>LR750595.1:184783-384600 GCA_902729485.2 Mus minutoides
ACAGAAATGGATGCTCACAGTTAGCTATTAGTTGGAACACAGGACTCCCAAGGTAGGAGCTAGAGAAAGTACCCAAGGAGCGGAAGGGGTCTTCAACCCTCTAGGTGGAAGAACAACATGAACTAACTAGTTCCCCCTGCGCTCATGTCTCTAGCTGCATATATGGAAGAAGATGGCCTAGTTGGCCATCAATGGGAGGAGAGGCCCTTTGGTTATACAGACTCTATATGCCCCAGAACAGGGGAATGCCAGGGCCATTACGCGGGAGGGGGTGGGTGGGGGAGCAGGGCGGGGACGCGGGAGGATAAGGGAAAATTTCTGGATAACATGTGAAATGTAAAGGAAGAAAATATCTAATAAAGAGAGAAAAAAAAAAAGTCCTTGTCAGGAGTTAAAAATAAATTTTTTTTAGAAAGTCCCAAATATATCTATTTAAACCATCAAAAAAGAAATCCTCAGGACTGTCAAGAAATTTGAGACTATTTTTTCATCATAGGAAAGTGACAGCCAATTGCATGTGTGTACTACTGACTGATGGACGCTAGGCCAGGATTTGTGTCTAAAGAATGTGTGAAGTTGGGGGACAGAAACCATAATCAGGTAAGACTCATGTTCCTTGGTGATCTCTGGCTTTCTGAACTGGACTGTTACTCTGTTGGGACTCCACAGTAATGTCTAAAATTGAACAAAGGAGCTGTACATGGAAGACATGACCATGGGACCTGGATAAATGTTCTTTCCACTTTGTAAACTCTGTCATTGATATCATCCTCTGATTATTTTCCAACGTTAAAGGTTCCAAAACAAACCAAAAAATACTTAGTTTACTAATTTGGAGGATTTTATATCCCAGCCCACATGTGAGTAGACCTCAGAAATAAAGTGATGTTAATAAATTTAAAGCACACATCAAAGCCAACAAGCCCCTGGTACAGAATACACTTGGTGGTCAGGTTTCCCTCAGTCTTTGCAGAGCTCAAAACCCTCTTGATACTAACGTACAGAGAAGTGGTAGAATTTAGAAGCCCAAAGTACAGGGACAAAAGCTGGAAGAAGCCACCTTGCCTGCAGTGTCTCATCTTGGCTCATTCCATGTCAGAAGGTTCACAAATTCTTTGTGGTAGCCTTAATTATGAAAATGTTCTAAGAATACAGTTTGTGTTCTCTGAGGTGCTGACTCAAGTTTTTGCTTTATAAAATGATGAGAAATAAATTGAAAGCTTAGACAATTGTTTCTTGATATACTTAATTTCGGGATAATGAACTATGACATTATAATCACATCTTAATAACTTTGCCTTAAATCTGATTGCCATTTAATTAAGTCTCTTGCCAATATCTCTCTAGTTAATTAAAGTTAGGATGTCTCCTTGATGGTTAATGTGATTATTATAATTAATTAAAACCAGACAAGGTGAAAAGTCTCTGAACTAGAAAGATGAAGGATTGTTTTTCTAATATTGAGCCTCTAAAAACCAGCAGCTTCAGCTCTCCTTTAGAGAGTCTGAAGGGAATGAAGAAAGGGACAAATTAGAAGTTAATACCCCAACTAATAAGTACACACACACTCACACACACACACACACACACACACACACACACCACATACACACATATTCACATACACACACACATACTCACATACACACATACTCACATATACACACAGACATACACAAACACATATACACACACAAACGCACTCTCACACACAAACATACACATATACAAACATGCACACACAAAATATACATATAAATATGCACATATATTTTGACTCTTAAATGTTATTTATAATCACTGATGGTGACACTATTGGTGTTACATCAATGACACACACACAAAAAACCCAACTACTGATCATTTAAATGAAGGTAAATATACAAACTGAAACCATCAGAAATCTTGGATTATATTAGTCAGAAGAATTTGGTATCATCTGTGAGAACATGGGCGATGACTCAGTTTCTAACCCGAAGTGGGATAATTATAATCAATTTACAAATTCTGATACAGCTTAAATAAAAGCCCTCCATTTTAAGATGTTTTCAAAAATAAAGCATGACTTTAATTTTTGCTTTTTAACCCAGAAATTTATATAACTTGATTCCCAAATCTGTATGAGATTTAGAGTCACTTGGGAAGTTAAGTGTGTGCAAACTTGCTCTTATTTATGTTAAATCCGAATCTGTAAGGACAGCTCTAAGCATCACAGTTTTTATTAAGCCTCAGAGTGTCTACAGACCTCTATCAATAAAAGCATCAATATCGCTTTATCAGGAACTTGTCAAGTGCAAGTTTGGCACCTCATTTTCATTTAGACACCGTGAGAACTCTGGAACTCAGTATCATCTCCATTTTACTCAGAAAACAAGATTAAACTAAGTGCTATGTTCCCCAACCTTACACAGCAAGTGCTGTTTAAACCTCAGTAAAACTTGAGAACCTTTCTTACTTCGGGATTTTTCAGCTTTCAGATTCTTGCAGTGCATGTTAAAGTTAGAACGTGTACGCTTGAACAGTACACCTACAAAGATGGAAAGCTCTGTAAACTTTATGTAATTCATTACCAGAGTCTTACAGTATCCTAAGCAGGGCACTGTCACTGGCTGCTTGTTGTTAGAGAAGAGAGTTGCTTTGTGCTCTACCGGGCTTGTGAGCAGCTGTCTTGGGCACTAGCTTCCCTGCCACACCGGGCCTTGCATTTCTTAGAAAGAGTAAAACCCTTAGCATCTATCAGCTGTATGTGTCCCTGTCCCTGGGCTGCTGGTACTTGGACAAAAATAGTTCACATCCACCCCCATTCTCCTTCCTCTCTCCCCTAAGAAGAGCCCCCACCACCACCACCAATCTTAGCTTCGCCTTCCTTTTCCCTGTCCAATCACAGGTCTCTAGCTGCCCTAATGTGATTGGAAGAGAAAATCCTGCAACAGTCTCCTGAAGCTAGAGTTACTGGAGATAGTAAACTGCTTGGATGGGTGCTGGGAAGCAATCATGAGTCCTCTGCAAGAGGAATGGGTGCTCTGACCTGTAAACTATTTCTCCCATCCATATCACCTCATTTTAAGTCTTATTTATTTGTATTAATTTCTTGTTACCTAGAACTGGCATAGAACATTCACACATTTCTTCAGACCCATAATCTAATCACATGATTATAATTGCTTCTTTTCGTATTGGGAAACAAATAATAAACCCTAACTCTAACCTAACCCTAGCCTAAATGGAATTTGGGAGTCCATTTTCAATACTAAAAGAAATCGCTGCTGTGTAAGGCTGAGGACAGAGATGCAGCTTGACAGTCCCTGTTCATCATATTTTTTTCTGAGGTATGTCCTTGGGGCTATTTTTCTGACTGCAAACTTTGGGTTATCTTGCCATCTAAGGAATGGAGAATGGAGAAGGGAAGGCGTAATAAATACTTCTGTGTGTGCTAATTGTTTTGAAGTAAGCCGGCATGCTGCAGTGCTCCGTCACCATTATTTCTTCACTATTGTTTTTAGGCTTCATAATTTGTGGATCTGTTTCCTCTTTCCCAGAGCTGGTATTCCTTCATGGGAAGGTTTTCAAGTCTTATTCCCTCAGCTTGGCAAAACTCGTGAGAGATAATACCCAGAGCACCGAGCCTCCTTGTGCTGAGTGGAGAATTATGGTGAAACTAATCTGGACCCAGGCTCAGTTTTAGAAACCAAATTAAACTGTTAATTGGGTATACAACACTAAGTGGTTAACCCTGAAATTATGTACGTACATGCAATTCTAACGAGACTCAGCAAGTTGTATTTAAATATTTATGTATGCACATATATGACAACAACAATAAAGGAAAAGAAAGCCATAGATTTGAAAGAGTTTAAGATGGGTATATATTAGGAGGAAAGGAATGGTGGAATATGAATATAATAAAAATATATTTCAATTAAAACAAAATAAGCAATATACATTTTTATATCAAGATATTAAAATATCATAACCAACTCCTCAATTATATATGTCTTTAAAATTAGGTAAAAATAAAGCCATCATCACCATTAAAAAAAAAAACAAACAAAACACTGGGTTCAATTAAAGCAGTATTTTGGAAGCAGATGCTAAGTCATAAATTGTTCTCAGGGTTTGCATATAAGAACAGTATAGTGGGAGACTATATTCCCAGATAGTATCACCAACAGCAGGCTCATCTTATTGATTCAGTATCATGTTTCTCAACTCCAATGCTACTAGCATTTTGGGCCAGGTGGTTTTTGTTGGTAAGGAAGGGTGCTTCCCTACCCTATCACAGAATGCTAGCAATATGACCACCTCTAGTTCTTCCTTCCACGCCACTCGTATTATAAACTCAGACATGGTGATATCCATGTAGCTGTAGGGAGCAGAAACAAAGTAACTCTCTTGAATTCCTTTAACCAACAGGGAACCCACATTTGAATGAATAAAGCAGCTGAAAAGACATGTCTTCTCCTTCATTATAGGATTTCTTAAACTCTAGGGACAAACCTGTGTACATGACCAAAATTACCATACTGAAAAGAACCCAATGGGATCAAGCATTCCAAGTTGCATTGAATCCACTTAAGTCTCACTCAAGGTTTTAAAAAGAACACAGATACTTAATGAGGAATTCAAAAGTTTCTTTGTGTAGCAAAGGAGGTGGGTGAGTCATTGGGGCTCTGAGTGGAGACAGAAAAGTCTGTAGATGAGCAAGACCCGATCTCTGGAAGTCTACCACCTACCTACCTTTAGTTTTGGCTTTCTTTGGTTTTGATGTTGGACTGCATCTCACTTACAAAACAGTATCGTGGCTTTTGCACTGGCCTTAAAGTTAATCTTCAAATTTAGTTTTACTTGAAATGTGCCTTTATTTATTTATGTTTTGTTTCTTTGAGTCAAGGTTTCGCAGGATGGCGCTGGTTGTCCTGAATCTTGCTCTGTAGACCAGGAAATGTGCATTTTTAAAAGTTTCTATACGATTCCTTTTTTAACTTTAGTGCTACTTTAGATTCACCAAGAATTGACTGAAGCATACAGAGGTTTTTCTTTATACTCCACGTCTCGCCACTGCTGTGCACAACCTGCACTGACAGAGCCTATAGTTTACATCAGTGTTCACCCTTGGTGTTGTACCTCCTAAGAAATTTATAATGGCTGCACATCCCACAAATACAGTATCCCAAGAAACATTTTCACTGCCCTGAGATTGCATTCTGGCTCTTCTCCTTTCAACCTGGCCCAACCATTGATCTTTTTCTCCTTTTTTTTCCTTTCTTTTCTATCTCCACAGATTTGTCATTCTGAAAGAGGAGTTGGAGTCATGGGGTATGCATCTTTCCCAGTGGCTTCTCTCACCTAGCAATATGCATTTTACTTTTCTGTGTCTTTTCAGCCTTGGGTAATAATCTATCATCTGTGTAGACTGGGCTTTCATTATTCATTACCCACTGAAGGACATCTCCCTTGCTTTCAGGGTTTTTTTTCAGTCATGAATAAAGCCACTATGTATATTCACATGCAGGTTCTTTGTGTGTACTTAAATTTCCACATCCTCTAGATGTCCGTGAACACTGCAGATTGCTAATGTCTTTTGGTTTAAAAGGATACTTTGGGCTGTCAAGGTGGCTCAATGAGTACAGCATCTGCTGCCGAGCCTTGATGTTCGGAGTTCGACTCCCAGAACCCATGTGGAACCAGGAAAGAGTCAATTCCCACGGGCTGTTACCTGGTCTCCACATGTGCCCATGCCTCCCCTTACCCCCAGATAAATGCGTCCAAGAAATAAATAATTTACACTAATATTTAATCTGTGCTGCTCATTTTTTAAAAAAAAAAAGAATCCACAGTTCTTTTATTGTAGTGTAGATAGAAGTAGATCCAGGAGATCACAAAAAGTTTAAGTGTCATAAGGTTGATGGTAAACACAATCTGTATGGCTGTCAATTTCCAGATTTGTTCCTTTATGCACAGTGAATGGACACATGGCATCCCAGTATAAATACATTTGTAAGGTTTTATCACATGGCAAGCATTATTTAGTCTCAGGATTTTAAGTCAACAATCCTTGGAAGAATTAAAACAACTCTTCAATATTAAAGGATAGCCGTTTGCTCTGAGCGATCTGACTTATAGATCTGACTTATAGATCTCTTTTGTAATAATGAGATGCAGACTGAGTAAACATGTTAATTAAAATTTGTGATCTTTTGTATGTAAATAACTACCAGGCAGTCCATTAGCTGACAAAGCATGCTTGGTAAGGCCTTTGTTTTTCCTTTAAGCATCTGTATTGTTCTTGCTGAAGTTTCCTCCTCTGATTCCAGTAAAACCCCATAGCTCTGGCTTCCTGCACAGTTCCCAGGTAAAGGTGAAGGAACAGCCATGATGGCAGTACTGATAGTACAGATGTTATCACTGCTATCATTTAATACATATTTACATTGACCCAGGAGCTGCTGCAGGCTCTCTTGTGAGGTTTGTTTTTTAATTAATCATTCCATTCCTTTACATCTCAATGATATCCCACTTCCTGGTTACCCCTCCACAAACCCCCTCCCATATCTGCCCTCTCCCCCTTCCCTTTACCTCTGTGAGGGTACTCCCCACCCACCTACCCTCTCCCACCCCACTGCTCCAACATCCCTCTACCCTGGGGCATCAAATCCCCACGAGATCAAGGGTCTCTCCTCCCACTGATGTCAGACAAGAACATCTACTATATATGTATGTGGAGCCATGGATCCCTCTTTGTCCAATCCTCGGTTGGTGGTCTAGACCCTGGGAGCACTGGATGATCCAGCCAGCTGATGTTGTTTTTCCTGTGGAGTTTCAATCCCCCTCAACTCCTCTAGTCCTTCCTCCAGCTCCCCCACCAGAGTCCCCGAGCTCAGTCTGATAGTTGGCTCCAAGCACCCACATCTGCATTGGTCAGTTGTTGGCCAAACCTTCCAAGGAACAGCCATACCAGGTTCCTGTCAGCAAGCACCTCTTAGCAACAGCAACAGTGTCAGGGTTTGATGTCTGCAGACAGGATGGATCCCCAGGTGGGGCCGTCTCCAGGTAGACATTCCTTCAGTCTCTGTTCCATTTTTTGTTCCTGTCTTTCCTTTGGACAGGAACATTTCTGGGTTAAAAACTTCGAGATGGGTTGGTGGCCTCATCCCTCAACTTGGGGCCATGCCTATCTATTGGAGGTGGTCTCTACAGGTTCCATCTCCCCTTCAATGTGCACATTTTGGCTAAAGTCATCTCTGTTGGGTCCTGGGAGCTTCTTGCTTCCCTGACTTCTGGGACCCTCCAGTGGCTATCCCCAGTTCCTCATCACCTGGTCATTTAATTTTACAAAGTAGGTTTTATTAGCCCACAGTTTTCAGAATAAAAAGTCATGAAGAATAGAAGTCTAGCAACTGGACCAAGGTCACACCCAAAGCAGCAAGTAGTTGTCCTGGGATGGCCTCAAATAGTTCAGGCCCTTAGCCATCTCTGTTGATGAGTAGTGTCAATAATATAAAGGTTACTTCTGTTGTTCTAAAACTGGCAAATATATATATATATATATATATATATATATAATGGCATGATATTTAGGTATGAATCTCCAGATAATAAGCCATTGTTTTATATTTTTAGTCCTATATACACACTGCAATATTGTACATATAAATATAGTACTTGTTTTGTTTCCTATTCAAAACGATATTCTAAGATGCCCCACCCCCACTGTCAACTGAGTGCTTTCAGCTACCGTCTGGGAAGCTACTGATGGAATGTATGTTTATCCTCATTTACTTTGCTGATGAAATAAACCATATTGATAGTTTCTCTAATGTCCAAGGATTATCAGTCCTTAAGTCCTATGCTGCACAGTGGTGATAATAATTTTTTTTTCAGAATTTCTTTATCAGTTTTATTACTCTATTTAAATTGGGTTATCTAGTGTTAAGTATATATAACAATCTTTGAAAGTGTCAAATCCTCCATCTTTTTTCACAGTCTGAGATAATTTAAATAATATAAGATATAACCATTTCTGATATTTACAAAAAGTCATAGAAAAACTCAATCGAACTCAGCTTTGATGGTGTTTACAGTATCAGGCATGAATTGCCTCCTGTGAAACAGGCTTCAATCTGACTAGAAAGCATCTTGTTATCTTGTAAGACTCATATTACTATTGTATCCATGGGCATATTTTGCCAAGCAGGTCAATATTACAGTAAGCAGGCTCTAGCACTGAATAAGTCCACTGATGTCTTCTCTCCCCCCATTAACCTGAATAGAACCTCCTGGCGCAATAGAATGTAGACAGCAAGAGCTTACTGGTTGGTTTAAGATTAGTGTGATGTCTTCAGCAATAGAGCTTTGTCATGTAGTTATGGTGGGTAACCAAGGGCACATATCTTTTGCTGGAATTTTCATGCAACAACTTGTGCCTTCTGGAAACAGCATTGTCCATCTATGCAGGGCACCTCTAATTAAACTCTTTCTTAAAAGATTTATTTTTATTTATATATATTTGTATTATGTCTATATGATTATATGCAGTGTGTGTGTGTGTGTGTGTGTGTGTGTGTGTGTGTGTGTGTATGCCATCAAAGACTAGAAAAGGGCATTAGGTCTCTTGGAGGTATAGTTACAGGAGATTGTGAGCCGGATGTGGGTGCTGGGACTCAAACTTGGGTTTACTGGAGTAGCAAGTGTTCTTAACCACTGAGGAATCTCTCCAGCTCCCATACTCCTTTCTAACTAGTGAATTTCCATGAAGATTTAATAAATCCTCAGTTGTGTCAGTCTTCGCAGTATCCCTTATAACATACTCTTTAAAATGTTTTCCATCCTACTTATTTTTATTCTTTTCAAGTGAACACATTTTAAGTTTTTCAAAGCCTGTCAGTAACCTTATATTTGTTCTCTATTAACTTCTGCATTGCCTTTGTCATTTCCCTACTTTCTGATTTCTTCACAGCTTATTTTCTTGTTCCTGCTCTGATTTTAAAAATTGAATATCTTGGCACTGGCAAGATTGTTGGCTGTTGAAAGTATGTGCTACTCCTATAGATGACTTGAGTTTGGTTCCAGGCACCCATCTTAGGCATTTTATGGCTACCTATAGCTCTAGCTCCATAGGATTCAATGCCTTCTTCTGGACCACAGTCACCTACACTTACAGTATAAATACCTATATAGGCACACACATACACATAATTTTAAAATGTTTTCAATCTTTAAAATATGTAGCTATCTCCTGAGAGGCTCTGCCAGAGCCTGAGAAATACAGAGGCAGATGCTCACAGTCAACCATTGGACTGAGCACAGGGTCCCCAATGGAGGAGCTAGAGAAATACAGAGGCAGATGCTCACAGTCAACCATTGGACTGAGCACAGGGTCCCCAATGGAGGAGTTAAAGAAAGGACCCAAGGAGCAGAAGGGATTAGGAAGAATAATGATATCAACCAACCAGAACCCCCAGAGCTCCCAGGGACTAAACCACCAACCAAAGAGTACACACAGAGGGACCCATGACTCCAGCCCCATATTTAGCAGAGGGTGGCCTTCTCTGGCATCAGTGGGAGGAGAGGCCCTTGGTCCTGTAAAGGCTCGATACCCCAGTGTAGGGGAATGCCAGGGTGGGGAGGTGGGAGTGGGTGGGTGGGTGGGAACACTATTATAGAAGCAGGGGAAGGGAGAAGAGGATAGTGGATCTCCAGTGAGGGTGGGGGTAACCAGGAAAGGGGATAACATTTGAAATGTAAATAAAGAAAATATCCAATTAAAAAAATGAATACCTTTTTCCTTATTCTTAAAGACACAGTCAATATATCTTCCTACACAGATACTTGTTAGCTCAGGAACAATAAACACATAAAGCCATTTCTCTATCAAAAGAGAGAATCTAAGCCCAGTACTGTGTTCTTTCAAGTCCAGCTATCAGGAAAATAAGGTGGGTGGATCTCTTGAGCACAGGAATCTGCATCTTACTTGAGCGACCCAATCTCCATCTACTATAAAAAAAAAAAAAAAAAAAAAAAAAAGATAGAAAGCTAAAGAGCCTGAGACGAAGGCAGAGGTATCAGGCCATGGTTTCAGACTTTAAAGATTCAACTCAAGCACAAATTGTGTCCTTTAGCAAAACATATATACTCGAAGGAATAAAAACCTTAACAAGGTCTGAAACAGAGGTCTGAGAAGGTGATTTTTCAGGCTGACATTTCTGGAGTTGAGTGACCATCTTCCTATATTTCTTTAAAAATATGCTAAAGACGTAGGTAAGCTGGCCTGTTGGTACTCAGAATTGGCTCTGGGCATGGAGTACCTACTTCTTCTTGGGCTTTCTAAGAATCATAGATTCTCAGGCCCACACAGAACTACATGAAATGTGTGCATTTTAACACAGTTCCTCATATTGAAGAAGTCTCACTTTATTGGGACTGGGGCTGAGAGAGAAAGTGAAGCTATGAGAAGTTGGAAAGCAACCTGACTAACCCAGTGGCTTCTGGTTGATTCTGCTTCCCACAGAGAGCTTAGTCAGTGTTCTGGTGGCTCTGGTGGCTTTGGAGCAAGATCATTCAGGTTCTGTTGACATACTTTGGGGATACCAATCAAGCATGGTACAGGTCTATTGTGCACAGCCATCCCTGTGTGAGGGAGGTCCCAGGTGCCTAGCTCAGAAGCTCTGACCAGAAAGCAAGAATATTGTTGAGACAAGAGCTGCTGTGGCCTGAGAAGGGGCACCTCTCCTTTTAGAATTACCAGTGTCCTTCCCTTTCCTTCCTCATCTCTGGCATTTGGAACAACTTTCTCCCACCTACCTTAAATCATGGTCTGGGCAGTGTCTTTTTATTTTCTTTTCAACCTGAATTCTTTCAGCTTATTTGGACACTCCAGGATCCAGTGTTTATCTTCCTCGGCAACCAGAAGTGAAGAGCAGTTGTTTGCATACTGTTTTTCTCCAGACACTCTGCCCCTGCCCCCCCCAACCCTCTCCCACCCCCACTTCAGAGTGCACTGATCATCACACTTCCTAGAATATTGATTACTTGCCTTCTCAGGAAGTCTTGCTTTAACCAAACACTCTACATTAAACTGAAGTCCATGTTTGGTAATTCTATAGCCACCTTAGTCCTACATTTTCCATTGTATCTATTGTCTTAGGTGTTATATAGTTTACTGACTTGTCATATATAGAAAAAGACAACGAACTTTTAACTGTGTTGCTTACAAATGTATTCTATGTAAAATGGTGCTTTGTCCTACACAGTCTCCATAAATATTTATTGAACTGACTTGAGTAGAATTTTATTGAATAAAAGAACTATTATGGTGGAGAGGTGAGTGGTTCAGTGGTCCCCTGAGCACCATTGTCTAGCTCTGGCCTTGCTCTTCAGTCTGAAGGAGCCCTGCAGGACCCCCAAGAGCATCCTGTTTCCCTGTGGAAACCTTCAGGGCCCCAAAACTAAGCATCTTGGAGCCCTACCCGACCACCCATCCTAGATGGATCTGCCCAACACCCCAGCTGGGTCTGACTTGGACACAGCCTCAAGAGTAGGATCCAGCCATGACACAGCCTGCAGAGTGGAGTTCCCTGACCTTCATTGCCTGGTCCATGGCTCCCCCCACCTTCTGCCATCAGGATCATCCAGCCAACACCAGGGAAAACCAGATGCCTGATGGACAGTATAAGAACACAATCAACAAGACCCAGAGCAATATGGCACTACCAGAGTCCAGCTATCCT
The DNA here is from genome assembly GCA_902729485.2 of Mus minutoides. NCBI lineage: Eukaryota > Metazoa > Chordata > Mammalia > Rodentia > Muridae > Mus > Mus minutoides. The sequence continues at coordinate 196,510 of LR750595.1, forward strand.
GCGACAACAAACCCTGGATATCCTAATTAAACTGAAGCATAAGAAGATAATTTTAAATCCCATTTTATAAAGATGGTAGTTAGAGGCTTTTAAATAGGATATGAATAAATCTTTTAAGGAAATACAGGAAAGTACATTCAAACAGGTGAAGGATATGAATAAAACTGTCTGAGACCTGAAAAGGGTAATGGAAGCAATAAAGAAAATACAAACTGGGGCAAATCTGGAGATGGAAAAGCTAGGAAAGAGAACAGGAACTAGAGACATAAGCATCACCAACAGAGTACAGGAGATGGAAGAGAAAAATCTCAGGTATAGAAAATACAATAGAAGAAATCAATACATCAGCCAAAAAATGCATAATCTCAAAAGTTCATGACACAAAACATCTAGGAAATTTGGGACACTATAAAAAGACCAAATCTAACAATAATAGGAGTAAAAAAAGATTCCCCCTCAAAGGCCCAGAAAACATCTTTAACAATATCATAGAATAAAATTTCCCTAATCTGAATAAAGAAGTGCCTACAAAGGTAGTAGGAGCTTACAGAACACCAAACAGATTGAACTGGAAAAGAAAATCCTTCTGCCACATAATAATGAAAATACTAAATATACAGAGCAAAGAAAGAATTTTAAAAGTATTAAAGGAAAAAGGCCAAGTAACATACAAAAGCAGACCTATCAGAATTACACCCAATTTTTTATCTGAGACAAAGCTAGAAGGGTCTTGGCGGAGGTCTTGCAGACCCTAGGAGACCACAGATGTCAGCAAAATTTTCAACTATACCTAGCAAAATTTTCAACCACTATAGATGGAGAAATCAAGGTAATTCCTGACAAACCAAATCCAAACAATACCTCTCCACTAACCCAGACATACAGAGGATATTGAAAAGAAAACTGCAACTCAATGAGGCTAACTATACTTAAAAAAAAGCACAAGAAATAAATAATTTCACAACATTAAAACCAATAGAAGAGAAGCACACAAGCTCACGAGCATACCACACACACACACACACACACACACACACTCACAACCATAACCAACATCAAAATAACAGGACATAACAATAATTGGTCATTAATATCCCTTGACATCAATAGACTCAATGGGCTCAATATCCCAGTCAAAAGGTATAAGCTAACATAATGGATGTATAAACAGAATCCATCATTCTGCTGTATACAAGAAACACATTTCAGCAACAAAAATAGTCATTATCTCAGTATAATAAAGGGCTGGAAAAAGGTATTCCAAGCAAATGGGCCCAAGAAACAAGCTGGAATAGCCACTATAATATCTAATAAAATAGACTTTCAACCAAAATTTATCAAAAGAGACATAGAAGGACACTTCATGTTCATTAAAGGAAAAATCCATCAAGAAGACATTTCAATTCTGAACATCTAAGTGTCCATCAAATGCTCATATTTGTAAAAGAAACATTACTAAAGCTTAAATCATACATCAAACCCCACAAATTAATAATAGGAGACCTCAACATTCCACTCTCACCAATGGACAGGTCATTGAGACAGAAACTAAACAGAAAAATAATGAAACTAACAAAGGTTATGATTTAAATGGACCTAACAGATATCTACAGAACATTTCACACAAACACAAAAGAATATACCTTCTTCTCAGCATCTTACACAACCTTCTCCAAAACTGACCATATAATTATATTCATAAAGCAAACCTCAACACATACAAGAAGATTGAAATAACCCCTTGCATTTTATCAGAACACCATGGATTAAAGCTAGACTTCAACAAGAGAAACAACAGAAAGCCTACATACTCATGGAAACTGAAAAACTCTACTCAATGATCACTGAGTCAGGGAAGAAATTAAAGACTTTCTAGAATTCAATGAAAGTGAGGATACAGCATACTCACACTTATGGGACACTATGAGAGTTATCATACTAATAAATTAAAAGTATATCTGAAGGCTCAAGGGGAAAAAAAGAAGCAAACACACCCAGGGGGAGTAGCGGTCAGGAAATAATCAAACTCAGGACTGAAATCAACCAATCAGAAGCAAAGAAAAAGAATCAAGAAACCAAGAGCTGGTTCCTTGAGAAAATCAACAAGACAAATAAACCCCGAACCAAACTAACCAGAGGGCAGAGAGACATTACCCAACTTAACAAAATCAGGAATAAAAAGGAAGCTATAACAACAGACACTGAGGAAACTCAAAGAATCATTAGGTTTTATTTCAAAAGTCTGTACACCATAAAATTTGAAAATCTAATTGGAATGGATGATTTTCTAGACAGATATAAATTACCAAAGCTAAATCAAGATCAGGTAAACTATAAGAATAGTCCTATAAACCCAAAGGAAATAGAAGCAGTCATTAAAAGTCCCCCAACCAGGGAAAAAAAAAAAGCCCAGGGCCAGATGGCAGATGGTTTTAGTGCAGAATTCTACCAAACTTTCAAAGAAGAGTTAATACCAATAGTTCTCAAACTGTTCCACAAAATAGAAACAGAAGGAACACTGCCAAACACTCATTCTACAAAGTCACAGTCACCCTGATACCTAAACCACACAAAGACTCAACAAAGAAAGAGAACTTCAGTCCAATTTCACTTATAAACATTGATGCAAAAATACTCAATAAAATATTCACAAACAGAATCCAGGAAAACATCAAAAACATCATCCATCATGACCAAGTAGTCTTCATCCCAGGGATGCAGGGATATAGGAAAATCCATCAACGTAATCAACCATATAAACAAACTAAAAGGAAAAAAAATAACACATGATCATCTTACTGGATGCAGAAAAGGCGTTTGACAAAATCCAACACCCCTTCATGCTAAAAGTCTTGGAGAGAGCAGGGATATGAGAAGCATACCTAAACACAATAAAGGCAGCATACAGCAAGCCAACAGCCAATATCAAATTAAATGGAGATAAACTTAATGCATTCCCACTAATTAGGGACAACACAAGGCTGTCTGCTCTCCACCTATCTCTTCAATATGATACTTGAAGTTCTAGTTGGAGTAATAAGACAACTAAAGAATATTGAGATACAAATTGAAAAGGAAGAAGTCAAAGTAGCAATATCCCCAGATGATATGATAATATAAATAAGTGACCCCAAAAAATCTACCAGAGAATTTCTATAGCTGATAAACACCTTCAACAAAGAGGCTGGATACAAAATTAACTGAAAGAAATTAATAGCCTCCCTCTACACAAATGATAAATGGTCTGAGAATGAAGTTAGGGAACTAGTAACCTTCACAATAACCACAAATAACATAAAATACATGTGTGTAACTCTAACCAAGCAAGTGAAAGACCTGTATGACAAGAAATTCAAATATCTGAAGAAAGAAATTGAGGAAGATATCAGAAGGTAGAAAGACCTCCCATGCTGATGGGTTGGTAGGATTAGCATTGTGAAAATGGCCATCTTACCAAAAGCAATCTACAGATTCAATGCAATTCTCATCAAAATTCCAGCACAGTTCCTTACAGATCTTGGAAAAAATAATTCTCAACTTCATATGGAAAAACAAAAATCCCAGGATAGCTGAAATAATCCTGATCAATAAAAAACAAAACAAAACAAAACAAAACAAAACAAAACAAAACAAAACAAAACAAAAGAACAAAAATCAACTTCTGGAGGTATTGCTATCCCTGACTTCAAGCTGTACTACTGAGCAATAGGAATAAAAACTTCACAGTGTTGTTATAGAAACAGGCAGGTAGATCAATGGAATCAAATCAAAGACCCAGAAATGAACCCACACATGTTTGGACGCTTGATTTTTGACAAAGAAGCCAAACCATATAATGGAAAAGGGAAAGCTTCTTTAGCAAATGGTGCTGATCTAACTGGATGTCTGCATGTAGAAGATTGCAAACAGATCCATATTTCTCAACCTGTACAAAACTCAGTCCAAATATATAAAAGACTTCAATCCTTAAATGTAAAACCAGATACACTAAATCTAATAAACAGAACATGAGGAATAGCTTTGAACTTGTCAATACAGAAAACAACTTTCTGAACAGAACATCAATGTCTCAGGCACTAAGGTCAACAATTGATAAATGAGACCACATGAAACTGAAAATCAAAGGACTGTAAGCCAAAGGATACTATCGTCAGGACAAAATGACAGCCTATAGATTGAGAAAAGACCTGTACTAACCTTACATCTGACAGAGAGCTAATACCCAAAATATATAAAGAACTCTAGAAGCTAGAGGCTGAAACCCAAATAGCCCAATTGAAAAATGGGGTACAGAGCTAAACAGAATTCTCAGCAGAAGAATCTTGAATGGCTGAGAAGCATCTAAAGAAATGTTCAGCACCCTTAAGTCATCAGGGAAATGCAAATCAAAACGACTCTGAGATTCTACCATACACCCATCAGAATGGCTAAGATCGAGAGCTGAAAGACACGCTGCCAAGGTTGTGGGGCAAAGGGAACATTGCTGATGGGAGTGTGAACTTCTACAACCTCTGTAGAAATCAATCTGGTGGCTCCTCAGAAAACTGGGAATAGTGCAACCTCCAGACCCACCTATACCACTCCTGGGCATCTACCCAAAAGATGCTCCTCCACCTCACAAGAACACACGCGCAACTATGTTTATAGAAGCTTTATTGTAATAGCCGGAAACTGGAAACAAACTAGATGTCTCTCAGCTGAGGAATGGATACAGAAAATGTGGTATATCTACACAATGGAACACTACTTAGCCATTGAAAACAAGGACATCATGAATTTCACAGGCAAATGGACGGAACTAGAAAAATATCAACCTGAGTGAGGCATCCCAAACCGAAAATGACATGCATGGTTTGTACTCACTGATAAATGGATATTAGTCATGAAGTTCTGGATAATCATGGCGTAGGTAAGGGTTGACACCCAGAGAGGAGGTCCCCTGCTCAAAAGAAGGGGAAGGAGGAATGTGAGGAGGACTTGCATGAAGGAGTACTGAGAGGAACGGAAGGGCTGATATTGGGTTCTAAAGGGAATAAATAAATAAATTTAATAATAATAAAAAAAGAACTATCACTCCCTACTTATTTAAACCCACACCCAAAGGTCTACTCTCTCCTGGATAATTCCCATCAATAGATAAAAGTACTTATTTTTCTCATCAAAACCAGATCTCAGGAGTGGTGAGGTGGCTCAGGGGATAAAGCACTTGCTGGGCAAGCCTGATGTCCTGTGCTCAATCCCCAGGACCCACACAAAGGTGGGAGCAGAGGGCCAGCCTCACAAAGCTTCACACAGGAGGCACTTTTACATCCGAGGCAGCTTGCCTCCCTTATAGAATATTTTCAGACAGGTATTGGTGCATTCATTTTATCTGTGGAACAGATGTGGGAAGATGGTATAATTTATCATCGAGTTACAGTGAAGTCATCCTAGATTTGAACTCTAGCCTGACAGTGGGTAAATGCCAGGCCTCGGAGCTGACGGCAGTAACTGATCTGCTAGAACATTACATTGTAATGGGGGCCTTTATCTATGAAAACTGCCTTTTGGCCAGACAGTGGTGGTGCATGTGTTTAATCCCACTACTTGGGAGGCAGAGGCTGGCGGATTTCTGAGTTCCAGGCCAGCCTAGTCTACAGAGTGAGTTCTAGGACAGTCGGGATTATACAGAGAAACCCCGTTTCAAAACAAACAAACAAACAAACAAACAAACAAAAACCAACCAACCAAACAAAACAAACAGAAAACTACTTTTCACCACAAAATGTCTTCTATTTCTCAAAATAATATTTTTCAGCATCCTCTTATAATCAGGCATACAATTTCTTACTTAGAAAAATTACCTTCAAATCTTTTCAGTGTCTCTTGAAATACAGTGTTTAATAATGTCAATTATATTTTTATCAAACTGATGTTATTTTGGTTTGGTTTTTGTTTCTGTGATGTAACACTGACCAAAACAGGAAGCTGGGGGAGGAAAAGGTTTATTTGACCTAAGAGATGGCATTCCACTGTGGAACAGGTGTGGGAAGGAAGTTGGAGGCAAGAACTGAAGCAGCGGTCATGGAGGGGTGCTGCTTACTGGCTCCTTCCTTGGTCTGCTGAGCCACCTTCCTTATACAGCCAGGCATTGGCACCGCCAACAGCAAGCCGCCCCTCTTACATCAGTCAGCCATCAAGAACATTTCTCAGAGTCACGCCAATCTGGAGTCAAGCCTCATTTGAGGATCCCTCTTTTCAGGGGGTGAGCACACACCTGTGGTTCTGTATGCAGCCTAGGCAGTTACAGAGTACTGCCACGTGTTACTCATATAGCACAACCACCGCGCTTCGAGGACAGAACACTAGAAGGTGACTAATTGAATCTTAGAGGTGAGGTGTGGTCCTGCAAGTGCTGATTTGACACTGTCACTAAGGGTTTTGCCTGTGCTTGGCCTTCATAAATCGTCGCGCCCACCCACACCCCGCCCCCAATTTTTGTGCAGACTTCACCTTTACCATTGGCTTGTTGCTTGTGTCTCCTGGTCACTGAAATGCGAGGGGAAATCCAACTGAGGCACGGGCTAAGACAGAAGTAAAAGACGAAAGTCTCTGAGTTCGAGGCCAGCCTGGTCTACAAAGTGAGTTCCAGGACAGCCAGGGCTATACAGAGAAACCCTGTCTCAAAAAAAAAAAAGACGAAAGCTTAGCAGCGGGTAATCGGATCACAGCTGGGGTCTCCGCACGTTTCAGATGTTGGCATAGATGACTGACTATAAAATCATAAGTCATTCTGCGAAGTATTTATGGAGTAAGAGCTACAAATCACCGAGGGCCTCAGAAAGCAGTGCTAGACAAATATGAAAACCTAGGAGTAGAAAAACAGACCACAACCGTAGATAATGCAGCCCATGCATAGAAGGAATGAAATTGCTTTATTCATCAAAATGATCAATGCAAAGCGAGCAAGGCAGAGCTATTGTGTTTTCTGGCAGGGTGACCAGGCTGGTTTCCCTTAGGATTAATGTTGTATAAACATGTTTACCATCAGCTGAAGAAATATTCTCTCGTTCAGCGAGAGGAGAGGGCGAAACACTGCTAGTTTGGTCTCAGTGAAAGTGATCTATCTACCTTTGGAACACTAATTTGTATAACTTTAAGCTATTTATGGTAGATACAAAATTCTATAATCAAATATCATTTTTTTAGCAGGACCTCACTATGGAGCCTAGGCTGGCCTGGAGCATGCTATGTTATCCAGGCTATCCTACAACTTGGGTTCTTTCTGCTCTAGGGTACAGATATTATAGATGTACCCAACCAACCTTGGCTCGAGTAGTATACTTTTTTCTGGAATCAATGTCTGGATCTTTTGGAAAAACTACTCTGACATTCTGTCACGGGACAGTTTACTGTTATGTTCTGAAAGGGTGCCAAAATAAAAGGAAACAGAACTGACCCCTTTTTGTTATTACTAAAATTCTTGTACAAATATCCAGAAGAGGCTCTGTGAGCTCAGTTGTAAAATACTTGAGTACAAAACTGGAAGTGAAAAAAAGAAAATTATCTTATTTTGCCCTCTAAAGCATTTTTTTTTCGAGACAGGGTTACTCTGTGTAGCCCTGGCTGTCCTGGAACTCACTTTGTAGACCAGGCTGGCCTCAAACTCAGAAATCCACCTGCCTCTGCCTTCCAAGTGCTGGGATTAAAGGCATGTGCCACCACTGCTCAGCTTCAAAAGCATTTTTTTAAATAAAGAATTAAGCTGTATATGTCTAGAAACATTTAAGAGTTCCATAATTTGTAACAAAAATAAAAACAACTAAATTAATACTACACATTTCTAGGTTGGTCTAGCAAGGCCTTATACAATCAGTAAAATGATAAACATACCATCTGAGAAAACTAAGAGAATATTTGTAGCATAATATTTTGAAGAATTTAGCACAGAAAGTTGTATCTATGTACTATAATGACATCCACATAAAAACTATGTATACAGGTAAAATGCAAAGAAAATATACAGGATGTAAGCATATATCATATTAGCTTATCAGTGAGTATACTCTAGGTTAACTTGTGGTAGCAGAAGTCCCTAAGTATTTGTGTCTCAGGGCAAAGCTTGCACTACACCGCAAGGATGCACTCACTATAGTCGCCCTGGAACTTGGGCTAAAGATGCCCTTGGTTGTCAGCCTTGTCAGAGGAACACAGTTGCTACTATGGCTTGCACATGCTGCATAAGTGTCACTCTGCATAAATAGGTCCTCTGCTCCCATTTATGTGCCTGATGCAAAGCATCATGTGATCAGAAAGAGGACAGAGAAGTACTGAAGGGCAGCGCTACTGATCTCAAGGAGACTGATGGAGCTAGGTCTTTCTCGAGCATCTCACGGTGCTAAAATATGTTTGCTGTGATCATTACTTCCAATTCCATCTGGGAGACAGAAATTGAGAGTTGAGGACATAGAGCATGAACCTTTCAAAGGGAGACTTCGAATGGGAAGTTCTTTTATCCAAACACTTAAAGTTCATCAAGATGATAAACAGGTTCATGTTGGGAAATACAATCTGATTGAAAAAATATTTCTGATTTCACATCCCTCTAATATGTAATTTATCAATTACACGGAAGAAAAGCACTGCGAGGAGGCACTCTGTTATAAATATTTATAAATGTAGTCAGGAGAACACATATTTTGCCTTTGTCTATTAGAACAGTTTGCCTCAGCAAGCAATCAACAGTAAAGAAAATACATTTTACAGTAGTGAAGTTATACATATCCAAGTAAGCAAATGTCTGGAAGATATCAATGGAGAACGAATGGAAGATAGGAGGATGTTTGACAAAGGACAGCAGCTTTGACATCCAGTGTTCAGACTTTGAACCACAATTTATCCATTACATGACCTCAGGCAATTTGGGCTAACTTCTTCCCAAAGTGGAATGAACGTTTTCTCCCTTGCAGGCATTAAAACTTAAAGCATAACATATGTAAGCCACTTAGGAGCGCACCTGACATCCCACAGATTAGCTCTCATTTATTTGTGTGTTAGCTGGATACTGCAGAAATGTTTGTCAACTACAGCTACGCAATGGCCCAGCTTTTCAGGGGTGGCTGTCTGTTAAATTCCTTTCTGTGGGGCATAGAGAGATTTAGGTAAAGCCACTATCATCCAGCTCTCCTTCCTAAGTGAAGACACTGTTCAAATGGAGTTTTATAGGTGCCCGTTCTTCAGAAGGTAGCGACTGCTATGCACCAAGTTGTGCTCATAGTGAGCACTGGTAAATAATCAAGGGTGATTGTGACAGCCAGTTGAACACTCTCTCTTGAGGCTATGTGATGAACAAACTCTGAGAGCTGGCCAAGGGAGAGGAACAGAGCCAGGCCGAGGCAGGAAAAATTACTGCAGGAAGTGGGAGTTGGCTTAGAGTCAAGCTGCCTTGAATCTGTTCTATCATCTGTAAAGCTATAAGGGGTTGTTGACAGGTCACCTCTCACACTGAGGTGACTGTGTTATGGAGGTTTGTGAGATTGAGGGACGCCTGAGTCTTCTTGTGAGTGAGCCCATTATCATTCTCTGCCCCCCTCTGCGTGTACGTGTGTGTACGATAGGCATATGTGTGTATGTGTTTGAGTGGGTATGCTCACCTGTACGTGGACACACAGAGGCCAGAGGCTGATTTCTGGTGTCTTTGTAATGCCTTTCATGCTAATTTTTGAGGTGATGTCTCCCTCTGAACTTTGAACTTGCTGTTTTGGCTAACATGGTTGGTCCAGGATCTGTGCTTCTCTTTTGGCCTGGCTCTCCAGATGTACACCTCTCACTTTTGCTTGGGATCTGAAGTCTGGTCTTCGCTCTTGGTTAGTGAGCATATTACCATTTACCTAACTCCATTCTTCCCTGATCAGGATCAGTCTATGGGCCCTGCTTCCTTTGTCTGGTACTACAAGCAGTGTTAGCATAGGCGCACAGCCAAAGGAAACCTTTTCCAATGCTAGGACTGTATTGTAAAAGAGAGACAGCAAATTGGATTGGTTCCTGCCAGAGAGGTGAGATCACTCATGAAGTTCTGTGATCCTTCTGATGCTGAGCTGAGGGCCCTGAGAACACCCAAATGCACCACACGGCTCTTACGACTGTGCAGAGAAAAAAGATGTTGACGTTACCATGACTTCAGCCATGACAAAGCTTATCTTCAGGGGGAAGCCTCCGTTTACCCTGTTTCTGATTGCCTTAGCTTCCCCAGATGGCCATGGCAGTCTGCTGCTGTGCTTCTGTGCTTTCTGAACTACCTGAATGTGTTCCTTCCTGTACATGGAGTCTTGTGTTTTCAATTATGCTGTGAGGCGAGCTGTTCATAGAGAAAGACGGGCTCCCCTGGTCCTTTCCCCCTCTGCACAGGATTCACCAGTGTTTGCATACAGAGGGACTGTCGACTTAAGTTTTCTCTGAAATTAGCAGTGTTTACCCTGGATGCAGAGAGGGTAGATTTGGTTTCCTTTCAATCATAAAGACCCAAATACAGACTTATAAAAAAAACTTTTAAAATTACATTTTAATTCTTTATTGGGTTCTCTCTCTCTCTCTCTCTCTCTCTCTCTGTGTGTGTGTGTGTGTGTGTGTGTGTGTGTGTGTGTATGTGTGTTTCATGGTACATTTGTGGAGGTCAGAGGACCAGTTGTGGGAGTTGGTTCTCTTCTTCCACCATGTGAAGACAAGCAGACCCCAGGTTTTAGAATACTGGAACAGGAATTTCAAGGCAGTGAGAGACCGTGTCTCAAAAACGATGATCAAAAATGATAGAAGAAAACACTCTGTATTGAGCTGTGGCCTCCATAAGTACACACATGATCAAACAAACCTGTACACACATGAACACACATGCATACAGCACACACAGAAAGAAACTCTTTTCTTTGCTTCCCTTGAAGTTTCTCTGTACAGTTTGATGAAACTATTATATTACGGTCTGATTTCTCAACCAGTGTTCAGTAAGTATAACGTGACCATTCCTAATGCTTGTTCTCATGTAAACACCATAATTACTGCCTGAATAGCATAATTCAATTCTAACGTCTTTTCCCTGTTCTGTTCGTTATTACAGCTCCTGTCAGAGAATGTGTAGCCCACACTGCTTCCTCTCTCACTTGATATATGAACCAGAAACAGACAACCTGTACTTAGCATCATCAAAAAAATAATGTCAATAAATTCTGCGTGATGATCTCCAATCTTGGCTCATTAGTGAAGCCCCGAGTCACCGTGGCTAGGTAACTATAGTAGTATTCACAATTACAGCAAACAAGACAAAAATCAGTGCACTCGAGAAATCGTGGGGAGACATTAGGTCATAGATCCTATGATTGGATCTTGAAATTTAGCTATTCTCTGACTACTTATTTGACATAGATGTATATCATCAAAGTCTTCTTAGTTTGTATTAAAATAAGTGAAAATGGCAAGTCCCCAGAGAAAAATCCTTCCTCTATCTAGGACTGTCATCTGGTGTAAACGGGGACTTGAAATAAAAGGGTCTTCAAAGAGGGGTTGAATCTCCCTAGGCATCATGGGAAAAAGCACAGAAACTGGTTTAGTTAAAACAGCCATATGATCTCCCAGAGGGTAAGTACCCAGCCAAACTCATCCCGCAGCATTTCCTGCTGGGCTGACGCTCTGGAACTTGATGGGAGCCTCACCACTGCTGGGGAAATTCCTGCTGATGGTGCCAAAGCTGCCCTCCCCCTCCCCCTCCCCTCCCCCTCCCCCATGCTTGAGTCCTCATGAATCATGAAAACAGGACAAGCATCCCCATATGAGGTGACTGCACACCCCCCCCCAATGGTCGGGTCTCTCAGGGTCAGGTGTTTTTTATCTACCACCTCTTCAGCCACTCCTGGCATGCCACAGCCCCCCAGTGTCTGTTGTCTTTTGAACTGCATGAGACTCTAACCAGGGCTCCTACTCTTGAATCCTGTGGAGGTCTAGGATCAGCTTTCCTAAGATCCAAAGGTCTAAGATCCGAGTGTGTGTTCTCCAATTCACTGCCTGGTACTCTGTAGCTTCAGCCATTCCCTTTGAATTCAGAATTAATTTGAATAATTGCATCAGTAGTATAAATGAGCTCTTATGCATCAAATCGGTGGCCACTGCTCACTACAAAAATAAATAAAAACAAATACATCTAACAAATTCACCAAATTCACTAGAAATGAAATCTCAATTTTTTTTTACTGTCCTTTTCTCCAGATTTTCTTACATTAATGCCTTGAAGGGGATTTTTAAACTCTAAAATAAATGGCACTAAAGTAAAAAAATGTATTCATAACTTTCCAGTTATTAAATACTATGACCTTTTATCAATGAGTACATTCAGCTCATTTAATTGGTCCAAGTAAGTATCAAAATTTCTTTTAAAAATAAAATAATTATGTTTTGTAATCATCTGTCATTTTTGTGCTCCTTATATACTATATTTTGGTGCAACATCTTAAACACACAAAAATGCACCAGACAACAGTATCACACTTGATTGTATGGCACATAGAGGATCGATGACAAATACTTTTGGGTAAAGAATGGGCGTTGTAAAAAAAAAAAAAAAAATCTCTATGCTTTTCCCAAATGTGGCCAGCAGATGGCACTCGCACACCCACAAAATGACCATTGATTATTGTACAAGTGTTTAGTGCATTTCCAACTGTTAGTCTCCTTGCATCTGTACCTATAGTAAGTGAGCTCTTAGACCGCTGGGTGAGTGCATCATTTAGGGAAAAAAAACCTCAATATTTGGAGATTGTGCTCATGGCAGCCTTCTTTATCATTCAAAAACCTAAATATTCTTTGGTTCCAGAGATATTTCCAACCACACTATGCAATCTAGCAAAAAACTATCAGTATTTTTCTAAGTTCTGACTTGTTTTCCTGTGGATGGTCAACAACCTGCCAGAGGAGGATATTGATCACAGGTTACATAGACATCAGGAAGAGAGAGAGATCAGCACAGGCTTTCTAAGTCTGAGCTGGGAATCTGTAGAGATAACAATGGCCATGCTGTCTAACAGCCACAATGGGCTGCAGAGTTCTGTAGTTCATTAAACAGAGACTCTTCTACAAAGAATATTTTTAAAATATTTTGAGTTTATAAAACACAAATCCCAGGGAGCCAGTCACATGCTTGATGTGTAGATATAGTCACATAGATCTAATATGTAAGCAGCAAGATTTTGCAAATAACTCAGTATTGCCTTTTATTCAATGACCTTTTATCAGTTTATACATCTCTGAAATGAGATTTAAAATGTTGTATTTATGTTTCTAGTGGAAAGGTAACAATTTCCCTCATCAGACTCTCAAGGGTTCATTTAACAATAATAATGATAATGATAAAATCCTAAGTTTATCTGGAGTTCAGATGATCAGAATACTTTGTGCACTTGCTCAAATACTGCAGGGACCACCAAGTCACGTGTAGAATTTATAAAGTGATTAGGTGTGGTGATGGTACTGAAGAAAGCCATTTCCTTGGACATGCTGGTCACAGGTCAGAAGATTCTGAGCCTTCCTTTAGACTACTCCTTAGAAACAGAAAGAAGCCTTTCCAATGGGCCTCTCACAAGCAACGCAGTGGACAAAGCCCGTGTTTTAAGAGGAATCTGCAGGCTGATTCAGCTCCCAGACTTCCCTGGGAGGAAATTATCAATGGGATTCTACTGAAAGGTCTTGTAAGCAAGTGACCTTCCTTACCTGCGACCTCTGACCTGAATCACACATGCTGCCTCCCAGAACTGTTCTAGTAGTTCCTATCAACAAGGAGGATAGATGGATGGAATTAGGCCCTGGGACCCTGGATCCTATCTTCTTAACGATGTCACCATTAAGAGCACTGATGTGGCCGAGCATAGTCCCCAAGCTTCCTAACTCTGGAACCTGCCTTCCAGCCTCCTTATAAGCGGCATGGGACGTCCCTGAGGTCTGCAGCTCTGACCACCGTCACTCCTCCATTCTTCTTCCCCCATCTGCCCTGCGTCAATCATCTAGGACAGAGACCTAAAGCAGCACTGGCAGGGAAATGAGGGTGGGTAATCACTCAATCCAGATAACTCTCCAACAGTGTTTTAGAAATTAGCCAATGACCTAGAATGGTGGTCATTTTCCTCCAACTCCACCCCTGTTTTTTACTCTTCTCTATTTTTTTTTATTATTTTATTTATTTACATTCCAAATGTTTCCCACCTTCCTGGTTCCCCCTCCCAGAGTTCTTCACCCCCTCCCCCCTCTCCTTTGCCTCTGAGAGGGTGCTCTCCCACCCAACCACCCACTCCTCTCATCCATCTAACCCACCCACCCACACCTCTCCCCCTCCGCCATGGCATTCCCCTTCCACAGGGCATCAAGTCTCTACAGGATTAGGCTCACCCTCCCACTGAGGCCAGATGAGGCAGTCCTCTGCCAGAGGCCACGGACCAATCCGTGGATGCTCTTTGGTTGGGGGCTTAGTCTCTGTGAGCACTAAGGGGTCCAGTTTAGTTGATACTTCATCTCCTTCCAACCTTCTGCCAACTCTTCCACAGGGATCCCTGACCTCAGTCCAATGATTGGCTGTAAGTATCTATGTCTGTCCCAGTCAGCTGCTGGTAGAGCCTCTCAGAGGACAGCCATGCTAGGCTCCTGCCTTCAAGTACAACAAGGCATCAGTAACAGTGTCAGGGTCTGGTGCCTACATATGGGATGGATCCCAAGTTGAGCCAGTCACTGGATGGCCTTGCCTTCTGTCTCTGCTCCATTTTTGTCCCTGCATTTCTTTTAGACAGGAACAATTCTGGGTCAAAAAATTGAAGGTAGGTTGGTGACCCTATCCCTCCCCTGGGAGCCTATCTTCTGGAGGTGGTCTCTTCAGTTTTCATCTCCACACTGTTGGGCATATTGGCTATGGTCATCCCCCATTGAGTCCTGGGAGCCTCTCATACCCCAGGTCTCTGGGACATTCTAGAAGTACCCCCCCNTTAGACAGGAACAATTCTGGGTCAAAAAATTGAAGGTAGGTTGGTGACCCTATCCCTCCCCTGGGAGCCTATCTTCTGGAGGTGGTCTCTTCAGTTTTCATCTCCACACTGTTGGGCATATTGGCTATGGTCATCCCCCATTGAGTCCTGGGAGCCTCTCATACCCCAGGTCTCTGGGACATTCTAGAAGTACCCCCCCACCCTGCTTCCAACCCCTCATCTGCATCTTTGCATTCATTCTCCTGGTTATCTGGGCTTCTCTTCTATTACCCCTCCATACCTGATCCTGTTTCCCTTTTCTCTTCTTCCCTCCCCTCTCCCCACCCACATCCCCCTCCCTCTGCCTTCAGTGATTATTTTATTGCCTCTCCTAAGTGGGACTGAAGCCTCCTCAATTGGGCCTTCCTGCTTGTTACACTTCTCATGGTCTGTGGGTTATATCCTGGGTATTCTGTACTTTTGTGCTAATATCCACTTCTCAACCAGTACATACCATCCATGTTCTTTTGGGTCTGAGTTACCTCACTTGGGATGATATTTTCTAGTTCTATCATTTGCCTGCAAAATTCATGAAGTCCTTGTTTTTTTAATAGCTGAATAGTATTCCATTGTATGAATGAACCACTTTTTCTGTATCCATTCCTCAGTTGAAGAACATCTGAGCTATTTCCAGCTTCTGGCTATTACTCATAAGGCCACTATGAACATAGTGGAGCAGGTGTCCTTGTGGCATGGTGAGGCATCTTTTGGGTATACGCCCAGGAGTGGTATAGCTGGGTCTTCAGGTAGATCTATTTCCAATTTTCTTAGGAACCCCCAGATTGATTTCCAGAGTGGTTGTACCAGTTTGCAATTCCACTAGCAATAGAGGAGTGTTCCTCTTTCTCCACATCCTCACCAGCGGGTGCTGTCACTTGAGTTATTGATCTTAGCCATTCTACCTGGAGTGAGGTGGAATCTCAGGGTTGTTTTGATCTGTATTAACCTGATGACTAAGGACTTTTAACATTTATTTAAGTGCTAACACTTATTACTCAGTGAACACAGCAATCCAGCGCTCTCTCTCTCTCTCTCTCTCTCTCTCTCTCTCTCTCTCTCTCTTCCTTGCACTGTTGGTAATATTCATCAGCACAACACAGATGTACACTAGAACAAACTTATAAATTTGAGCCATGCCTCACAATGAAAAAAACAAAACTTTTAAATGAGGACAGTGCTTCTGAAAGACGCCATAGCCTTCTGCTCAGCATCCCCTGAGGAAGACAGCCTCAGAAGGTAGCTAGAGCAGAAGTCGCCTTGCTTCGTTCATTTTGTGCAAGCCGCCACATGTAGAACAGCTGCTGGAGACCTTCATTAAGATTTAAAGAAGTTTTATCTGAGCTGAATTTTCATTCACTGGCTGCAAAAAAAAATACAGAAGGAACAGAAAAAATATATATCAGAAACCCCATATTGATCTGTCAGCAGTTTTATGATCAGCTACACAGACATGGGGTGATAAAGTGGAAGCTGTTAACTTACTGCAACGACAGCAGAGCAAATATATTTGTTTTGAGTTATTATAATGAAATGCCTGTGTTCTCTCACAAGCAAAGGTTTATTTAGCTCCTTGTTAGGGGTTAAGAGTATGATTCTGATAGAGGGCAAGTTCCCAGCTCCATCATCATGGCAGTTGGCAGCAGTTGGCATGAACAAGCACGTGATTACTTATTGGACCGAGAGCATCAATAAATAGAAAAATGAACAGGGCCCAAAGTGGTTATTTTATAACAACCTTCCTATTAGAACCCAAGGAATTGCATGAGGATTACCCAGGGGATGCCACAGGAGTGACCACGGGCTCTGCTGAGTTCACAGGCTTCACGGAGTCGCAGCTACAATGACCTAATGACCTCTGCATTAGTCTTTCTATCTGGATGAGATACTCGACTCATAAGGAAAAAAGCTATCATCATGCTCACATTTGGAGGTTCTAATTCATGATCAGATAGGCACAGTTTCCAGGCTTTGGGGTAGAGCACCAGATGGCAATGCAGCTAGTACGTGGCAAATCGAAACAACTCACCTCCTGGCCTGGAAACCAGAGAGAGAATAAAATGGGACTAAAGTCCAACGGTTCCCTCAAGGGCCTGCCCTCCCGACATGCTGACCTCCCAGGAGACTCGACCTTGCAAAAGCTCCTCCATCTCCCAATAGTACAAATCTGTGCACCAGTCTCTCAATAACCTTTGTCAGGGACAAACTAAACACCTTCACGCCACAGTGATAAGTGAGGAGAAAAGTGTTTAAAAGGAAAAAAAAAAAAGATATTAAGCATGAAAATTTCAACATGAACTTAAGAAAGCAAATTGCTGAGAAGTCACGGCTCCAGAGACACCATCAATTCATAAAAGCCATAAAGGAGCCAGAATGATTTTAGTCAGTGATTTGTAAGTTCACCTTACAAATTAGATTCCCAACATCTTAATACAATTGTGGAAGTGAAGAGTTGTTCTCTTCAGGTAATCTGCATGTTCCAAAGCAAAATCAGTTGGCTAAGAAACCTTTGCCAGAAATTTGAAAGATATTATTCACAAAAAAATTACTGCACAGGTATTTGTCTTATTTGATGAGTTAATTAGGTTGAGTGTGCTGTTTCTCCATCATATGAATGTGTTTCTCCATCACATGGAAGTGTTCACGAAAACTGAAACAGTTTTCTCAGTGGACACATCTGGCCACCTTAGGCACCACAATAAATCACTCTTTGACTCATTTGATTTATGTAAAATGAATTGATGAAAATATAGAGCAAACTCCATTTGTAAAATCTTGGGAAAGTTTTCTACATGAGGAAATGTGACAGCCTTTAAACTGGCCACCTGCCTTTCTGTTTTCCTGCATAAAACAGAATTATCTTTGAAATTTCTATGCGTGTCACTTTGATATTTAAACACCTTCAGCAGATCTCTGTAGCCTCCAGAGTAAAGGTTAAAAACTCTTTAGCATGACATTCAAAGCCTTGATTCCAACATTTGGGCTTCCTTTCCCCACATGCCTATCCATAGGTAACACATAGCGCTCTCTATGAGTTAGAAACTATGTCCAGAACTAGAGATTCATTGGCTTTTTGATCTCATGAGTTGTCTTTTAGAAAGGTGCTTCGACGGAAGGGGTCTTCAACCCTCTAGGTGGAAGAATAACATGAACTAACTAGTTCCCCCTGCGCTCATGTCTCTAGCTGCATATATGGAAGAAGATGGCCTAGTTGGCCATCATTGGGAGGAGAGGCCCCTTGGTCATACAGACTCTATATGCCCCAGAACAGGGGAATGCCAGGGCCATTACGTGGGAGGGGGTGGGTAGGGGAGCAGGGCGGGGATGCGGGAGGGTAAGGGAAAATTTCTGAATAACATGTGAAATGTAAATGAAGAAAATATCTAATAAAGAGAAAAAAAAAAAAAGAAAGGTGCTTCGACCTCCATACGGTGGAAAAGAAAAAAAGATTAGAAAAGGCCAGTTAGGCTGCCGACACAGCAACAGCTGTACACACAGCACATGGCTGTGTTCCGGTTCTCTTGCTACTCTGCCCATACACTGCCCATACACTGACCACCACTCACCTCTTTGCCCTCTTCCAGGCTGAGCCTTTAGTTTGCAGTACTTTTTTCCCTACAACCTCTATCCATCCTTCAGGAGTCAGTTCAACCCCTTTTGCCTAGCAGACAGCTTCTCTCAGGGTCTCTCTCTCTCTCTCTCTCTCTCTCTCTCTCTCTGTCTCCCTCTCTGTCTCTCTCTGTCTCTGTCTCTCTCTCTCTGTCTCTCTCGCTCTCTCCTTAAAGCATTTCTTTCCTGTTCAGTTGACTTATCCCTTGATGGCAGGGTCTGCTTCTTCTTTGCCCCACAAAGACCTTATGTGGAATCAATTATTAGTTTCTGTAGAGCCAATTTGGGGGAGTTTAATTGAACACAGCTGATTAATAACTCACTTCATCCTAATTACAGATAGTTTCATTCATTAATAGAACAGCTGGGGGCAGCAAATCCAGGGTGAAAATCTACAGATCATTTAAATGAAAACAACAACAAGAAGAATACGTTTCATTTGGACAACCTGAATTCCAATAGTGGATCCTCCTCTTAACCAAACATCCTTGGGTACATTTTTCAATCTTCCTTAACCTCTTCATATCCCTTAATAAAGTGAGTGTGCTACATTTAGATAATTGTAGCAATTGTCAGCGTGTACTCGTACGCTATCTGATGGCATCCCTTTAATTACTGCGTGTATTTGACTGTTGCGATGTCAGTATAAAATGCCTCCTACTGACTCTTGTTTTGAATGTTTGGGGGGTGGAGCTAGCTGGAGCATGCAGGTTTCTAGAGGTGTGCCCTTAAAGATTGTATTGGGTCTGAGTGGCCCTTCTCCATCTCTACTTCCTGTAAGAAGCACTTACATACCATGCATCCCCTCCTCCCGGTACCAAGCAACCATGGACTGAACTTCCCAGAACCATGAGCCAAAATTAATCTTTCCTAACTGGTTTCTGTGGAGTATGTCACAGTGACAACAAAGGATATTCTTGTCATATCCTCTAAGTGGCACTCAACCATCTCCATCATCTTCATCCATCATCAATTAGCACCCCCCCGCCCCAGTGCTTCCGAGGGAATCAATCATTCACTCATCACTCCCTCATAGCCAGGGTTCCACTCACTCCTTACTTCCTTGTGCTAATACAGCAGGAGATTGCTACCTAAAAATACCTAATATCTGTCTATTTCTCTGTCTGACGGTGACTGTCACTCTATCCTGAATCACTATTAATTATTCCCTTCCTTGGTTTTTGCAATGGATTCTAAACAAGTTTGTGGATTCGCTTAAGTCCATCATCCCGCTGTTCACACCATATGTCCTAATCTTTTAAAGGTGTCAGTCAAATCACAAAAGTCCATGCTTGAAACCATAAACGGTTTCTCATCATCTGTGAGTTAAAATATGGCCCCCAGGTGACCGAGCTGTGCTGGTCACCTGACACAATACCATTTTTAGCATCCTTTCTCCCAGTCAAATTGACTTTTTTTCTTTTTTTCTCTAACGTGTTGAACCCATTTCTAATGTCCACCGTGCCTCAAGCTCACGGTTACGTTTGTACACATTGGCACATGCTCTGTGTGGTCCTTCATTATCATATTCATTTTAATTAGCATGAAAGGATGGCTTTCACCATTTCTCAAACATGTTTCATGCAGATAAATCATTGTAGCTTGCTCATGATCGCTCTCCATGAGCTACCTTTGCCCTTGCCCACCCTCCACTGACCCCTACCTCCTTCCAACCAAGTCTGCCTTCTGCTTTTGTGTAGTGTGTGTGAGAGAGAGTATATGTGGGCATGTGTCAGTGTGTCTGAGTGTGTGTGTGTGTAAGTGTGTGAGTGGGAGTCTCTGTGTGTGAGTGTGTGTGATTGTGTTTGGGTGTGTGAGAGTGTGGGTGTATGTGTGAATGTGTGAGTGTGTGTATGTGCCTATGTGAATGTAAATAAAAACACAACTTTTTCCTCATGTTCTGCTCCTTTATTCTTTCCTGTTCCCCCAATTTCCCCCATAATACACACATGCTCGTGGAAGCCAGAGGTAGGTCTTGGATATATTGAATCACACTTATTTTTTGAGGTGTGGTCTCTCACTGCACTCTGGGTTCACTAATTCAGAGAGACTGGCTGGCTCTCTCTCTCTCTCTCTCTCTCTCTCTCTCTCTCTCTATATATATATATATATATATATATATACATATATGTGTGTGTGTGTGTATTCTGCATGTGATAGAATATATAATGCTTGAAATTTTTCCATGTAGATTTCACTTGGCTTTCATCTTAAATGTCTATTAGTTTCCTAGTTTCTTTGTTTTTGCATGTATTTTATACACACACACACACTTTTTAAAAACCTGCTTTGCAATTAAATTTTTGTTGTTGAAAGGATGGGTCATCATATGACCTACTGTAGATAATAAATGTGTATTCGTTAAACATCACTGGACCTGAATAGTAGAAGAATGTATTGAATATAACAACTATAAAATTATTATATCCATTTATCAAACACTTGTTACCTACTCTATTCCAGATATGCTAGTGGAGAATCGAAAGCAAAGTGTCTTGTCAGCCACCAAGGAGCCGAGATTCTGATGCTGTCTCTGTGGTGGTAAATAGGACCCGTTTACAATTTCTGTTATGTGTGAGTATGTGTATACACACTCCTGTGCATTCCAGGGCAGAGACTGAGGACTGGAATCCTTCTCCATCGATGAAGCCCTGTCATGGCTAATCTTGCATGTCAATGAGACACACCTGGGAAGAGAGACTCTCAACTGAGGCATAGCTTATACCAGATTGGCCTGCAGTACTGTCTGTAGGGCATTTTATACTGCTCAGTGACATAGAAGGGTCTAGCCCACCATGGGTGGTACCATCATACCACCTCACCCCAGGCAAACAGGCATGGATTATATGATAAAGGCACATGAACTTAAGCCTGGGAGCAAACTGATAAACAGCCTTCCCCATGGTTTCTGCAAGTTCCTGTGCTGAGTTGCTGACATTTTTTTTTTTTTCATGGATAAGGCAGTAGCCAAGTTAACCCTTTTCTCCACCAAAAGTTATTTTTGGTTAGTGCTTTGTTATAATAGAAAAGCAAACTAGAATGGAAATTGACAGCAGTGATTGAACTTGCTGTAATAGACCTGACCACATGGCTTTTATGTCTTGGAGTTTTAGTGGAGGAAGGTGGAGGTTTGGGGAGGGTTAGAAAGGCCATTGAGTGTTCAGAGCCTGTTATACTGCTGTTGGAACTTAGAAAATACTAGTAAGAGCAATGAAGACAATAGAGAATTGGTTTGTGAAGCTTTCTGGGTGGGAGGAGCAAACACTATCAGGTCTATTTGTGTGGTAATATATTTGACTCAGGAATCTGTGAAAGTAAAGCTTTTACTTTAGTGAGAGAAAGTGTACTTATTGGCTCAAGCTGGAACATTGGTTATGATTAATAAGAGTCCAGCACTGGATGGACAAAGGACAAAGTTAGACTTTTAATAAAGAAATAGAAAACATTCAAAACAGAAATCTTGAAAGAGAACACAGTAAATGAATTTAAAAATAATAGAAGTGTTTAAAAGCAGACTGTAGTAGGCAGAAGAAATAATTATTAAAGTTGAACACAAAACATTTTCAATTATCCAAAGAGAGCAGAAAAAAAGGAAAAAATAATAAAGATGACTTGTGGTGCTTATGGGGTACTATTCAATGTACGTCATTAGAGTCTTAGAAGAGAAGAGAAAAGTGACCAAAGGCTTTATTCAGAGAACTGATGGCTGGAAAATCCCCATGTGTAGATAAAGAACTGAAAACCAGATCCAGAAAACCCAAATGATCTCAAATAAGATGAACCCCTCAAAAGCACATGCTAACTGAAAGTGCGCAAAGTTGGATTTGGTGGCATAAGACAAAAAAGGGAATATCCAAGAAGAATAAAGAGGGCATTACAGAGAAGTAAAAGGGTCAACCCAAAATAAAGAGATAACTATTATATACATAATTATATTATACACATGTGATTATATGTATAATTGATATATTTGTATATGTAGATATATCTTTATATGTATAATAATTATATATGTATGTATATGTATACACACACATGCTGAAATATCAGAGAATCTAGACATCCAGAACAAACACAGATGTCAGAGAAAGAATAAATGGAGGTCACATGACAACAGCAGATGTTCCTTTCCTCTCTTGATCAATAGACAGAGTAACTAGCCTGTAGTGTAATTTATAGAAATCTTCAAATGGTTTGTATTTTATTTATCCCTCAACTTCACTGAATAAGTTTATCAACTTAAATATTCTTTTTATTTTGAGGAAGCTTAAAAGACTATTATAAGATCTTGTGCCAGTAAATAGAGACAAACTCACTTTCTCTTGTCTGTTTTGCAAACCTCCTATCTACTTTTCAGCCTACTTGCTCTGGCTAAGACTTGTAGAACATTTGCTGAATGGAAGTGCAGAGAGCTGAGTTTCTTGTCTGGTCTTTAGCCACTGATGGGAAGACCCTCAGCTTCTCACCCTTGTGATGTCAAGCGTGAGCTGAGGGTATCTGCACTCAATTGCGCTTTATTAATCCTCATAGATATTGTTTGCTGCAATTTCCTAATATTGCAAAAAAGATGCTGAATTTTATCAAAAGCTTTCTTTCTGCACCCACTAAAATGACTAAGTAATCTATTTGAAAGTCCATCATTTTTTAATGTGCTGGAAATATGTTTATTGATTTAAGTATCTTTAGCCATTCTTGAATCCCAGAAATAGATCTGTTCATGATGTGTGATCTTTTTAATGTGTTGTGGGACTTAGTGTGCTATTTGTTGAAGATTTTTTGTGTTCACATTAATCAGAGAACTATCACATGCTTTTTCTTGGGCTGTCATTGTCTGGTTTTTGCATCACAATAATTCTGGCTTTAATAAAAACGAGCTTGAGAGTGTTCTCTTTTTTCCCTGTGTTTCTGGACCAGTTGAAGAAAGATTGGCAGTGACTCTTCTCTAAGCGTTTGGTGGAACTTGCCAGCAAAACCATCTGGTCCCAGGCTTTTCTTTGTTAGAAAATTTTTGACTACTGATTTAATCTCCATACTCATTATAAGTCTGTTCTGACTTTCCATTCCTTCATGATTAATTCTTGTGAGGTTGTGCATTTCTAGGAGTCGACTGAGTTCTTCTAGATTAACCAGTGTGTTCACACTCAGCTCTTACCATTGTATGTCTGATATCTTGCCTCTCTCCCCCCCCCCCTTTTTTTTTAGCAAGTCTAGCTAAGGGTTTAATAGTTCTCTTTATTGTTTATCTAAATCTTGTTTTATTGGCTTTTTTGTATTATTTTTCAATTCTGTATTTTGTTTATTTCTACTCTAAATCTCTGTTGACACACTCATTATAATACCATCCAGTTTAGATTTTTCTTAATTTTCTAATCCTTTGAGGTGTAAAGTTATTTTTTTTATTTGACACACTTCCTTTTGAATGTAGGTTTTTGTCACTATAAAATTGTGTTACAGATTGAGTATAGTACCTTATGCTTGGAACCAGAAGTGTTTAGGGTTTTCAAATAATTCAGAGTTTGGAATATATAATGCGATCTCCTGGGCATGGGACCCAAGTCTAAACACAGAATTCATTTCTGTGTTATGTACACAGAAGCTGTGGCTAATTTCATACAGGACTCTCAGTGCTGCTGTGTTTCACTGTGACCCTGTCACATGGAGTCAGGTGTGGAGTTTTTCACATGTGACATCAGGCTGGTATTCAGAAAGTTTCAGAGTTTTGAGGGGTTTAGCTTTGGGTTTTCAGACTAAGGATGCTCAAATTGTGCTGCCTTTCCTGCCCCACAGTGGCCTGCTGTGTTGTCATTTGCATTTGTATCAAGGAACTCCTGACTTCCCCTTTGGTTTCTTCTTTGACCCGTTCCTTATTTGAATGTGTGCAGCCAGTTTATGTGTGCTTTTAACTTCTTCTAATTTGTGATGTCTAGGTTTCTTATCAGATACTGAATTATAGCTTAATTTCCTTGTGGTAAATTCTCCTTGTAGAATTTCAGTCTATTTAATTTTGTTAAGACCTGTACTTTACACATAATCTGTCTTAGAGAATGCTTATCCACATGCTAACAGAAACTATGTGATAAAGAAATTAAGAAAATAACTCCTCTAACAATATTATCAAAAATAAAATTAGGTACATAGAAGCAGATATAGCCAATGAGATGAAAGTGTTCTACCGTGAAAATGATAGAATATTGGTGAAGGAAACTGGTGGTGACCCAGATACCCAGAAAGATGTCCAGCATCCGTGGACTGGCAAAGCTGCTACTATTCCTGTGTCTCTACTAGTCAGAGATTTACACATTTAATGAAATTCCTATCATGATGTCATCTTTCTGATAAATTTTTTAAAATCCTTAAATTCATATTGAACAACAAGAGAACTTTCAAATATGTACAAAGCATTCTTGACAAATAAACAAACAGCCTAAAAGTCGATTACTGATGAATAGTGCTCTGATCCCCCTAACAGGCTCATGGGAGGCTTGGATTCTTGGAGGAAATCATTGGGTTAAAATATGTTTTAACCTTACCAGCAGATCAGTCTGTGGATAGAATTGTAAATTGGGGGCATTGTTGGGAGAGGGGGCCTAATTAGAAGATATAATTCCTAGAAATGGGACCCTCTGATCAGAAACTCTGAAGTCCTAAGGTAAATATTTATTTATTTATTTATTTATTTATTTATTTATTTATTTATTTCTCAGAGGCCATAGACTAAGTAAAACAGATAGTTTTAAAAAATTATATATATATATATATATATATATATATATATATATATATATATCTCCATCTCGGCATACTAATTCATTGTGCCCTGGAGAGATGGCTCAGCGGGTAAGAGCACTGACTGCTCTTCCAAAGGTCCTGAGTTCAAATCCCAGAAACCACATGGTGACTCACAACCACCTATAATGAGATCTGATGCCCTCTTCCGGTGCATCTAAAGTCAGCTACAGTATACCTATGTATAATAAATAAATCTTTGGGCAGGAACTATAAGGGTCTGAGTGAGCAGAGTTGACGGGAGAGAATGGGATTGACTGGAGCAAGCAGGCCCAACGAGAGCGAGCAGAGGTCCTAAAATTCAATTCCCAACAACCACACAAAGACTCACAACCATCTGTACAGCTACAAAGTACTCACATACATAGAATAAATAAATCTTAAAAAAAAAAAAACTAGAAAATTCAGCTTTTGTGACAAGTGAATCCACTACCCGAAATAAATAAAGCTCAGAGCTACAAATACTACATGGTGTCCCTTGGGAACTAAAAACATCTATCACAGCTGAAGGCAGAAAGGAAGTGTTTATCCAAGGCACAAAGCTTTGCATTCTGACCATCTCAGGCCCAGCACAATGACGATAGTTAATAAACTGTGGGATCTTAAATATTCTAGCCACAAAATGGCAAATAGTTAGGATCAGAACAGTAGTAAGCCCTTGGTAAACAATCACAGAAGGTTAGCTAGTGTTTCTTTTATCCTTAGGTATGTTAACAAAAACCCCCAAATTAATGACATAGGGCAACACCCATTCAGTTATGCTTATGGGTCTGTGAGTCTATAAACTAGATGGTGAAAGATGGAAAGCGATATCTGGGAAAGCCAGAGTTTAGTGTTGTCTCTAGAGTTCTGGGCTGGGACCATCTAAAGGTTTCTTTACTCCCGGGTCTGGTGACTGGTGCTGGTTCCTGGCTAGAAGCTATGCAGGAGCTGTTGGCCAAATACCTCTACAGCGCCTCTCCATATGGCTGCTTGGCTTTCTCTTGGGGTAATGGCTGGCTTCCACTGCATAGGAATTGGAAACAAGTTTCTTTTCCTTCCCCCTTTTTAGAATGCATCCATCACTTGATGCATTAGTTTTTATTTCATTTTTATAATTTCACATCTGAGTACTTCTTTTCCTATTTGTATTTCTTTAATTCCTTCCCTTACCCTATTGCTTTAGTTAGTGCTTTGAGCACTGTGATGAAAAGGCATGGGTGGGGATGGTGGATGAGGCTGTCTCAGTCCTGATTTTAATGAGATAGCTTCCAATTTTTTCTCCATTTAGGATGGTGTTGCCCAAGGGTTTGCCATAGATAGCTTCTATTATATTGAAGCATATTCCTTCTAGTAGTACACTCTTTAGGACTTTTATTTTGAAGGCATGTTGAATTTTGTCAAAAGTCTTTTCTGCATCTATTGAAATGACTGTGTTTAAAAATCAGATTCTAATCAAGGATTATAACACACAGGTTAAAAAGCTACAGATATATAGATATCAGAACAAACCTCATATTCAGAATCGTGGACAAAGGAAGAGGATTGGCCATGCATTCTCTCAGAAGAGGAAAGGAACTTTACTCCCAGCGCAGGAGAGGGTCATTACTCCCAGAACCTACTACTTGGTATTGAAGCACCTACCTGGATGCTGGGAAGAAGAAAGAGACATGTAGTAGATGCTATTTTGGAAAATATACCAGAAAGAAGCACCTTTGCGGCTATAATTCTACTTTGGTGGCTTATTCATATTTTCTATAGGTTTGTTATTTCCATTATTAGTCTAAAATTAGATTTGAAATTCTCCATCTGCCTTTTAATCCATAGGCTCCAACCATGTGGACTTCTATGAGTTATATCATGCAGTCATGGTACATGGTTCCAAAACATAATCTCTTCTTGGCCTCAGAATGGCATCATTTGTCACAAAAGACCCAAGTTACATAGTAGTTACAAATTCACTTTATGACATTATTATTATGGTTGCTGTGTGTATGTTCATTTCATACATGGGCAGGTGTGTATGCCTGAGCGTATGTATGTGGAGGCCAGGGAAGTACTTGGGTTTCTTCTCTTGCTCTCTGCCTTATTCCCTTAAGATGGGTTCTCTGACTAAACCAGAAACTCGTTATCTTGACTAAGCTAGTTGGTCATTAAGCTCCTCGAATCCAACTCTCTCCGTTCCCCCCAATGCTGGACTTACAGGCTTGCATAGTCGCGCCTGACACTGTTAATGCTGCTGCTTGGGATGCAAACTCAGGTCTTCATATTTACATAACAAACATTCTATCTACTGAGAGATCTCCTTTTATAATAGGTTTATTTTAGAGCATTATCCACTGAAAACACAATTACTAGCCTCCGAAGTTTGTTATTTGGTGGTGGTGGTGGTGATTTTCATACTGCAGCTATATGAGTCTAGATAATGATATATAAATACATATACATATATGATAAAAGAAAAATGAATACATTATGGGTTAACATTAAACATAGCCTTATAAATCAGACAGAGGGGAGAGAGAGAGAGAGTGAGTGAGAGAGAGAGAGAGAGAGAGAGAGAGAGAGAGAGATGAGAGTGATTTGCCCTTTGGCAAAGGGCAAAGTATGCATACTAAGGGCTTCTAATGATCAATTTTGTCATGTGGATTTTATCTCAGTGACTATGTAAAGAACAAAAGGAAGCAACTGGAGTTTCCACACGTCATGATCACAGCAAACATCCAGATGGGTTTTGCTTGGGTTCTTCAGTTTCTCCAAAATCTGTTTAAATCCCCCATCAAATAAACAGACAGAGTAACTTCTAGAAAAGGGAACCGGTGACTGAGTTCCTCTCCATCAGGCTTTTGGGAGTTTCAGAAAGAATTCCATTAAAGAACACATCTTATTGAGCATATAATTCTGTCAGTGTGACAGAAAATTCTAAAAATAATCTTAGTGCTACGTTCTTAAACAGCCAGCTTTTAATGATTTCATAACCTTTGTCACACAGTCAGAAACCAGCTTTATTAAAAACGTATTTAAGTTGTCAGGCATTCACTGAGTTCCTATTATTAGGAAGGTGCTGCACTAGGCCCTGAAGAGGCTACAATTCTTAAGGAAGAAATTGTCCTTCCTCTAGGAAAGGCACAGAATGCAGAAACGTTTATGTATGAACAGAAGCTGTTACATATTAATAACAAAACTCCAGAAGCCTATAAAAGTAGGTAGGAACCAAGAGTGTGGACTTAGGGCTAAGAAAACTCTCAAAAAGGGAACACTATCATGGAAAGGGGGGCTAAGAAAGTATAAATGTCACCAGATGGAGAGAGATAACAAGGTCATCACAAGCCTAACACCTGGCAGAAATCTAAGACAAGAAAATAATACATTGTGTCCTTGGAGCAGCACAGACAGGCTTGGTGGCGGTGCTTATCTTGAATTTCTAGAAGCTTGTCTCACAGCCAGAATTCCTAGAGATTAAAACGTGTTGTGAAGGATTCAGTCTACTCTAACATGTAACACAGGGGCAGGCAGTTTTTGAGTTAAAATGGCTCCATGCGAAGAAGAAGCAGGAGGTTAGAAAGGCGATGACAGCAACCAAGACAATATAGATCACGGCGCAGATGAAGATGAGGGGTGAGAGTCAAGACCACAAAGACTCTCCAGAGACCTTCTGCCATGAATTTCGACATACAAAATCCACAAAAGACATGTCTGATCAAGAGCCCGGCAAAGGAATGCTTTAACTGGGAAGTCCAGGATGCGCTGAGCTCTGCAGAAGCTCATTTGAATTGGGGAAGCATAAAATGCATCAGGTAGATTACCCAGTGGTTGGTTTTGGCCAAGCCAGGCTTCATGGAAAATAATCATGTTCTAAGAGGTTGCCTGATTGGAGATCACTTCAGGTAAACCCAGTAAAGTCAAAATCCCATGTACCAATCATTTTAATGTGATTCTAAAATGGGATGGAGGGTTTTTTCCTTGTCTCATCTTTCAGAGCTGAAGACAGAGCTCATTGTTTAGAGAACTCACCACCTGTACCTTACTTTTGAGCCACACCCCAGTGTAGTGTTCTCTGCATTAATATCTTTTTCTTTCCAACGTGTTGTTCTGGAGCAGCTTAAGATTATACACATTGCTCTGTGCTTGGACACGTGCAGCCTTGTGGGATTTTGGTGGTGGTTAAAGGAGCATGCTCTACCAATGAGAATCTCTCTGTTATGGCTTGTATCCAAATAGCATCCCCACAGGCTTATATATTAGATCCTGTTTTTCATGTGGTGGAACTGTTTTTAGAGGTGGTGGCATCTTCAGGATTTAGCTGGCAGAAGTGGATCACTAACAGCAAATTCTGAAGAAGATAATAACCCTGACACACATCTTTTTTTAATAAGTTATTTTCTTTATTTACATTTCAAATGTTATCCCCTTTCCTAGTTTCCCCTCTGAAAACCCCCTATCCTCTCCTCACTCCCCCTGCTCACCAACTCACCTACTCCTGCTCCCTGGCCCTGGTATTCCCCTATACTTGGGCATAGGACCTTCACAGGACCAAGGGCCTCTCCTCCCATTGATGACTGACAAGGCCATCATCTGCTACATATGCAGCTGGAGCCATTAGTCCCTACATGTGTACTCTTTGATTGATGGTATAGTCCCTGGGAGCTCTGGAGATACTGGTTGGTTCATATTGTTGTTCTTCCTATGGGGCTGCAAACCCCTTAAGTTCCTTGGGTCCTTTCTCTAGCTCCTCCATTGGCGACCCTATGCTCCATCCAATGGTTGGCTGAGAACATCCACCTCTGTATTTGTCAGGCACTGGTAGAGCCTCTCAGGTTCCACACTTTAGTCTTCCTTCTTGAGTTTCATGTGATCTTTGAATTGTATCTTGGGTATTCCAAGCTTCTGGGATAATATCCATAATCAGTGAGTGTGTGCCATGTGTGTGCTTTTGTAATCCTCATTCAGGATGACATTTTCTAGTTCCATCCATTTGCCCAAGAATTTCATAAGTTCATTGTTTTTAATAGCTGGGTAGTACTCCATTGTGTAAATGTACCACATTTTCTGTATCCATTCCTTTGTTGAGGGGCATCTGATTTCCAGTTTTGTTGAGTATAGGCTTTTGTAGTAGGATCTAATGACTTTTTTGGATTTCCTCGGTTTCTGTTGTTATGTCTCTCCCCTGACCCACTTCTAATGCCAGATCTCTGATTTCTATTTTGTCACCCTCTAACATTACCATTGTCATGAAACCACCATGATGGACCTGCAAACCTGCCAGGCTATATGTCTGCCTCAACATGGGATACCTGAGTGGCAGCAGCATGCCGCTCAGGGGAGGCAGAACACAGTCTGGACTGGGGGTCCTCAGTCCATGTTTCCTTGGGTGAGAAACAGTGTAGTCTGTGAGAGTTGCTGTGCTCCCCTGTCTCCTGTGGACACAGACACCACAGGAACTTGGGAACAGGGGTCCAAGGTCCGTGCTTTCCTTCAGGGTATCTACTCACCAGGCAGGAAAGGGAAGGCAGAGCCCAGGACAAGGCAGAAACCGGTTTGGTTCAGAATGAGAGCCAAGCATCTGGAGGGGCTGGGAAAGAGAAGGCCTTCTCCAAGGCATTTAGGCTCAGCTCTTTATGATGAAGCCTCTCCCTCTAATCCTTGATGAAGAGTTTGGTCCCTGCTTGTCCAAACTGTCTTATCAGATGGTGGATGTGAATGCATACACCTCACTCAGGGTGAACCAGGGATTAAATACCTTTGGGGGGAAGAAATGCCCAGTAAGGGAAGCTTACTGGTTGAACACTCTATCAAGATACCTCATTATCATGGAGAACTCCAGATTTTCATGCTATGTGACTGATTGCCATGTTCTTCTCAGGGGGGTGTCTTGGTCACCTGTTCCAGATCAGGCAGCTTGGCGGAGCTGGCTCCACACCTGCCATTGTCAATTCTGAAGTTTTCTGGGGTCCGAGGCTGATCAACCTAACTAGTTCTTACGTCTAGTGGCATCGTCTACTTAACCCAAACAAATCCCTGGTATCGTGTGCCAAAATATATCTTTCTTCCCACAAGATAGTTTGATAAAGCACGCTGTTAAAGAAACACACACACACACACACACACACACACACACACACACAAATATACTCACTTCTGTTCTGTTCAAAGTAGACAAGAGAGCAAAATTGGAGTATTATCCGATGTCCATTTAACTCAAAAAATTCACTCATTTTTTTACTTGTAGAGGCTGACTTTGAAATGTCCCAGATAGGCACACATGTCTAGACAGTTATTTCCTGGTTGTGGTTTGATTGGGAAGATGGTGAAACTTTTAGGGAAGAGGAGCCTTACTTGAGAGAGTGTATCGCTGGCTGCAGCTTTATAGCATGACCTCACTACCTATTCTTTCTCTGCCTCCTGACTGTAGATGCCACGTGAGCAGTCAGCTTCCTATCTTTGTTTCCGTGACTTCCTTGATGTGATGTACTGCATCTCCCAGACATGACATCAAACAAACCCTTCCTCCCTTAAGTTGCTTTTGTGGGAATATTATCACAGCGACAGAAAATAGCTAAAACAAGGTCTCTTCCATAAAGTTGGTAACCTTTCCATCAGTGGGTTTTTTGCTGGGCATCCTGAGATCTTTAGGGTGGAGAGGCCAGAGCAACTTGGTGAAAAAGTTCCTTTGAGTAGGATTATAACTTGGAACAGATCACTGTGATGTATTCACCCACCCCCCCCCCGGAAGTGAATCAAACAGAATAAGGTCCACCCTGGCCAGAATGGACAGGAAACACTTCCTACCTGGAAAATAAGAAGTGGGTTGACCTACTTCTGATAAGGGGATAGACAGGTCAAAAGGGAATGAGCTGACTTATTAAGTCTGAAGCAAGAGGCAACATAAGACATGAAGAGGCAGCCATCTGAACAGAGCTGACTCTTACCCATTTTATCCTGAAAATAAACTCAGAAGCAGAGAATGGAGGTGACTAGATGTGCCTCTCTGTGCATGCCTGCTGCTAGAAGCTTGCTAATGCCAGTAAGCTACTCTATTGGAGGGAAATGGTTCACCCCTGACAGTGGGATGGGGTGGAAGCATCCCCCAAAGGCTACCCCGAGCTTCCTCTGCCGCTTGTTTAACCCAGAAGAAAAGACTTGAGAACCTTTACAGACAGAATTGAAAATTCGTCCACGGCTCTAGCTTTAAGGTAGACACAAATGTGAGCCATAGCAATGCTTTGCCATCTGACCAAGACGCAGTGGAGCATGGAGGTTAAAGCTGAAGATTCTGTAACCAGCTGACCCAGGTCCACATCCTGTTCTATCACTTGCTGGCCACACATAGAGGCATTAATTTCTTGATGCCTTGTTTTCCCAAGCTCTAAAAGAGGAGTGCTGATAATTTTGTGTAACAGGGGTTTTGCAATAAACAAGAGCATGGAGCTATAATAGGTTTAGCCAATGGTGTCTAAAATTTAAGACAGGATTTTTATAAAAGTATATGCACTAATAAACTTTTTATTTTATAAGCACAACCGTGCCCTACTACACAAACCATTAGCCAGAGATTTAAGAAAGTATCTGACTTCTTTATCTCTGGAAGAAGCTACTTAACAATGACAAAAGATAGAAGATAGTGGGATATTTTTCCCATGGAAACTTCTAAATAACCTTGTCTCCTTTGTTCAGTCTCGATGAAAAGTACTTAGTGTTCTATATGATACAGTTAAGAGCACAAAGAACAGATATCAAGGCTCTTTAGCACACAGTCTATGTAGGAGCCGACTATGGGTGTTGGTGCATGGACAATAGGAAAGGAGGAATGGATGGGTGAGCCTCAGATCTGCCTTGCTCACTTCCAGTAAGCACTGGACTTGGAAGCAAACCTTGTCTTCCTAGATAAGATGGATTGGATTGGGGTTTGTCTCCCAGATGGAACACTGAGGAATGTTATTCTAAAGAAAGAGCCATAGCAGGAAAGCTAATGTATTTCAAAACACTGAACTGCCAGGGCTTTAGCCATGGCCTGTATGGAGGAATGAGATGGCATGCATACCCAGCCCAGCCATAAATCATTCTTTTTTTTTCCCTAAAGGATGTTTTCCGGTGTCTCTGATACCCTCCTTGTGACAGGCCCTGACTGCAGAACTGCATAGCTCTATGAGGTTTGTTATGCAAAGTGGATATATTCCATTTTGTGCCAATATGAAGACAACATATGGATACAGACATTCTTCCATCTTCATCAGTCTCCATGAATGATCAGAGCAAATGAAGATACCTGTAAGGGGATTAAAAACAGCAAAAGCCATCCACTATGCCCAGGAATCCAGGAAGAATAATTCCTGTCATCATTTTAAAACTTATTATTCTGTAATGACAAATGAATATTTTAATGATGTTCTTAGGTCACATTCTTAGTAACTCATCTTGAGGGAGGAATTGAAGGTCAACCCCAGTGCACTGAAAAATAAACATCTTCCTTTTGCATCAATTTGCTTCTCAGTGGCTCACTCATGGGCATCTCAGAGACATTGAGGGAACATCATGGTACAAGCATCTCAAATGATATGTCTTCATGGAATATGAGACTTGACTGTAAGAACACGTATCCATCCTTTTCTTTCAATCCTACAGCCCAAGGTTTGCTCTATGTGTTTCTGATTTCCCACATTGTGATGGATATTCCACATAAGAACACGTATCCATCCTTTTCTTTCAATCCTACAGCCCAAGGTTTGCTCTATGCGCTTCTGATTTCCCACATTGTGATGGATATTCCACATTGTCAACTTGACTCTATCTGGAATGAACTACAATCCAGAATTGGAGGGCTCATTGGTGATCCAGATCTTCAGGCCAGAAGACACAGTTTCTGACCTGGATGTTGGCAGGGAGATCTTGAGGCTTAGTGGCTGTGAAAAGCTTAGGCCCAGTCAAGGTAGTACATGCCTTTAATCCCAGGATTCGCAGGCAAGGAGATTTCTGAGTTCAAGTTCAGCCTGGGACAAAGCAAGTCCTGGGTCCAGGTGTGGTGGTACACACATTTAATCAGGGCCACTCCCTCTGCTAGAGACCTACATAAGGACATTGGAAGAAAGATGACTCACTGTTGTTCAACTGCTTGCATCAACTTGCCAGCAAATCTATAGGAACCTCCTTCTTAGAGAAGACTAGTTGAAACAACTAGCCTCGTGTGACTGAGAAACTACTCCACTCTTGGACTTCCCATTCACAGCTGATCTTTGTTGGGTTGTTTGGACTACAGACCTATGGCTGCCACAATTCCAGTGAAAAGAACTGCAAAGTCTAGAGGGCCATTCAGTCAGGCCACCTGTGCACTGAGCATTTTTTTCCATTGTGTTTCTCGTTGTGGGAAAGACTTGCCCTTTGTAAGCTGTGATTTGCTCTTGAAAAAGAGAAAGAAGAAGATGTCGCTCACCAGCTTTTTACCTGTGCCTACTCAGCTATCTCAGGACCAACATGAAGCTAAAGAAGGGGAAAGATCTCAGAGATCACTGAAGACCTCTCTGGATTCCTCTTGAAATGAGCATGGATGTATCCCTCATGTGGATACAGGAAAGGCTGGATTCCACGGTTGCTGGAGGATTTTGGAGATGGAAGTGCTTTCCCTGAAATCCATGTGCCCCAGTTTCCTCTGGATATGAGGCGAAAGGAAAAAAATGTCCAAAGCTGTGGCCATTCAGCTGGATCAGGAAGGGAAAATTCAATATGACACAATTTCTCGACAGGGACATTGCAAAGACAAGGTCACTTATAGCAAATGTACTGATCTTGTTCCAAAGGAGGTTATGAATCCAGATGACCCAGAACTGCCAAAGTCCGATGAAGAGATGATTAAAGAAATAACAGAAAGGACAAGAATAGCCTTGGAGAAGGATATCAAGGAAGAATGTTGTGGCCCAGCCTGTGCATGCAGCTGAGACACTGCCTCCTGCTCAGTATATCCGGTACACGCCATCTCAGCATGGAGATGGGCCTCTCAGCATGGGCCTCAGCATGGAGGAACATTCTATTTGGGAGCTAAATAGAGGGTTATTCGCATCATCAAAAGGCAGAAAGACCGAATGGAGACTCCAAGATTCAGGATTAGTAAGAAAACTCCCTAGGGACCACCATCTCCTCCTCTACCTGTAATACAGCCTCCTCCTGGGAAGATGACTATAAAAGAACAGGAGGCATAGAAGATCCCACCATGTATATTCAAGTGGAAGAACTCAAAGGTTATACAGTTCCACCAGATAAATGGCTGGCTGCTGATGAAAGAGGACTTCAGACTGTCCACAGAAAGGAAAATTTTGACCAACTGGAGGAAGCGCTATCCATTGCTGAAGAGAAGGCCAGCAAAGAGGTGGAAATGCGAGCCCAACTGGAGTAAAAGATGGCTGAAGAAGAAAAGGGGAAACACAAAAAGAAACTTAGAGAAATGGCCCAGAAAGCCAGACAAAGGGGAGCTGGGATCAAAATCCATGTGGAAAAAGAGGATGGAGAGGCCTGCAAAAGAGATGAAATCCATCATGACAGGCAAAAAGAGAGGCAGCAGGATTGGAACCTTTCCAGAGCAGTTCCTGAGAAGAGGTCAAAACTACAGACAAATGAAAATGGAGATATCAGTGAAGTCATTGCTCTGGGTGTGCCCAATCTTAGAACTTCCAATGAAGTTCAGTATGAACAAAGGCTTTTCAACCAATCCCAGGGTATGGACAGTGGATTTACAGATGGAGAAGATGAGATTTACAATGTTTATGATCTGACCTGGAGAGGTGGCAAAGATACAGATCAGAGTACCTACAGGCCCAATAAACATCTGGACAAGGTCATGTGTGGCAATGACCTCGAAACCAGGATAAAGACCAACAGATTTGTTCCTGATAAGGCGTTTTCTGGTTCAGACCATAGACAGAGAGGCTAAGAAGGACCAGTTCAGTTTGAGGAAGATCCTTTTGGTTTGGACAAGTTTTTGGAAGAAGCCAAACAGTACCATGGTTCTAAAAGATGCTCTGGCAGCAGTCACCCCATGGAACACAAGCCTGAGGGCAAGAAGAAGGAGTAAAGAGGCCTCTTAAAACTAAATCTGACATATACGGCAGAGAGGACTGCCTGGTCTGGCCTCAGTGAGAGATGTACCTAACCCTCAAGACACTTGAGACCCCAGGGAGTGGGAACATCCAGCCATATCTAAGGCAGTTTTTATTTGCAGAAGTCACATTTTCAAAACTTTTAATCTTATTTTCAAACCATATTTACACTTACAACTCAATTCAGACTAAGCATCTCTCCATAGACCCTTCTGTGTGCTCCCTAAAGACCATCATAGCCTTGTAGGACTCCGTCGATAATTCCATGGAGCATGCTTTGGTCAGGGTCTAAGTTCAAATGGCAGTAAAGCTGGAAGATGAGTGTGCAATCAGTCTGATTGACCCATCAACAAAAGAGGAGCAGAGAAGGAAAGGGAAGGGAAGGGAAGGAGGAGGGGAGAGGGGAAAGAGGATGGAGGAGGGGAGGGGAGGAGAGGGGAGGAGAGGGGAGGGGAGGGCAGGGGAGGAGAGGAGAGGAGAGGAGAGGAGAGGAGAGGAGAGGAGAGGAGAGGAGAGGAGAGGAACAGACCTAGGCTAGCAGAATCAGAAGTACAAGTTTTCTTTAGAAGTTAGACAGATTTGTGGCTATATAGCAGAGCGCCAAGGACTGGTAAATAGTGCAGTGGAAGTATATGGACCCGAGTTCAGATCCTTAGATTCCATGGAAAAATTGAGCATTCCCAGCATGCAACTCCAGCCCTGAGGACAGAGATAAAGGGACCGAGAAAGATAGAGCCCAGGGCTCAATGGCTAGCCAGCCTGGCTGAGATAGAGAACTCCAGACCACACAATGGAACACCCTCTTCCCAAAATGAGCTTAAGAGCCACTGAGGAAGGTGTCTAATATATCCCTGGATTCTACATGAAAATGCACATGCACATACACACACACATGTGCACCTTTGTATATGTAGACATACATACATATACCCACAGACACAATTTTAGAAAAAGAAGAAAGGAAGGAAGGAAGGAAGGAAGGAAGGAAGGAAGGAAGGAAGGAAGGAAGGAAGGAAAGAAGGAAGGAAGGAAAGAAGGAAGGAAGGAAGGAAGGAAGGAAGGAAGGAAGGAAGGAAGGAAGGGAAGAAGGAAGGAAGGAGGGGGCTCATATATTATGATCCAAAGCTAGTAGTGACCTACTTGTGAAAATGTAGAATTATGAACCATCATATTCAAAGAGCTAGAGCACAATTTGTGCTTGAAATTTAAAAATACAGTTTAGACAATATAGAGCACTGATTCTATTTAAAGCATACATCAGGTTTCAAGACTTACATTGGGTGTATGCCACATTAGCACCTGAGAGCGTTGGTCAAAGATAGGGGTTGCCTGTCTTCAAGAATCTTTCTTGAAAAGAACAATCAAGAAAAATAAATGTTTCCAATATATATTTAAACAAACTTATCAACATGTATTATAAAGGACAATCATCGAGTGTGTTCTATAGCATGAGAAAAGGAGCAAAACTGGACCTCAATGACATTTTTTTCCGATGCTGGAATCCTGCCTTCTCTACAGTCATTTTTTTCATTGTGAGATACAGGATTCCCTACTTTCTTGTTTGTTTTTCAGCTATGACTCCAGAGCAGCATAGAATTAACCAGAGCATGTTTCACTCATTGTCACAGGGACCAATGAGAGGCTCCTTTGATAATTCAGACCTATGCATAAATTACCAACCTTAGAGCTAAGGATTCAGTCACCCTGAGGTTAATTAGTAGGTAATAAATTTCCAGCTCATGTCCTTCTTGAGAATTTAATGTACTAGTAGGAATAACATTGCTTTTTTTCTTTTTTTCAGAAGCAATGCTGCAGACTCGTTATCAATGGTATGTGCACCTGGATGGTTCATTTTCATCTCTATTCTCTCTATAATGGGCTCCTTCTATGTCTAGAGATCCAGTTTATGGTCAGGAACCCAGCCACATCAAGAATTCATTCAGGGGCTGGGGAGATAGCTCAGTGGGTAAGAGCACTGACTGCTCTTCCGAAGGTCCTGAGTTCAAATCCCAGAAACCACATGGTGGCTTACAACCACCCGTAATGAGATCTGATGCCCTCTTCTGATGTATCTGAAGTCAGCTACAGTGTACTTATTTATAATAATATGTAAATTTTGGGGCCAGAGCAAACAGGGACTGAGCCAGCAGAGTTGACCAGAGTGAGAGGGGCTGACCAGAGCAAGAAAGGTTGACCAGAGCAAACAGAGGTCCTAAAATTCAATTCCCAACAACCACATGAAGGCTCACAACCATCTTTACAGATACAGTGTACTCACATACATGAAACAAATAAATATATATATTTTAAAAATTCATACAATATCAGTTCCATAATCCTGTCTTCATTAGCATTATTCTTTGGATAACTGAGCTAAAGGGATGCTTGCTAAACTAGGGGATGCTGTGAGAGGAGGCTGTGTGGATTGAGAGTTCAGCTATACACAAGGAGTTCAGCTTCCATTTACCACTGTGAGGCAGCAGGCAAGTTCCTTGTCTCCTGTGTGTCTCATTATCCATTTATCAACACAGAATATTTGCCAAGGCCTTCCTGTACTAGGGCTGTGCTAGACAGCCTCAGATGAAAGACTGGCAAACAGATCAAAGATGCTGTGGATAGACACAATAAAAATTCATGTAGATAAAAGACAACATCACACAGGTTCCATGTCTAAGAAATCAAAAAGGGAGGGGGAAAGCAGGGCAGAAAACTCACCCTGACACAACAAATGTTTAGCAAACACTTCCTAGAACCAATGATGTAGGCACCACTGAAGGTGACTGAAAAGGTAGAGAGATATACAAAGATAAATAATGGTGGGCTCTGCTCTCCACTACCAGCTGGGGAAATGGTCACAGAAACAAGTTAAGGCAGACTGAAGCAGTCCTTGTCAAACCGTTACTATTTATTCATTCTAACAGGAGATTGCAGATGTAGCAGCTGGGTCAAGCTGTGAAGAAGTCAGAAAGACTTACCAAAGAGGACCTGAAATATGGACGCCATGTCACCTCCCCAGCACAAACCCAACTCTATTCTGAAGGGTGAAGACCACTCTCCTTTTTTCTGTTCTGGATCAAACTCCTCTCCAAGCTGATTAAACCTGGCTTCTCTCAGCTTCTCACTGAATTCCTCTGCTTGGCCTCAAACTAACTTTGGCAAACTGTTCTAATCTTCTGGTTCCTTCTTATTCTCTAGTTCCTTCTGTCTTCCTCGGTGTCTAGCTTGTTCTCTCTACTACCTGTCTCCTTAAAAACTGCCCAGGTAAAAACTGCCTCTGAACTCCACAAATTGAACTGCCACCAACCAAACTGCCTGCTAACACTAAACTCCACTGTACTGCCTCTCCACTGACTCCTGGGTGCTGAGATTAAAGGCATGTACCACTATGCCTGGAACTAAGTTTTCTGTGCCTTGAACTTGCTCTGTAGCAGGCTGACCTTGAACTCAGAAATCTATTTGCCTGTGTCTCCTGGGGTTAAAGGTGTGTCTGTATTCCAGCTAGAGTATGGTGTTGTTGGATTAAATTTCCTCTATAGTGTGTGTGTGTGTGTGTGTGTGTGTGTGTGTGCACGCGCGAGTGCATAGTTGAGTGCTCTTTTGTGTGAAGGTCAAAGTTTTATATCTTTGCTATCTTCCTAGATTTTTTCCTACTTTATGTATTGAGTGATCCCAGAGATCACTGTTCTGGCTAGCTGGGCTAGCTAATTGCTCGGTGCATTTCCTGTCTTTGCCTCCATGCTGGGTTACAGGCAGTTGGCTGTGCCCACCAGGATTTACAGGAGGTCTTAGAATCTGAACTCTGGTCCTCATCCTTGCAGGGCAATTACTTACCCACTGAACCATCTCCCCAACCTCAGCATCTCACTCTTTCTCTCATCCATCCATCTGCGACATACTCATGAGGGTAAAGAAATAACAAAACCACACTCAGACACACATTTCTCTCTCCTTCCTCTTTTAGTGACCAAGTGGCTATGTGGAGCTTCTTTTTAAGATTTATGTTGTCTAGATACTCAATAATCGCTCCACTTCTGCAAATAGGATTACAAAATAATTATAAACACCAAATGTGATTCAAATTGCCTCTTACAGTTTGAGGCAGACAGGAAGATGGTGTTAATTTGCTGCACAATTGCGCTGTGCAAGTCTGGGGCCATTAAAATAAATGTTACATCACAACAGCACACAGCATCCTGCACATAGGAATTCATGGCCCTGAAAGATCCAAATGCTGTCATTTTGTGCGAACCTCTCTAATTATGGGAAGCAGGGGAGTTGTATTAGCAGAATTTGAACTAACAAACAACGCATGTGACTCAGAGACTGTGTGGTCCTGAGTTCCCATTAGTATGAGGTAATCAAGTCTCTTCTCTTGAAGTGAAATTAAAAACCTAAAAATAATGTTCCCTTTTTTCATTTCCTCTGGGTCTATGATGTTTAGAATCAAATTTCTAGCTTTAATGATGAATGACCCTAATTATAAAGAGAAAATTCATATTAGAATTTCTGTTCTTCTTTCTCTTAACTCCAACACCTCTTTCCCTAAGAAATGATGAGATAAGGAAGTAGGATAGAGCTAAGTCTTTGGTGGGAAGACTTCAAGCCTGGCGAGATTCCACAATATATCAGGTACAAAATTTTCTTTTAACAAGGACCGAAGAAGCACATCTGCACAGATCACATGACCTACTGTCTAAGTCAATGTGTTTGCCCCTATTGTACTTGCCTATGGTTAGTCAAAGTTATAGAAAAGAATTCTATTTCCAATACTGGTTTCAAAACATATTGGAATGACAAAGTACCCTTCCAATATTGAATTAATGTCATTGAAAATCCCTACATCTCCTGGGCATACAATGAAAACTCAAAGGGCATGGCATACTGCTATAGAAATTCACTGGTGAGGCTGGGTGCAGGCTGAAAGGCAGACACTCTGCTTACTTTTTCATTGCTGTTACAACACATCTGACAAATGCAAGCTAAGGAAGGGTTTGTCTTGATTCACGGTTCACAAGGGTAGAATACTTTATGGTGGGGAAGGTCTGGTAGAGTTCACAGTCGCAGCAGTGTGGATATGATTTCTCACATCTGGACAGAACAGGAAAGAGAGAAGAGAACGATGCTACTCTGCTTCTCCTTTTGGTGCAGCCTGTGGCTCTCCCTGCCCTTGGGGATGGCTGGCCAACAAGGTCCTCAAGGGCAAAGGGAGCAGAGAAGACTAACGGGGGATTCAGAAGCCCTGCGAGTACAGATGGGGTGAATGATCACACCTGGAACAGCTGTTGGGAGTCAGATCAACTTTACTTGGATTGATTCAAGGCTTGTATAATTTGGGGGAATGGGGTAGGAATTCCAGAATTGGCAAAGGTCATTGGCTTATGGTACCAAAATGCCTCATTAGTATGGGGAAGCACTTCAGGAATCTCAGGTGCTAACTGAACAGGTTCTTATCAGGAGAATAAAAGTTGATACTATAATCTAATTAAGGCTACATTCCTCAGGTAGAGGGTTTTGAATTCCCCAGACAAGGTCAGAGAAGGAGACGCCCTGCTAATGAAGGAAGTCCTTCATATTGCGCAGATCCCCAGAAGGCTGTCTCGTCAGTGGTGGACTTTGACTTTAATTAGCAGAGTTTTCCCACACAGCCTGGAGTGGGGGCTATCTCTGCATATGTTGGCTGTCTGTGTAATCCATTCCCCTAACTGGGCTGCCTTGTCTGGTCTCAGTGAGAGAGGATGCACCTAACCCTACAGAGACTTGATATACCAGGGTTGGAGGATATCCCATCCTCTCAGAGGAGAATGGGGAGGGGAGATTTGAAGAAGAACCATAGGACAGGGGACTGGAAGGGCAGCAGTGATCGGGATATAAAACAAACAAACAAATAAATAAATAATTGGTGAGTATACAGAGAGGCAATTACACTGAGATGGGGGGGGTGTCTTTCTGTAGGTCCAAGATGCTATATGATGACAGTCTTAGTTTAAGAATCCATAAAAGTGGAAGTAGTGGTCAGCTGTGTTAATAGATTCCAATACTTTTGTTTGTTTGTTTAATGTATTAGTCACATGGTATTAGTTCTTTTTTAATTATTTTTTCAACCTACTCACTTTACATTCCTCCTCCTTCTCCTCTTCCTCCTCCTCTTCCTCTTCTTCTTTCTCCTCTTCCTTCCCTTCTTCTTCATTCTCGTCCTTCTTCTTTTTTACATAATGTTATCATTGATTATTTGGGAATTTTACATTATGAGCCCTGATCACACTCCATTCCCAGTCTTTCAAAACAGATGATTTCCTTCCTCTGGATCCCAAATTCTATAGGCAGCTATTGCCATGTGGGTTTCAGAACAAAGAAAGCCATTGGCAGCTCCATGTGCTTGGAGTTTTATAAGAGCAGCCATCTATTTCCTTAGTTGCTTTTAAGATAATTAATACAACAGAGTGTGTTCCTGACTAAAAGCCCATGGTCACACTACTATTAATAATTACTATTGACAATAATAACTACTATTGATAATTAAATGCATGTGACTTGAGAAAAATATCACATAGGTACCACTGTAATGCCCATATTCCTTCCAAAGAGCTCACACTACTTGCTCTCGGAATTCA
The DNA here is from genome assembly GCA_902729485.2 of Mus minutoides. Lineage (NCBI taxonomy): Eukaryota > Metazoa > Chordata > Mammalia > Rodentia > Muridae > Mus > Mus minutoides. Next base: position 239,602 of record LR750595.1, read on the forward strand.
GAATTCGGGGTAACCTAAATCTGGGTGTCCTAGCCCACAGCCATTCAAAATGGTTCCAGAATAAATTATCTCTTACTCCCTTTAAGTTGAAAAAAAAAAAGAACTGAAATACACTTTATAGAAACAAACTAGTGAGACAACACATTAGATTTGTCTGTGATGACAATGTAAATGGAATCTGGAGATGCCCAGGTCAGCTGTGGGAGCACAAAGTGTGACTCGGTTGCTGGAAAACTCCGGTAGAAAACCCAGAGGTTCTGCTCTCAAAGACTGGAACCTCAGCTTTTTAGCCATAGATACCTGCTATCCTGGATACATTATTTTTTATAAAATATAGAACTGAGAGTTAGAGAATCACAAGATTCTCATGGAAGGGGAATAGTAACCAGTGAATAGCTATGGATGTCACGCATGGGCTTCTTAAATAAGAGGAAAGAGACAGGAAAAGTGAGAAGGCAGATTCTCCTTCAGTGCATTGTCCTCCGGTTTCTCCCCTCCCCCCGCTTATACCCAAGGCTAGAGAAGAACTCAGGCTGTCAGTGCCCTGCCATCGGCATCTTAAGCAACAAGCTTCAGATGTTGATAAAAATAAACTGCTATGCACAAGCCAGAGTTGTTAACACATTTCAGAAACTGAGGGAAAGCTTTCCCCTATTTGCATATGTCGATGACAGCAACCAGAGTAAGCCCTTTATGTGGTGCTCTAGGGACCCAAGAAACTCAAGGGGGTCTAAGGAAGGAGAGCAAAACCTGGCTAGGTGACAAGCCAAAGTGTTGCAGTTCAGCTATCTCTTTCCCTTCGTATGATTCCTCTCCACCTTACATATAGACACACATGTGCATATATACCCACTTTTTTTTCATTTCATTTCCCCATTTTTATTAGATCTTTTCTTCATTTACATTTCAAATGTTATCCCAAAAGTCCCCTATACCCTCCCCCATCCTCCACCCTGCTCCCCTACCCACCCACTCCTACATCTTGGCCCTGGCGTTCCCCTGTACTGGGGCATATAAAGTCTGCATGACCAAGGCGCCTCTCTTCCCAATGATGGCCAACTAGGCCATCTTCTTCTATATATGCAGCTAGAGACATGAGCTCTGGGGGTACTAGTTAGTTCCTGTTATTCTTCCAGGTATAGGATTGAAGACCCCTTGCAAATGGATGGATCTGGGGGGTATCATCCTGAGTGAGGTAACCCAATCACAAAAGAACTCACATAACATGTACTCACCGATAAGTGGATATTAGCCCAGAAACCTAGAATACCCAAGATACAATTTACTAAACACATGAAACTCAAGAAGAATGAAGATCAAAAGGTGGTCACTTCACCCCTTCTTAGAATTAAGAAAAAAGCACACATTGAAGGAGTTACAGAGATCATGTGTGGAGCTGAACCAAAGGATGGACCAACCAGTGACTGCAGCAGCCAGGGATCCATTCCATAATCAGCCACCAAACATAGACACGATTGCATATGCCAGCAAGATAGTGCTGAAATGCCTTGATATAGCTGTGGGAGGCTATATACCCACTTCTTAAGTCTCTTCAGCCTCATCATGTGATGAGGAGTCTTGATATAATTTAGCTTCTACATTGCTTCAGTGACATTTGAGATTCTTAAATTCCAACTCCATTCCCTCCATTCTGGTGGCTGAGCCTCATGCATGCTAGCCAAGTGCTCTAGCAATTGAGTGATATAACTAGCAATCCATAGATCTTAATAAAATTATACGATCCACACAACCAAAATGTATATTTAAAAATATATCATATGACCAGCACCCAATGATAAATATTTTTCTCCAGTGTTGCCAGCTTCTCAGTTTTAATGACATAGATGAATTTTGCTAGATAATGTGCCTCCCATAAATTAATTTCTATGCCATTCTGTGTCTGACTTCTTCCATTGCCAAGCTTGTGATCTTCTTGGTTTCATGTAGTTGTTGATTGTTTATTTCCATTGCTGGCTTTGTTGTGTGACTATAAGAGTGCTGATATAAGAGTATTCATTCAAATAATGGTGGACATTAGGCCAATTGTAATTTTTTGTCTCTTCCTCATGGTACCTCTGTGACTATTCTTAAGTATTTTTGAAGGAACATGTACTTCTTCTGGCATATGTCTGATGAGGATAACACTGTTGGATCTTTGTGAAGGCACAAGGCTTAAGCAGAGGCCATTGGATTTCCAAAATGACTATACAACTTTTACATCAAAGAGAACCACAGTGACTCTGCACTCTACTCGTTGGCTTCTTCCACCTCAGCCATTCCCATGGCTACGGTCTAGTCAAGAGTTTGTTTATTTTTCTATTAAGTTGACCACTGAGTTGATTCTTTTATTCCTTATTAATTTGTAGTAATTCTTCTATCACTTAAAAATGTGTAATCAGGGGTGCACAAGTGTGGCAGGTGCTTTTGTCTATGTGGGGCTATGTGGGGGACAGAGGTAGACAAGTGTCTATGTGCAGCTATGTGAGGACAGAGTCAGACATCAAGTGTCTATGTGCAGCTATGTAGGGGACAGAACCAGACATCAAGTGTCTACGTGAGGCTGTGTGGGGACAGAGTCAGACATCAAGTGCCTATGTGCAGCTATGTAGGGGATGGAACCAGACATCAAGTGTCTTTGTGCAGCTATTTGAGGGCAAAAGCAGACATCAAGTGTCTATGTGTGGCAATGCGGGCAGACAGAAGCAGACATCAAGTGTCTTCCTCTATCAATTCTCCGGCTTATTTCATTTTCTTGTTTGTTTGCTTATGTGTTTATCTGTTTATTGTGGGAGGGGATCAGAGGAAAACTGGTAAGAGTCAGCTCTCTCCTGCCATGTGAGTCTTGGAGATCAAACTCAGATCGTGAGTCTTGGTGGCAAGCAGCAAGTGCCTTTACCCACTGAGTCCCTTCCCCTGCTCCTCTTCATTTTGTCTTTGAGACATTGAACTGGGAGCTTACCAGCTTGGTAGACTGGCCATCCAATGAGCTCCATGGATTTGCCTATCTCTTCTTCCTTGTCTCCTCAGCATTGGAGATAAAGATGCCTACTGCCACCCCTGGCCTTTGCCTAGAAAATAAAACTCACAGCATTTGGAAACAAACTGGCTGGCCTAAAGAATTTGGGCAAAAAAAATGATTTATACTGTCAGATGTCATCACTATAATTATCAATATGTCAGCAATTATAAAATGAATTTAAATATTATTATATATCACTAAAGAAACTTAAAATTACCCCAAATCAAATTACAAAGCATAATGTCATGTGTAAGAAGGATTCAATTCCAGAAGGATGGAAAATGATTAAAGGTCCTGCATCTTGGAATTGATGGTAAACGGTACATTTTAGCATCTAATCTTCAAAGACATAGACTGAGGAGCCAAGGCGCTCTTCACTCATGCCTCCTGTGTTAAATGCAAGTGCTTCCTTGTCTGAACTCTGTATGAATTTATTTTATGGCATCATTTTCCTAGAGATCTGATGGTCGGCATACCTGTCACATACTGATACTTGACCGGGGTATTTCCCATCACATATCAGCCACAGCCATGGTTGTCTGCTATTGCTGCTGCTGGCCAAATCAGGGGTGTTCAACATGCATGGAGCCCTGACAATTGATTTTAAAAGGCTTAATATACCAGAGCGGTAGGGTTTTCCTGAAGCAGTGACTGGTAGGATGGGAGCTGGAAAGCATCAACACCCGTCATGCACTAGAGGGTGCCAAAGTCCTGAGCAACTGAGTCTATCCAGGAAGAATTTGACTTCACCTTGAAGCCTCAAGAAAGAGAAGCACCATCAAAAAGTCCCAACTCAGAGATGGGCTGGAACAGGACCATCAGCACTTTTGACATCAGAGGGATGATTCCAAAACATTGAACAGGTGGTGTTAGAGGTTTTCAATGGCAGGCTCACTGATTTTATTTTGATGACTATTCTAATGGCTACCTATTTGTATAGTGTTTTGAAGTTCTACATGCAGCATGACCATTTTACAGACATGAGCATATTAAATCCTCTAGTTTGTAAAAAAGAACCTAGGAGTAGATAGGAAATTTGTTGATGACTGCAAAGCTAGTAAGAGGCAGGGCAAGCTCAGATCTAAGAGCCCAGTGTGCCTGGGTCTGCCTTCATCACAGGTCAATCCTACATGGAGAGTTTCATTGCCATGTTTCTTCTAAGAAGGAAACAGTGCTCCCCAGACAAGCAACTGTGATGCTTAACGTGGTTTATTAAGAAATTCTCCAGTACGCCCTTGAATCCGGCCCTATATCTTACTGTAACTCCAGAGCCTCATTGTAACAATGTATTCGCATGTCTATTTCATCCTAATTTTGTTCGTATTATAGAGTTTTGATTAAATATGTCCCTGACAGCAAATGGCTTCTGTATGCCAGGGTTCCAAAACCACAATTGACAAACATGTCTCTCAGATTTCTGATCACTTAGGGCTTATGTGTCTAAGTCCTGTTCCTAAGCCATGGGGGAAGAACTGAAGGAAACCTGGAGGGGGAGGTTCAGTGACCTGTGTAATTAACCTCACAAAACTCCAGTCATACTGACATGGAATATTAGAAAAACAACTGGGTTTAAAAAGATCCAAACAACATAAGATTCTGGGATTGTTTTGTGGAATGAACAAATAAACAAGAAACAAACAAAACAAACAAACAAACCAACAACCCAGCACATACATTTAAGGTTTCCTCCTGTTTTCCTTTATTGTTGGAAAATCCTTAAATATATTCAGTACTAATGAGTCCTGGGTTATTTTTAATTGAATTTTCTTTCTGGATGCTACAGCAAACTGTTTTCAGATATCACTCCAAAGTTTCCTCATCTTGTGGAGACAGAGAACCTACCATACCTATGATGGTTAGTATTGATTAACAGCTTGACAAGATTGAGAGTCCCCTTAAGGACAAACCTTGGGGCCCATGTATGAGGAAGTTTGTAGATTGAGTTAATTAAGGTGCGAAGACCTACTCTAAACATGGATGCTATGATGGGTTCAGCCAAGTGATCTGAGATCCTAGACGATATAAAAAGAAGAAAAGTAGGTGAGAGACATCGTTCATCTTGCTCTGCTTCCTGACTGTAGACACAACGTGACCAGTCATTCCTTCTGCCATGACCCCCTCTCCCCCTTCTCCCATAATGGACTGTTGTTATAAACTGTGGTTCAAAACAAACCTTTCCATGTTGAACTTACTCTTGCTGGGTATTTTGTAACAGCAATAAGGAAAGTAACTGATACAATATACTTTCTTTAAAAAGCCACAGGCACATTAGATTATGGAAAATCAAACCATATTTTTAGGGCACTTGCAAGGAAACATTCTATTATAAGGAACCTTATGGTTGGTTATAAAGTGAGGGAGACGTCTCTCTTATCTCTAAGTACCAGTCTATACACAGCAGGATTTTCTTAAGATGTTCAGGCCAAGTAGACTCCTTGTAGACAGGTTAACTCTAGAGAAAAAAATGCCAACTACTTCTGAGACAGGAGTATAAGACAATGCCGAAGCACAAGACCTGCTAGATCTGGGTAATGTGGTGGGGTCAGATGGCTTGCATTCCAACCCGAGATTCTCTGCTTGTCTGCTGTAAAAATCTGATCAAAAGCTTCATTTCCTTGTCTTCTATAGAGTAAATAGCATCTATAATACTTCTATAGGCGTGAAATAGCATCTACCCTCTGGAGTGGTTGCTCAGGACTGAGTAAATTTACATATGTAAAGCATTTTTAACAATGCTAACTCCAAACACTAAAAAATTATATATGGATATATGTGTGTGAGAATGTATGTGCACTCACACGCATGTATAATGTATATGCATGTTACTAGTCACATTTATTGTGAGAGCCACAATTTTCATTTCAAAGTTTTCTAGAAAGAAAAATGAGAGAGAGAGAGAGAGAGAGAGAGAGAGAGAGAGGATGGACAGAACCTCCAGGTTGCTGCCCTTAGAAGGTACAAACAGAATCTGAAATAAAAAGGGAGCAACTTTCTCAGAATGCCTGAGCATAGACTCACTCCCAGGCACCCCGCTGTGGCTCTGAACTCCAGTGATGGCTGGCAAAGCAAAGCTGCAGACTGTAGTTCAGCAACAAGGTCAGGCTTCCCTTGTCACCTGAGTCATAAGGCCATTCCAGCAATGCTCAGAAAAGAAGTCCTACTGGTGTGCCTGCTGTTTTGGCAACCAGGTCACCCCTCAAGGCTCAGTCATCTGACCCACAAGCCCCACTCCCACCCCCACCCCACCGCACACACAACTCCTGTGGTCTAAATTAGTGGTCAGTGATTATCTAAACTGAGGATAGCAACTCAGTTGTAACTAGGATCTCTCCTGCTGCTCAAAGAACTGATAACCAGACCTCAAGATGGTAGGCAGAAAGGGTACATCACAAACACGGTCTCCAGTAATGGCAGATATCTAGTCTAATGATAACAGAGCCAACCTTAACTTGTAAATGCCAACCATTGAGCACCTGAATTTAGCCAGTTTAAAACCTGGAAAATTGTAGAAGGAGATTGTGGAAACCATTGACATCAGCTTGTAGGCTACCTCCAAACTGAGAAAGCCCCCCCAAGGAAATTAATAGTTGAACTGTTGGTACCTATGAGGACTGAAATATTCTCATCTTTAGGTTGGATATCATTCAGAGAGGAGATTTATTTTGCCTCTGAGACTATCTGAAAGAAAGCTGCCACAAAGGCAGGGTGAGGCTGAGGTGGAGGCCCACACAACTACCATCAGTGACAGCAGGCATGAAGATGTTTTAATACACTTTTGATGGTTCTGTTCATTTACAGAATGTAGTTTAGTCATTCCACCCTATCCCTTTTCTCCTTCCTCTTCCACTGAAACTCTTCTCAGGAAGTCCTTTCACTTTCCTGCCAGTATACTCTACTGTCCCGCATCCATTCAGGCTTCTCCCCTCACGCCATCACCCTCTAAGAGCCTTTTTTCCTGGAATTTAGCACTACTTATAATTAAATACACTACTCTAAAGCTTCATATTAGGGACATGCATATAAGGAGAACATATGGCATTTTTACATCTACGTCTAAATTACTTCACTCAGTCTAATATTTTCCAGATCTATCCATTTTCCTGCAAATTTCACAACTGTATCCTTCTTTACCACTGAACACAGCTCCATTGTGGCTATGGACCACATTTTTGTTATCCATTGACCCCCTGACGGATACTTTGGCTCCATTTCTTTGCTATTGTGACTAGCATGTGATTAGCATGTGACTAGCCACATGAACACACAAGTACAGGTCCCTGTTTGATAGAGCATAGGATTTTCTGAGTATGTTCTCAGGGGTTGTATGGTGGCTCTATTGTAAGCTGTTTGAGGAATTTCCATGTTGATTTCCACAGAAGCTGCAGCAGTCTGTGCTCCCCCAGGAGTGAGTATGAGTGGGCTTTTCCTACACATGCCTGCTAGCATTCACTTTTTTAGCCATTCTTACTTGAGTAAGATGAAATATCAAAGCAATTTTATTTTGCAGTTACCCAATGGCTATATATTTTAAACTATTTTAAAGTACTTATTAGTCATTTGTTTAAGAACTCTCCATTCGGTTCCATGGTCCATTTTTAGTGAAGTTGTTTGTTTCCTTGACATTTAGTTTTTGAATTTCTTTTATATTCTAAACACTAATCATTTGCCAGAAGTACAGCGGGCAAAGATGGTCTCCCATTCTCCAGGCTGTTCCTTCACTTGCTTAACAGCCTTCTACTTTCCTGAGCTCCCCTTTGGTTGTTCTTACTTCCCTAGTGACTAGCATCCTGTTCAGAAAGTCCTAGGCTATGTCTATATTTTTAAGTGTACTCTCTCCTTTACCTGATAGCAGTTTGGGATGGTCTGCTCTAACACTGAGGTCTCTGATCCATTTGGAATTGATTATCGTGCAGTGAGAAACGAGAATCAAGTTTCATTCTTCTAAGTGCATACATTCAGTCTTCCCAATACCATTTGTCAGAAAGGCTGTCTTCTTTCTAATGTGTATTTTGAGCTTTTTCAAAAATCAGGTGGCTATGGTTTATATAGTCTTATATCCAAGTTCTCTATTCTATTCCATTGACCTGTGTCTCTAAATTTGTGCCTGTCCTGTAATTTTTTTTCTTACAGCTATGTCTCTACAATACAACTTAAAATCAGGTATTATGAGACTTAAGCCATGTTCTTATGATTCAGGATTGGTTTGGCTATCCAAGGTCTTTTGTGCTTTCACTTGAATTTTTAGTATCTTTTTTTCTATTTCTGTGATGAATTGAGTTCTCAGTTTGATTGGGATTGTGTTAAATTTGTAGATTGCTTTTGATAGGGTGGCCATTTTCACAGTATTAATCTGACCAATCCACAGCATTTAAGGTGTCTTCTAAAGTCATATTCAATTTCTTTCTTCAGTATTTTAAACTTTTTGTTGTAAAAGTATTTTACTTCCTCAGGCTAATTCCAAGGTATCTTTTATTTTTTAGTTTATTTTGAATAGAATTATTTCCCTTTTTTTCTTTCTTAGTATATATTTGGCATTGGTCTATAAGATGCTATTGATTTTGGTATGTCAATCCTATAACCTGCTATTTTGCTGAAAGTGTTAATCAACTCCAGGGTTTTCCTGCAGTAGTCTTTATGCTTTCTTATGTATAGAATCATGTTATTTGAAAATGAAGATGCTTTAATTTCTTGATGTCTCTTTTATTCCCTTCTCTTGTCTTGTTGCTTTAAGCCCCAGGTACTATACAAACAGGAGTAGAGAGAGTGGGCATCCTTATCTTATTTCTAACCTTGGTGAAGATGCTTTGGGTTTTTTATGCATTTGCCATGATATAGGTTTGTCACATGGAATCTCTATTGAGTTGAGATATGTCTCCTCTATTCCCAGTCTCTCTGGGATTTTTAAAAAAATCTTTCTACTAATTCTTTAAAAATTTTTTTAATGTAATGTATTTTGATCTTACTTATCTCCTATTCCTTCTTTTAGCTCCTCCCTGATCCAGGCTCCACCTCCCCCTATTTACAACTTGTGTCTTCTCTTTTAATAGCTCACCAAATCCAGCTAGTGTTGTCCACACATGTATGGAAATGTGGTCATCCACTGAAGCATGGGAACCTTTCAGAGGTCACATCCTTACAGAAAACAGAATCCCCAGGGTGATATTGGATTTTATCAAATTCTTCTTTACATCTATTAAGACTATGATGTGATTTCTAACCTTGAAACTATTTATGTTATGGGTTGCATCTAGTGATTCACATGTGCTAAATCAAGGGATGTACATGAGTTTTCTTCGGGCTAAGCAGAGGCTTTAGAAGGATCATGTCGTAAGCTATCTTGCTGTTACCTCTACTAACAGCATTGAGCTACAGAGGAATTAAGCAGTTCTAGGAGGCAGAAAGTCAGTTTTCTAGAAATGATCAAACCATAGGTAGTATTTTATGTTGGAAAGACAAAGAATGGAAAGCACTCCCCCCACCCCCACTCAAAGCCTGCATCCTCAAATGACTATATTCATAGGCTGTTAAACAGAAAGCTTTAAGGAACAGTCAGTGTGAGTCAGAGGAGAAGTAGCCAAAATGGAGTTCTGACAGCCTATTGGAAAAACTGACTTATCCTGAGCTATGAAGAAGCAAGAGAGGGTATTAGCTATTAGGTATCTTCAGTGTAGCAGGCCTGTATGTCTCAACAACTAAAATAAGTGACACACTATGGGATTTGCCTGAGATGTCAACAAAGACAAGGAAACAGGGATTCAATGAGCAGAACACGTGATTAGAAAATGTTTAATGTTCACATGGAATGAAGTTCAAGCTGTTAGGGAGATATGGAACACTTCAGCAAGGACAGTTTGCCTCTAACTAAGCCTTAATAGGTGTCTGGCTCTAATTGGTTTTGATTCTTTTTAGGATGTACTGAAATGATTCCCCATCTTTGAGTCTGACTTGCCAATTTGGGAACTAAAGGAAAATTATCTTTAGTGTCTTGTTATGGGCATCTTCCAAGTGATATTATCTATTTGCAGAAGCCCACAGGGGAGTCTCTTCCCCTAATTCTCTATTTCTTATGTAGATTCCTACCCGTTCATGGTTTATTTTCATGTCTAGGGTTCATGAGACATTTAGCTTAATTCTCAGCTGCTGAACAACAACGACAACAAAATCATAAAGTATCCTAGATGCAGGTCACTTGATAGGGAAACCAATAAGATTTCCATTTTCAATGTTTTCTCCTCTTAAGAGCTGTCCTTTCAATTTTATATTTACCCATAACCCTTTGGGAGAGACGGCATGCCATAATGAGAAAACAAACTGCCCCAAATCTGGGAAGCCATACAGAACAAGATCTGAAGGTTCACTGTACAATGTATGTTTCAGGTTCCAGGGCCACAACAGGCAATCTCCAGTCTACAGGTCCAAGTGGGACCCACCACCCCTTCCTGATGGTATATTCATAATAGGAGAGAAACTCAGGCAGAAACCAAAGTGGGAAGACTAGGAGAGGAAATTAAAATCCTTTAGTTGTTGTGTATTAAGTCGTTGCGGCACTCAAAGGCAGCCATTCAAATCATTCAGAAAGTCCTGAATAAATGTTTCAGTAATGAGACATGCAGAAAGGAGCTTGTCACCCTGTGATAGTCTTCCTGCAAAGAGTTTGATTTAAGGTTGGTATCAAAGCATGAACCATGCTAAAATACAATTACAAAAGAAACAAGAATTTCATTAGTGGGTTGCAAGGAACAGCTTGGGAGGCTGGTGAGAGCTGATAGGTAAAGGCAGGATGAAAGAGGAGAGGAAGAGGCAATATCCATGGAGACAGAGCCCACTGGTCCTTCTGCTGCTACACTGGACAGAAGGGTGGAGAAGCTGACTTCAGGGAGAGGAAGAGAAGAGAGGATGTCCTTTCTGTGTTGAGAGTCATGAGCTTGAAGGAGTGCGTCCATTTCCTGTGACGGCTGCCACCAGGATTACTTTAACACTTTGTCTCCAGGCATCCAGCATGCCCTGCTTCTCTATTCATGGGATTCCGATAAGCTATAGAAAATGTAATTCAGGAGAATTGAGGTGAAAGGATCAAATGATTAGAGGTTGAAGTCAAAGCTCTCCTATTTGCCAGTGCTATCACACGGGTATCAGTAACTTCCTAACTTGTCTTCATCTCCTGCCATGCTTAGTGACTGTCTATGAAACAGGCACTGGTACTTATTGAGTTCTTGACAGACAAGACAGTGCTTATCGTCATTTGGTTCCAAGAGGGCTGATGTGAATGCTACCTACCAAAAGTAAGGAAATGCAACCCAAAGGGCTGCGAAGACACCAAAGTCATGTGACAAGACAGTCTCAGAAGTTGCACTGACATTTATATTTTAAAGTGAAAGAAAACAATTAAGCTTTATTCATATTTACTTGAGTTATTAATTAGCTAGATAATTATGTGACATATGCTTATATAAACATTGTAGAAATTGGTATAAATTACATAATTTGTATATATGTGCATGAGGTAAGGGTTTAACATTATCTTGTTTTTCAATTCTTCTCTCATACAATACATCCCAGTGACAGTTTCCCTTCCCTCTATTCTTTTCAGATCCCCTTTTTCTCCCCCCACCCCATAATCACTTTTCCTCCATTTCCCTAAAAAAAAAAAGCAGACCTCCCAGGGATATCAAACAAACTTGGCAAAATAAGTTGCAATAAGACTAGGCACAAACTCTCATATCAGGGCTGGGCTAGGCAACCTAGAAGGAGAAAAGGGTCCTAAGAGCTGGCAAAAGAGTCAGAAACACCCTCCACCCCCAATGTTAGATGTTCCACAAAAAACACCAACCTAACAACTATAACATGTATGCCGAGGACCTAGCACAGACCCACGCAGGCTCCATGATTGCTGCTCCAGTCTCTGTAAGTCTCTATAAGCCCTGCTTAGTTGATTCTGTGGGCCATGATCTCATGTTCTAGAGCCCTCTGACTACTATAATTCTTCCTCCCTTCTTCCTTGGGGTTCCTTGAACTCCAAAGAGAGGGACCTAGTTGAAATCTCCAGCTGGGCACTCTCTCTGCCTAATGTTTGGCTGTGGGTCTCTGCATTTGCTCCCATCATCTGCCCAAGAAAGCATCTGTGAAGATGTTTGGGCTGGGCGCCGATCTATGAGTATAGCAGAATATCCTTAGGAATACTTTCATTGATTTTTTTTTTATTTATAGAGATAGTCAACTAAAAGTTTTGAGAGCATTGCCTAAACAATTAGTGATTTAGGCTTAAAGAGAAAGTAAAAGAAAAGAAAACAAAAAAATGAAGGCAATATCTCAATTCGATATAAGTTATCTACAGATAAACAGTGTGGTGAGCAGTCTTTATTGTCAAGTTGGCTGGATGAAGATGTGTCCATGATGATAGTGTAGCATGCTTCTGGGTGTGTCTATGATGATATTTCACAGACCATTAGATGACAAAGTTCTGAAGTAATCAATGGATTAATCCATTGATTGATTTATAACATGATAGTATTATTGGCAGGTAACTAAAGGGAAAATAAATCACTGAGAACATGTCCTTGGAGATATACCATGTCCCCAGCTCCCTCCTCTCATTTCTTTTTGCTTTTCATTCATCAACACTAGAGAACGGCTTCTGGCACATGGCTCTCACTTGTTATGATTTTCTTTCCAAGTGCAAACGACATGTCAAACGACCATGAAGGGAACCCTCTGAAACCAGGAAAGTGCTGTAAGTTCTTCCTCCATTAAGCTGTTTCTAAGTCACAGCAATGAGAAGAGTGTTTACTACAGACATTGTCTGCTCAGGATTCCCCCTTTTCCCTCTATCCTCCAATCTCTACAGAAAAGAGTCCATTTTGAATCATTCTTCTATTCTGAGAGTGACCCAGAAATTTCTATTCTTTTTGAAAGCATGAGTGGCTGTTACTCTATTTTAGGAACAGAGGACATATTGTAAGTCTTTCTTCCTGTCCCCTCTTCCCAGGTGGTGTTAATGGGTGGGAGTTATACAAGGGTGTCGAGGATCCTTTCACACTAAGATGAGTATCTTTCAATATATAGTTTTAATATTCATCTAATATACTCTCACACAGAATAGGATTTCAGTTTCTAACCCTGATGAAATGAGAGATCTAGTAATTATAGAGATAAATGGTTTAATGCATCACAAACAACTATCAGAGAATTCTGAAAGTAGACATTAATGTTCAGATTAAGTAGGAAAGTCAAAACAACCAGTACAGAACTTGGGGAAACTGATTAGATATTTGTTCTCTTTAATCTCCTGGTTCTGACTAGAGGGTTCCCCTGCTGTAGAAATAGACAACAGGGGTGAGCAACAAAATGGGAAGAGAAAAGAGTCAATCAAGATGTACAGTCCAAGAGAGAACCAGTGCTTTAAAACAAATTAAAAACAAATGATAGTTAAATGAAAACAAAAATCTTTATCTGGGGAAGGGGAATAGTATGAGTGTGTGCCTGGCACGCAGAACCCCGGAGTTCACTTCCTAGCACCAAGAGAGAGGGAGACAGAGACAGAGAGACAGAGACAGAGAGAACGCAAGTGAATCTGATACAAACTCCCACCTCAGGAAAACAAAACAAAGAGTAAATTGAATCTGAAGCAAGCAGAAAGGAATAATAAAGATCACGACAAAAATCAATGATTTGAAATTGAACGATCTGAAAAACAATAGAATGAATCAATGAAACTTAGTGAAGCTTTAAAAAAAATGATAAAACCACAAATTACTAATACCAAGAATGCCATTGCCAATATCAAGATACCTCCCATGACCAGTACAAATCTATCAAGTGAATGCTAATAATTCTGAAACCTAAGGTGAAATGGATCAATACTTTGATAGATTCAAACAACTAAAACTTGTTCAACAGAAATAGTCTCAATAATCATATCTTTAGGAAAGAAATTTCATCTGCAGTTCAATTCTCTCCCCCCAGATAAAGCCCTGCATTTGGGTGGCTTACTTCATGAATTCTACCAAACATTTAGGGAGGAAATTACATCAATTTCATACAAATGCTTCACGAAGCACCTCCAAACTCGTTTTACGACATCCTTGTACTGACCACATACAACACTGTAAGGAAAGAAACTGCAGACCCGTGTACCTGAGAGCAAATGCAACAGCAAAGCAAAATACCAACAAAGCAAAAGTCATTTCCAGTGATAGCTAGCATAGAGATCCAGCACGAGCAAGTGGAACTTAACTCCAAGAATGTAAATCTGCTGGTTTATAAATTCAAACAATATGACCTCCATTTCTATTGGGAAATAAGACCCAATAGGTGATAATGGGACACAGCGGTGCACATAAGAGGTGTCAGGATCATCACGCTTCTGTTCCCAACAGAGGTCATTTATATTAATTATGTTTCTCATTGTTGTAACCAAACATTCGGAAGAAGCAAATTAAAGAAGGAAGGGTATTTTTGGCTCACGGTCTAAGAAGGGACACAGTCTACCACGGAGGGTGGACAGGGAAGTGGGCGCATGAGGCAGATGGCCACATTACATCTGAGTTGGGAAGCAGAGAGCTGACAGGAAGTAGAGCTCAGACAGAAACCTCAAGGTTCATCTCTAGCAGCCCACGTCCTCCAGTGAGGCTCTCCCTCCTCAAGGTTCCATAACGTGAAATAGAGTCTCCCATTTGGAGAACAAGTATTCAACCACATGAGCCTTTGGGCTCAGTTCACTTGAACCCACAGCCCAGGGTGATCTCACAGAACTGCACTGGTAGCCTTTTCTGGTTGTTGTTTAGAACATAATCACTCAAGAAATTCTTAGGAGCTATCTCTGGAGAGCTAGACACAGCTGTGGGTATAATGCTGCCTAGAGAAAAGATACAACAATACCTCCCACAGCCTACTGGGAAAGATCCAGTCTCAGGCCTCAATCCAGATCCACAGAACCAGCACCAGCTCAGAAAAGGACAAGCAAAAGAAAATTTTTTTTTCTGAAGAACTTAGCCAACATAGAAGCTTTCTTTAGCAGATAATGCGCTTATACAAACATCTGATGACCCCTTTCTTTCTAAAGTGACACTGAGACCTGGGGATTGGCTGTTCTTCTCTTGACAAGAGAGGTCTTGTTGCAACAATCCCCTAGAACTGAATCACAGACTGGTACAGGCCTGCCAAGAATACTGACTCACCAGCCAAATGGTACTCCAAGGACACCCAAGGACATGGCTGGAGCTGCAGCCACCTGCGAAGCAAACTGAGAACCAGGAGGCTGCCCAGACCCAGGCTTAATCTGTGGGATGTTTGGTAGGAAGGTCAGCCAGATCTCAGTTCTACCCTCCTCACCTCTTATGTCTTTAGTGGCTAGTTTTAGTTCTCAAAGCTAACTAGAACACCAAATTCCTTTCAATAAGACTCAGACTAAGACATAGACCTGCCTTTATAGGAACTTTGGAAAATGAAAAAAACTGAACAGCAGTCAGAATTGCAAAGCTGGTAATATATGTTTTATAAGAGTTAACTTTCTCATACTTCCTTTTATAGAGCGAGAGCCATTTAGATTCCTCTTCTAGTCAAAGAGGGAAAGTAAAGCCTTGAACCTCCAAATTTACTCGACAATCAGATCAGCTCAACTGAAAGCTCACAAATTTCATCTTAGACCTGTCAAGGTCACATATGCCAATTGTCAACTCAAGTTAGTTCTCAGTAGCCTGCCCTCCTGGACCACGTCAGTCAGGCATTTAGCCGAGGATATCATGAGCAGCTTGGATGCTCTGTACACTTAAGTTCCTACCCATCTTGGGGTGTGGAGAATCGATTCAACTCTTCAAGCTGTGTCACACCACATGGTTCCTGGTAAAATGTTTCACCAACTAGTTTAGTGTAGAAGGCAAGATGAGCTTAGCAAAGCTTTTAGTGACATTACACACTTGATGCTGTATTCACCGGTCCTGAAGTCAAGAAAGAAGATACAGTCCCCGAACAGTTGTCTCCATCCCTAGTCAAGTAAATTCCATTCTTTTTCCTGTTTTCTTCAAAGGCTTTATGCACTAACCCTTTCTCTGTGGCTGTTTACCCATCAGAAGCCTCACTCAGCAGAGGAGGAGCCCTCTTGTGGCCAGGATGGTATCTTATTTGTCCTTATGATGGCCAGATCCCAGCACGGTGCCTGTCACATAGACTCAATAAATGGCAACGAATGGGCAACATCCCGCTATGTGAATGAGAATATTCTCCAGTAAGCGTGCCATCCAAACGATCCTCTCTGAGGGCATGGGCCTGCTGTTTCCCCGTGGTGTTAGAAATGGAGAAGGCCGACTGAATAATTCCACAGCTTCCTTCTGAGCTTTAGACACAGACCCCTGTCAAAGTTGCTAATACTGTTTCCCCTGGACCCACCACGGAGGGCTTTATCACTCTAAGGTGTTTGCTTCATGTAGCAACTTGCTTTTTAATGAGCTTGTTTATCTCACCATCCTGGATGTTAATATGGTCGGGAGGGAAGCATGCTGACTGACTGTTACCAAGCAAAGTGGAAAGCCTCCAGGGAGAGCATCAGCTACATGCTATGTGCTAACAATTATTCAATAACCAAACTTTCTTTAAAAAAAAATAAATAAAGAAAAAAACCACAAGAAGAAGTTGGAATAAAGCAGAACATGAGGCACAGAAAAATAGGAAAAGTTAGAAAGTTGCTCACATATCCAACTCTCAGCTTCTAGCTGGAGCCTGCTGTACTATAAAGCGACTTCTGGTACATACACTTTAGAGAGAGAAAATCATCCTAGGCATAAAGAAAGGTAGGTTTAAGGCCTACTGCTCCATCTTTCTCAATCTTTCCTTTTCTGATTTGTTTTCATGGTAGCAGTCTGTTTATTGATACCTGGCACTTTCTTATAGGACAGCTCCAGCTCGTTGCTCTGTATTTGCAGATTTCCCCCCCCCAACCCCTGCCCCACCCCCGCCCCACTCCCAGATGAGTTCTCTACTCTGTGATATGATGTGACCACAGGCTGCTCTCACTGTCAGCCTAGCCTAGGCTGCTTTCCTTTTGCCTTCTACTGGACTTGGCGTCACCCGTCCTGTGCCACTACAGTACCAAGTCCCATCACAGGAACTTACGCTTCTAGGGCAATCACTGCTGCCAGAGTTCCTTCCTCTCAATTGCCCCTAATAATACTGTCTTCTTCCCTAAGTCCTTGAGATGATAACTGCCTCTCTCTATGGATAAACTCTGTGTGCCTCCTTATCTGTTGATTTAACCTTGGTCACACTTCTGTTGTTTTTAAATTCACATTTCTTAATTTGCACTGTCTATTTGATACAGCTTATTTATGTAACCTATATAATATACATCAAATCAGCGGTGACACCTAGCTGTCATTTTTCATTTCCTGGTTCTCTATAGGTTTTGATGACAGCTTACCCCATTCTTCCATCAACATGTTTGGTCTCCCACTGTAATCAAATCCTTCTCCACAACGTGGAGTCAGGGAAAGTATGACTCTGACAATAAGCCACTTGCTTATCCAAAGGTATTTAGACATCTAGTTACTTTCTCTTAAGGAAAAACAAGTTCATGCAAAAAATAACACAAACATACTCTGAAACAGGAAGAAACTTTAAATTCTCCTTAGGGAGGTGAGAAAAGACAAGAACAAAGCAAAAATTAAAAAAAAATGTGTGTGGAGTGGATGGGTGGATTAACCTCAGAGAGAAGCCGGGCCATTTCTCTATGGCAGGTACCTAATTGAAAGACCGTGTGCCTGTAGGTTCAGTAGTTTGGAGAAACTGTCTTAGATAGTGATGCACATTTGTCTGGCTGTCTTATTTGAAGCAAGCACAGCAACTGGAGGGAATAAGAGAGATTGGCGAGAAAGGGGGCTGGCATTCATCCATCTCAAATGCAGGGAAGGTGAATTTTTCCATTTAGAAAACACAGTTGGATGACATGACATGGCCAGTGTAGAACAGTCCTTCAAGCCTTGTGGTTGGAAAGCAATTGAAGCTGTCCAGAAGTCTCATTTGCAAACATGCATCCCTGTCTTTCATCCTCACTCAGCTCCTCTCGGGCAAATGGAGCATTTGTTTAAGTCTCAGGGCAACTCTACTAGCTGTTTACCACAGGGAATGGGGAGAGAAGCCAGGAATTTTTTATAAAAGAGTGTCTATAGTGCCAGAATGTGAACTTCAGGTGAAGAGGAAAGAGGCCAAGGTGGGGTGGGGGCTGGGAGGGCTGGTAGATTGTTAGGCTTAAGGAAGTAGAAGGTAATTTTTAAGTAAGTTAGCTGAGCGGAGAGGAGTTAAATTTGTGCCTGGAGTTGAAATTTTGGATGACCTTGTGGTCCCCAATATCTTGTCCTCAGGTTTGTCCTCACTGTTTAGTGTGTTGCTTGATGGGAAGCCAGCAGTGCCAGATGACGCATGCAAAAGGAGGCCTGCCAGCCTCAGGGGAAGCTCGGATTTAGCAGGGGAAAGGCAGTCTGTCCAGAGTTTCCATCTATTTTATAAGCACATAGGAAACCTCCTTTCTCTTCCCTCCCCACACTCTCAATGTCTCTCCCTCTCTGTCTCTCTGTCTCTCTCTGTTTCTCTCTGTGTGTCTCTCTAGCTCTCTATTTCTGTCACTCTCTGTATCTGTCTCTCTGTGTCTCTGCCTCTCTCTGTGTCTCTGCCTCTCTCTGTGTCTCTCTCTATCTCTATCTTTGTGTCTTTGTCTTTCTCTGCCTCTTCCTCTCTCCCTCCCTCCCTTCATCTCTCCCTCCCTTCTTCCCCTCTGCATAAGCAACTCTGCATTTCCCATAATACTCTTTCTCACCCCTTGTTCCCCTTCCTATGATAAAACTTTCCTGATGTTTGTAAACCCCAGTACAGGGGAATGCCAGGGCCAAGTAGTGGGAGTGGGTGGATAGGGGAGCAGGGCGGGGGGAGGGTATAGGGGACTTTTGGGATAGCACTTGTAATGTAAATGAAGAAATTATCTAAAAAATAAAAAAAAAAAGTTAGCCCAAACAGAAGTCATCTTCTCCCACAGTCGCACCAGTGCCCCTGCTATGGCCCCTTCTTTGTCTTGGCTTAATGACTACTCTTTGCTGTCTTCATTTGACCATAAGTCCTTGGAAGGGAGTTTACCAGGCTGATTCAGTTTCGCAAATCCCACACTGTCTACCACATAGCAGAAACTCCATAAACCTTTGTTAAATAAATACATGATGTGGCTAAATGGAGTTCTACAAATGGGCGGCGCTGCATGATCAAATGAGAAACCAACCCAGTTTCAACTTAGGCTAAAGGAGACAATGGAACTAATGAATAATGAGCGCCTCTTGAATACGGGGAATCAAAGTCAGCTCTTATATTTAGCAACAGAGGTGGGAACTGAAATTACTGTCTCAAAAAAAAAATCAGTCTATTAGGTTAGCATTTACATAATGGCAGAATCAAAGCAGCCCCGGCTCTTTGAAATTTGCCACAACTAACCTAGCAATGTTTGTTCAATATATTAAAATTAATAATAATAGCAGACAATAATAGCAGCTAATGTTTAAACCTATGTTACTTGTTAGCTAGTGTGCACACTATTGACATACTTTATTCCCACACTGCTGATTGGTTGTATGTAACACACATCTCTATAAACAAAGTCACAGAGAATTTGTTATTTATCTAAACTTATGCAACCAACAAGCAGCCACACTAAAACCTCAGCTCCAAATTTTGTAAGTTCAATGATTTACATCTGAAAGACTTGTGATTTTGATGTTTACTTGAAGAAACCCTGCATTCATGTGGTACATAGATACACATGAAGGCAAAACACCCATACACATGAAATAACAGAATTAAGTATATATTTTTGGCTGTTGAATGATCTTATATTGAAATACTTTCTCTTGTTGCTTCTTAAACAGATGAGCACCCCACTGTAGCACTGTGATGTCATGAGAGTGGCATGCACACTGCAGTAGCCACGATCTCCTTTATAGTTCCAGAAGGTTCTCTGGCCAAAGACTGGTATCTGCTGGGCAACAATGACAATTTCATTCAAACTGACATTTCCAGAGTATTTAATGTTCTGCTTCTTTCTGTCTCTTGGCAGCTCCTTATTGGTTTTAGGATGAGAGCAAAGGCATAAGGTACCACCTTATTTGGGCTGACTGTTTTGACTGGTCAATTTCACTGTGTCCTCCATCCTTCCCAGTCACAGCTTGCTTTCACAATGCCATCAGCTATGGTTTGGGGAGGCCAATGTAGATGTGGTGCTGACCTCACCTCTGGTGCATGTCTAGGACACCTAAGGCACACAGGCTGCAAGAGCTCCGGTCCTCCCTCCTCATTTGCACACATGGAAACTGAGGCCCAAGAGTGAGCTGCCGTGGCCTGGAGCCCACTCACGAAGAGCACACCGGTGAAGACTTTGCCCACAGCCAGGACACAGAAGGTGCGCACCTATTTGATCTCTCTGGAGTCACACATGAGACACGGTATGGAGAAGGCTAGTTTCATATGAGCCTGGATCCAGAATGACCAGAGAAAGTTATCCACAGTCTCTTCTCAGTTCCCACGTTTAGTTCCCATTTCCTCCCACTTTCTGGCTCTGTGCACAGCTCTGTGTCTGCTGCCACCACCTTGGTCTGAGTCACTATCATAGCCCTTCTGCATCACTGCAAAAAAAGAAAGTTCTAATCAAGGCTTATCACTGCACAGTACAACATCAGTGCCACAGCCTGGCCGCTGCCAAATGTCACTCATGTCCAGACATGGCTCATCTCCACATTCTCTAAGCAAATCCCATCTCGTTCAGATTAACTGCCCACCCTTCCAAGATCTGGCTGCCCGTTACCTTTGGCCACACTCCCATGCTGTCCCCTCGGCTTCGGCCTCGGGGACTTGCAATCTTCCCGCTGACCCTTCTCTCTGCCTGGCCCTTAGTCCTCACCTCCTTGCTGCTTTCGCTCAGTTGTGACCTCCCCAGGGATACCCAGTGTCATGCTGCTAACAATGACAGTATCTGTCCGGGTTTCCATACATAACTGAAAAATCTACTTGTCTTGCCTGTTTGGTTTTCACATAGTAACTTCTAGCATGCTACATACTCACATACATATGAATTTTGTTATTTTTCACTGTCCTCCACCATCAAAATTAAGCTCTCATAATTTAAAAAAAAAAAGTATTTTATTAGTGTGGTCCAAGAAGTGCCATCTGGAACATAGTAAGTTCTCAGTGAATAACTTTTGAATGAATACACTGAGTACCAATAATACTAAATAGGACATCTGCATCACCTCCTCAAGGCTTGGGAATCATCAAAGAGCAGGCGAGAAGATTGTAAGAGCTAGAGGATGAAGCGCTACATAATTCTGTCTTCTGGACATGCCGTGACCACTGCCATCAGGAGCACATAGAAGCTGTGACCACCCACACAAAGCTTTCACATACCCACAGACAGAGCAAGAGATAGAGACAGAGAGGTGCAGAGACAGAGAGAGATGGAAGTAAGAGGGAGACTATCTGGGAAGAAGGGGGCCAATGGGCTGAGGAGGGCATCAGAGATGACAGTGGGGTGGGGTGAGGATAATCATAATACATTGAATACATGTGTGAGATTGTAAGACTGCCAAAAGAGTTAAGCATGGGAAAGAATTAAATAAAAAGTCTTTCCCTTAATGCCCTGTACCCTATTCACATCTAGGTCAACTACATCCCGTAAAACAGCATCATCCATTGAATCAAGTTGATGCCCATTTGAATTTGAATTTCACTTTGGTTTAATTTATGAATTTATTTCTTGTTTTTGTAGCTGTGCGCAGATTGATGACCACATTTTTTTTAAATTTAGTTTCATGTGATCCCATCATTTCATTTAAACACACACACAGATAACTTCATCGAGTCCTAGGGATCCACAGGAAACTTTCTCCCCTGTGGAAGACTCCATGGTCATTTAGAAATAGGGCATATCTTGACTGTTTGGGGCTGCGTGTGTGAGAATGTCCTTAACCTCTCTCACCTGTGCAGATGTGAGGCAAATTGGACTCATTGGTAATTCTGTCTTCTAGGTCAGCCAAGCTCATTACCACCCTCATCCCCTGCAGCTCAATGATTTGTGCCATTAGTCCCCAAACATAATGAAGTGTTCACCCTAGGCCAAGTCGTGACCCAAGTGCCGGGCATGCAAACGGGGATATCTCCGAGTATCTGCTGTCCGCTTAATCCTTAACATGAATGCATTCTGTAGCCCACAAAGTTCTTCAGTGCACACTTGTCCTCTGTAGCAAGAACAGACAAGGGTGGGGACACTCTGAGGGACTGACTGACTGACCAGCTCAAGGTCATGTGTCTTATAATGTCAAAATGCAGACGTAAAGTCCCCATTTTTAGCCCTTTTGCTTGTTTGCCAGCCTCTGCCTTTTACAAACTCGGCATGTTTGGCTCCACTCTGAAGTTCACACTGACCTCCTGCATTCTGCCAGGATTCCTGGTTCCTTCCTACTTCTGAGTGGGAGGATCACAAAGCAGGAGCAGTGTCCTTGTACAGTCTCCGTCCTTTCCCACTTAACTGTGAGCACATTGGATCAGATATAAAGTCTACAGTACAGTATGCAGCCAGGGTCACTGCTAATGTGATCTCAAGACCAGAGGGCTCTGTGTTCACAGATCCCGAAAACACAGACTTGCTAATATGTTCCAGGAAAGTCAGATTATGGTTCGGGAAGGATGAGTATTATGTCTGCTTGGCTTTTAATAGCATCACCTGGCAGATGGGACCAAGCCTGCATTCTTGCTACACTCTCAAATCCACAGTACACGCTATGTTAAAAATGCCATCTGGCCATCTGGTCACATAGTGTCACACAGCACCCTCAGGGCATCCCACCAGATCGGATTCTTCCTAGATTTGGCCAGTGCCAAGCCTGCACCGCGGGAAACATTTGTAAGGACCGGGAAACCTTATTTCACTTGAACTTAATGTTGCATGTCTATAGTCTTGAGCAGGCAGCTGAGGCCTTCTCCTGCTTCTACGGAGCACACCGTTCAGAATGATTCTGTGGATTGTTCACCCCTTGCCATGACTGTGCATCTGTGAAAAAAGCAAAGCAAAACAAACAAACAAACAAACAAAAACAACTAAAAAATTGACACTTCAACGAGCGTCGGCTTTGGATGGATATTTTCCCCTGAAGGATGCTTTGTATAAGACATTGCTTCTCTTCGGGGATTTCAAGGGCAAGTTGCTCTCTTCATCTTCAAGTGCTAGATGGGAAAATGGATGAGGAAGGAAATGAAAGCTTTGCTGATAAGATGCTGAATTAGGAGCAGATTTCCCCAAGAATGACAGCCTAGGCAAAGCACTCCTAACAGAAGTCTAACCTTGAGGACAGGGAACGCAGGGGGATGGGCTCATGAAACAATATCCAATGTCTGAATACAGAGGGGATGCCGGATTTAAAAGAGTATCATCCCATTCGATATCTGCTGTGGTTAGATAGGGCTTCAGTGTGTGTCCCCATACGCTCATGTGTCCCCATACGCTCAAGCTGAGTCTTCACTGGAAGAAGAAGAAGAAGTTGGGGGGACTGGGAAGGTCATCAGATTATTAGGGAAGCTTCCATTTAAAGGATTAACATAGTTCTCATGGGACAACAATTAATTACTAAAAGAATAATTATCATTAAAAGAGAAATACCAGCCCCTCCCTGGGTCCTGACTCAATATCTCTTCAAGTAACGATTCTCTCCATTCTCTCTGATTGCCCTTTTGCCATTGTGAGGCCGCTTGTCATAATATCCTCAGCAAGTCAGAGCCACTGTAATCATTACACCCTCGAACCTCCAAATCTGCAAGCTAAAGAGGTCTTATTTCTTCATAAATAAGTGTCA
Source organism: Mus minutoides (assembly GCA_902729485.2). Lineage (NCBI taxonomy): Eukaryota > Metazoa > Chordata > Mammalia > Rodentia > Muridae > Mus > Mus minutoides. The sequence goes on from LR750595.1 coordinate 263,488, forward strand.
GGAATTTTGTTACAGCAGCATAAAAGAAAACTAGCAAACTCCCTCACTTTGTTTGGCATCACAATTATCTGTGTAATAAAGCAGAGAAGGTGTGATCATATCCTCTATTCTTTATACCTTACTTATAGACAAGACATTGAAAGGCCAGTGATGTGGTCAATTTTATACACAAGCAGGAACAAAATTTCCTAGCTACAACACCAAGGCCTTTGGTGTGTGGAACTGGTTTAGAGTCTGGACTCCTTCACATACCAGCCAGCTCACTGGTTCAGTCAGTAACAAAGCTTAATAATAATAATAATGATGATGATGATGATGTCCTTTGGGTCTATGTGAAAACTAGAGATAATTCACATAAAAGAGCTCGCCTAGTTACTGTCTTAGAACAGAGAACTAGTGAACAGTTATTATAATTTATATTTTAGAATACATCACATGCAAACACAATCTTATTATCTTTTTTTTTTTCAAACAAGGAAGATGAAGTATATAGAGATTTTTAAATGAATCCCCAAGCTATTCTGGAGTCACATCAATATCCTACTGTAGGGGAGGGTAGAAGCAAAGTAAAAACAGACAGGGGCATGCAGGCACAGACAGGCCAGGGCCAGTGGGACATCCTCAGGACGTTCCTTTTAGGCATTTCTTCTAAGGAACATTTTTCCCACCATGCATTTCTGGCTGTAGTATGGGGCCTTTCTTTGTCTACATTGCTTCTGACTTATTGTCACACCTCGCCTGGCCCCTCAACAAGTCACTGCCTCTCCCTGACTTCTCTAGCTACAAGCTAGTGGGTTGATGAAATGGTGATGTCGCCAGCTCTGTCCTGCTGAGAATGGGTTCCGGAGTTATTAAAACTTCAGCAAGAGCTGTGCTATTGTTAGGATAGTAAGGTACAAAGAGATGTCACGGCTAGCCTTGAAGCACTCGTTTGCAGATGGGAGACAGATGAGCGAATCATTATTCAAGGATAACCGCTTATTGTAGATAATTGGAACTGATAACCTTTGTGAAAGAGGCTATTTGGAGCCACTTTGCCACTGTGAATGGCTTCCGATTCCACCTTGTAAAGTTTATAAATGATATCCAACTTAACCCCGGTGACAATGACCCTGGAATTATTATATCCTGTTTTTTAAAGTTGAGAACATTTCAGCTTGGGTAGGCTAAGTGGCTAGTCCAAAGTCAGACAGTTCATTATCAGCAGAATAGTCTTCAGCCCTAATCTACCCATCTTTATATAAAAGTATTCACAGTAAGATTTTTTTTTTAATGTTGGTGGGAAAAAGACAGGTGTTTCCTAGCTCAGGAAAGTGACCACTTAAATACCTTAATAATGAGCTCAGGGGCTTCTGTACACATTTCCACTCTAATGTTTTGTTCAAGCTATGGAGTCAGATGCCTGGACACAAGCCTCAGCAAGAACTTGGCACAATGTCTTAAGGATGTGAAATGCCCAGAAAATGGCGCGTAGAATGTTGAAATAATAGTTATTACTTCCTGTTGAAGCCTCTACTTCCAACCACATCCTTCATCACATCCTGTACTTTCTGTCTCCACGCTGTTGATCAGTGTTCCTTCCAATTGAGCTCTCTTTTACATGGTCTCTCCATCTTGTTTCATTTACGCCAACTTATCTTATCATGTGTCACAGCATCCTACGAGCAGCAAGGACTCCATAAATCTTGACAACGCTACTAATGAAAGGTTAAGCTAGAGTTTATCCAAGATTCAATTAACTGCACAAAACCAGAATTTCTCACAGTATGTTTTCTCATTGACTGCAAGGTACTAAAGTACATTATGAGTTAGAGAAAAGTTATGTCCCCTATAGTAAAAATATGACATGTCTTGCACGGTTATCTCTTTAAACAGTAGTCATCCATTTACAAAATACATAGCTTTCATCTGCTGTCTCTTCTTCAGTAGAAAAGGAAGTTAACTAGGCAGTTTGAACTTATAATCAGGAAGATGACATTAATGTTTGAATTTGAGGTTTTCATAAGCTTGCCTGTCATCGGATTCCATTCTCTCAGAATTCTCTGCATTTATCATCAGCGTGGCTCAAATTGTTTCAGGGCATTAACCCAGTCAAGGCCAGGGACCTTGTGACATCACCCACAGCCGACACTAAAGCACCAGAAAAGCAAATTAGGGTTTTTGTGAGAGAGCTGTTCCCTGTAGACAGTAGGCCCAGCATGAGGAGAAGGAAGAGGAGGAAGAGGAGGGGGAGGAGGGGGAGGAGGGAGAAGAGAAGAAGGAGGAAGAAGAAGAGGGAGAGGAGAAAGAGGAGGAGGAAGAGGAGAAGAAGGAAGAGGAAGAGGAGGATGAGGAGGGTGAGGAGGAGGAAGAAGAGGAAGAGGACGAGGAGGAAGAGGAGGAGGAGGAAGAAGAGGAGGAGGAGGAGGAGGAGGAGGAGGAGGAGGAGGAGGAGGGGGTATCTAGCTGAATTCTGGGCTTCATGTGCCCTTTCTAAACCATCCCCTGCCTGAAATACACAGCACTCTAATAGGTAGAAAACATGTTCTTCTTGGCATTGACCTCTGTCCACTGAGAAATATTTGGTCCAATTGAATACATATAATTCAGTCATGAAAGAAGGAAGAAGTCCTGTGATTTTTGGCAACATGGATGAGTGTAAAGACCAGGTTAAGTGAAATAAGCCAGGCACAGAAAAGCTAATACCATGTACTCTCACTCAGATGAGGAATCTAGAGAAGCTAATCTCATCCATTGAGTTTGAGAGTACAGAGGTTGTTAGAGAGCTCAGGAAGAGCTGATGAGAGGAATAGGTTCTAGTGTTTTCTTACATACAGGAAGATTAAAGGTTGCACATTTCAAAATGACTGAGGAAACAGGATTTTCGGATGTTCTCATTACAAAGAAAGGCTAAATATTTAGGACTATGGATTTGATCCCTGCACGATGTACACATTGATGTAACCAAAACTTTGAAAGGAATAAATATGAACGATTTTAGTGACAATGAAATTTCAAGAAAATTAGCTAAAATTTTTCACTACAGTGAAAATGTGTTTATCAGGTGTCACACTACCATTAACTTCCAATCCGCTATAATGATGTATTCTGAAACCAAGTCACCAAGTTCTCAGAGCTCTGAGAACCCATGAGAGTTCATGCTGCTATCCACCGGGAAAGGCTGACTTGTTTCATTAGCTCAGTCTCAAGCACTTTATATGACCCTACCATGTGAGGAAAGAAATAAGAAAGCAAGAAACATCTCTCATGTTAACAAGCAGAGAGAACTACATGTCTGACATTTTAGACTGACATTTTCTCCTTGTAAGACAAAGACTTTCTTCTTGTTTCTGGTCATTTAATACTACAGATAACAAACACTGGGTATTGATCAATCCAATCATAAACAACAACAAAGCTACAGTGTAAAATTAGTTGTATTCATGACAGTTTTTAACAACTACTTTGAGCAGNGAAGAGGAGGAGGAGGAGGAGGAGGAGGAGGAGGAGGAGGAGGAGGGGGTATCTAGCTGAATTCTGGGCTTCATGTGCCCTTTCTAAACCATTCCCTGCCTGAAATACACAGCACTCTAATAGGTAGAAAACATGTTCTTCTTGGCATTGACCTCTGTCCACTGAGAAATATTTGGTCCAATTGAATACATATAATTCAGTCATGAAAGAAGGAAGAAGTCCTGTGATTTTTGGCAACATGGATGAGTGTAAAGACCATGTTAAGTGAAATAAGCCAGGCACAGAAAAGCTAATACCATGTACTCTCACTCAGATGAGGAATCTAGAGAAGCTAATCTCATCCATTGAGTTTGAGAGTGCAGAGGTTGTTACAGAGCTCAGGAAGAGCTGATGAGAGGAATAGGTTCTAGTGTTTTCTTACATACAGGAAGGTTAAAGGTTGCACATTTCAAAATGACTAAGGAAACAGGATTTTTGGATGTTCTCATTACAAAGAAAGGCTAAATATTTAGGACTATGGATTTGATCCCTGCACGATGTACACATTGATGTAAACAAAACTTTGAAAGGAATAAATATGAACGATTTTAGTGACAATGAAATTTCAAGAAAATTAGCTAAAATTTTTCACTACAGTGAAAATGTGTTTATCAGGTGTCACACTACCATTAACTACCAATCCGCTATAGTGATGTATTCTGAAACCAAGTCACCAAGTTCTCAGAGCTCTGAGAACCCATGAGAGTTCATGCTGCTATCCACTGGGAAAGGCTGACTTGTTTCATTAGCTCAGTCTCAAGCACTTTATATGACCCTACCATGTGAGGAAAGAAATAAGAAAGCAAGAAACATCTCTCATGTTAGGTTCGTCTCTCTTGATGTACAGACTGTAAAATCTGACTGTAAAAGAGGAACATTCTGTTTCTGAAAGAAGAACAAAGACCAGTAAATTATGATGTCTATTGTTTGTGACCCATAACTAGTTAGGTTAGTATTTGTTGTTGTTTCGATGTCACATTTTAATCAACATAAGTACTGTCAAAAATTGTTGATGAAACTCGTCATATGACATATATGCTCATTTTAAGGGGAGGAATAGGTAATAGTGAGAACCCATAGGTGGCTAGTGCTCGTCTGGGCACCTTACATGGATGGACACATTTAACTTTCACAATAATAGCAAATATTCATCATATCTCTTATTTCAGACACATGAAAACTGAAGGGCCAGGAATCTAACATAACCAAGATCGCACAGTCTAAAAATTGGCATAGGTGAGAGTTGAATTTGTGTAGTTTGGCTCTGTGGTCCTTGGCAGTTTTCCCTTACATCCTACCTTTCTATTGTCAAATGACATGTAAAGTTGATGCATGGGAGAATAAAGTATTAACTAATTGCCTGGGTCTGTTGTTGCCTAAGGAAGCCTCTATCTATTCCCCTTCTCTAACCACACAGAACATTTGTATTCTAAGGCAGAGTGAGCTGTTCCCACCTAGGAGCTCCTTGATCCCATCCTAGGAGCACGGGGAAGGAAAGATGACAAAAGCCAAGTAAGTCACAGGTCCTCAAAGACGGATAATTACACATCCTGACAGAATGCCTCCACCCAGCCAAGCAAATAATAACTATCCTGGGAGAAGCTGGGCCAGCTGGACCACTAGGAAGCAGGATCCAAGAGATGCTGCCCAAGGTTCTGAAGGAATCTCAAAGGCCATTTCCCCCTGGAGCGACATCATTCACCTCAGAAGAGCTAGTGTCCTTCTCCCACCTCCGTTGTGAAAGCAAACCCCGGAAATGCAGGGTAAGGGTGATAATGAATCTTGAATCTGTAGGAAGTGTGGCACATGCATTTCTCTAACATGTGTATTTCTTCTCCTCTGAGGTTGTTACAGATCAAGTGATCAGACCCCACTCTAAGCTCTGAGCTATGGTGGGAGGAAGAGAAGGGAATGCTATTTGAGAAACCCTTAGATTCTCATGGAGAGGTCTGACACAGGCACGAGTGAAGCCTGGAGGAAATGAACTGAAACAGAAGTGGGGACAGTGGGGTATGTTCTGGGGGGATGCCAATGTGCAGGAGTGGAGAGAATGGCTGTAAAAAAAGATACCTATTTTTCTCACCTTAAGTCAGTAAGTCAATCGCATCCTGTCCAGTTTAAGAGCAGGTTCCCAGCCCAGGAAGCCACTGGGATTCACAGAGAAGCCACTGGCAAGTCTCCGATCTTTCCTGAGCAGAGAGGAGCTCCCAGCCACTGCCACCATAGCAACTAAGCCCACTGACGATGCATTTTGCTTTTGTTTTGAGGACAGTTGTCTCCCTGGTTGCTGGAAGCTGTAGTGGAAGCTACCCTGGTACTTTCCTTGTCTTTATTTCTGCCCTTAGGAATGGTGATGGAGTTCCTTGGGCTGACCCTGGCACACAGTAGGCTTGCAGGAAGCACTGACCCACATTCCATCTGGTAGGGCCTGTTTCCTAAGGCTTCCACTTTGCTACCTGCAAATGATATTTATCCACTTCCTTCCTCTACCAGACCTCTCCCCCATGGGACATCTCTCAGAAGTCATGACAGCTAGAAACTGAGCCCAAGAAAGAAAGGAAGACAAGGAGGGTCATGTACTGCCACCACTACAAAAGTGAAGCCACACCACATCAAACAAGTCTGCCTTCTCAGGTTCAATGAATTGTTTGCAGCTTCCTGTTTAACAAAGGCATCCCCCCAGAGATTTCCTAGCTATAGATGGAAACTGCAGAGCTGAAAGGCATTTGGAACGGATATTCAGTGCAGTCCCTGTGTTCCAGGCACCTTGACTTCTGCTTGGTGCAAATCTATTACCAAAACATCTAAGTAAATCACCACGTTAAACATGGTGTGTGATTACAAGTGACACCCAGCTAATAGAGTGATGTGCACCAGCTCCATGGGGCATAAAGCTTGCTGCTACTTAGCTGTGTGGTTACTGCCCCAGGGTGGATGTTCTGGGTAAAGGGAATATATTTCCACTAACAAATCCAGGAGAATGTTAAGAGGTTACCCACAACTGTTATAGAGTGTTATGATGGTGTGCCCAGGTGATGGCTGTCCCTTCACAACCCCTTGGCTATTCCCTTACTCTATTTGAGGGAATCTGCATGTTTATTCCATTTGAGGGCATCCCAAGGTTGGATCTGGAGAAAGGAGAGATGACTGGCTTGTTTGGAGTTTGGACTGCTTCTGACTTTTTAATCTATTAGCAGTCACTGAGTACCACCTATGTACCAGAGGCTATTCTACACATGGATGACACAAAGATAAATAAGTCTCTTCCTGTAAGTCTCAATGCCTTTAGGAGGAAGATTTGGAAGTAGAGGAAAGTGATGATAAATTTTAAAACTCACATTTGTACAAGGCTGTCTGTGTTATTGTCCGTTGATATTTATAGCAAGTCTCTGAGGTTAGTAAGTGGGAGAGCACAACTGTGTCTGGACCCAGTGGCCCAGCTCTTGAAAAGACACCCATACTGAATAACAGGTAGGCCATGACAAGATCTGTGAGGGGCCTCCAAAGTGAGGAATGAGAAAAGAGGCCAGTCTGGATCTCAAGCTTTGGAGTCAGCCATAGGTAGGCTGGGCAGGAATGACCTGGGGACTTACTGGAAGAATCTCACAACTTGTGAGTCTCTGGTCTCTGTGAAATCCAGCCTGTATATAGTTTCATCTCAAACATCAGAAGTCTGGGCTATCTGGTGTGAAGGAATCCAAGTATGTCGTGTGAACATTATAGTTTTGATATGTCTGATGCAGCATATGCTGCCAAATTACAGCTCAGTCCATTGTGAAAGACTGTAATTTCCCTTTCAGTTCTCAGTGACCCCCTTTCTAGCCCAGCTGCCAATAGAATTCCATTTTACCCTCATCAGCTACAATGAATTCTGATTCATAAGGACAGAAGCTCAGAAGCAGGAATGGCCATCATCTGTAGCATTCAGAGCTGCTGCAGATGGACCATCAACCCCCTGACTATTGACCTCAAGCGGGATAAGTTCGCTAGTTCTCCTGACCCAGGCTGTCAACTCACTGTAACCTCTCTTTTGCTCCACATTACTTTACCTTTCTATCAACCTCCCCCACTGGATGAGTGACAACCAGGGATTATGAACATGTAGCCTAGTAGGTAGCAGTGTGGTCTTCAAAAGTGGCCTGTCCAGCCTCATACCCTGACTCTGTTCTACTTGTGTCAAGTTGCCGACATGTCTTGTTCCTGGTACCTCCTGAACTTTAAAATGGGAATAGTGTTGGCATCTCTCCTGTAAGATCATTGGAAGAATAAATTAAGTACCTAAAATGGTTCAGGGGAATTTCTGCTGTAATACAAAGTGCCTGATAATGAACTTAGAAAGACCATTCTCTCCCGTCTCTGTAGGACTCAATATAGTATTCTGCAAACTGATAGCGGTAGTGTAGAGGAGCCTTCTAAAATTTTAATTTGCATACAAATCATCTGGAGATCTTGTTAAAATGCAGATTCTAATCTAGCAGGCCTGAGTTGCTGCAGTTCTTAGAGCTCTTGGGTGATGCCTGCCGGGACTACACTTCGAACTGCAAGTGATTCTCCCAGCGTGTGGTTTTCAAACCAGCAGCTTTAATGTTGCCAGAGAACTTGTTAAAATACATGCAGATTCTTGCATGTATCCATTTACCTTCTCTCTCTGACCCAGTGCTCTAGAGTAGACCTAGTGGTCTATGGTTTTTGTTTGTTTGTTTGTTTGTTTTGAGCCCTCATGTAAGAATGCTCATGGGCTGTTGACATTGGCTGGAGGGGAGAACTGAAAAGAACCTGGCCTCTGGCGTGGCAGTCTGGCTTTGCTGATTGGTTGTGTGTGTATGTGTGTGTGTGTGTGTGTGTGTGTGTGTGTGTGTGTGTGTGTTTGGTTTGATTTTTCGAGACAGGGTTTCTCTGTATAGCACTGGCTGTCCTAGAACTCACTTTGTAGACCAGGCTGGCCTCAAACTCAGAAGAAATCCACCTGCCTCTGCCTCCCGAGTGCTGGGATTAAAGGCATAGACTTTTTTTTTTTTTTTTTTTTTTGGTTGTTGTTGTTGTTCATTGGTTTATTGAGACAGGGTTTCTCTGTATAGCCCATGCTGTCCTGGAACTCACTTTGTAGACCAGGCTGTCCTTGAACTCAGAAACCTGCCCGCCTCTGCCTCCCAAGTTCTGGGATTAAAGGCATGCGCCACCACTGCCTGGCCTCAGAAGACTCTTGTATGGCTGCGATGAGCTAATTCAAAAGCATTTGGGAATTTTAGGAGATAAGACATAACTACGAAACAATCAAACCATATTTGACCAGTGTTCAAAGTGCCCCATGGGTAACTAACACAGCTTTGGAAAGCCCAACTACTACTAAACAAGATGTCAATTATTAGGAGAGCAGCATTTGAGCTTTCTTCCAAGCTTGGCATTTTCCATCAGAGTAGATCTCTGATCACAGCTATCTTAGAAGGGGCTAGAGTATTTGTGGCACTATCTGTGGATCTGTGAGGAAGACAAATGGTGGGATGGTGACTTATTTCAGGACCCATCCTCCTTTGTGTGATCACCTCCTTCCATGGCTTAAAAAGCAAACAAGCAAACAAAGGAGGAGGAGGAGGAGGAGGGGGAGAAAGAAGGAAGGAAGGAAGGAAGGAACGAAGGAAGAAAGAAAGAAAGAAAGAAAGAAAGAAAGAAAGAAAGAAAGAAAGAACAAACTCTGTGACAAATTGGCAGTCTGTTAAGTCCCTGGGTTGGCTTCAGCAGCCATTCCTTCTTCCAGCCATGCCGTCCACTCACAGAGGAAGCTTTCCATCTGGCTCAGTCAACACAGGTCCTGGCTAGAACTGTCTATCATTAGGTAAATCCACCTACAAAGTAGACTCCGTCACTTCCACCTCCATCAAGAAATACTAATCGAGAAGGATGACGAGTTTTAGTTTTGTTATGTGTTCAGTAAGTTTTTTTTTTAAGTTTCAAATAACTATTAGTGGATATCTACTAAGTCCAAGATGCAGTAATAGTAACCTAGACGTGTTTTGATACTTACCCACCACCATAAAATCACCTATATGAATTTAAACATGTGCATCCCAGGTTCCCCTGAGCCAGCCCACAGCTGAGAGTTTCAGCGGATACAGAACATTTCAGTACAAGAGGCAAGGGCAGAATCAACAGGAAACCAGGCTTCTTTTCTCAGTCATCTGGCCTCTAAGCCAGTTCTCTTATCTGCACCGTGTGACGCTGAGCTAGTATTGTGCATATGCCCCAGGCGAATGTAGCTTCACGTGGCTTCTCCGTTCCACCTCGGAAGACTGCTTACCTTTCCTCTGCTTCAGGAGTCAGGAGAGCTCCTGAAACTTCCACCACATGCCACTGCCTCGGGAGGGCTTGATTTCATGGCTGCAGCTGCCTAGCCATCCAGCTGTCCTTCTACTCCTAGCACAACCAGGAAACCAAACTGTTTTCCTGCTAAACACATTCTTTCTTGTCTAGCGGCCTCTCCTTCTGGTCTAATGGGTCTATGTCATAGCCTGATATGAGATAAGGATTCTGAAGATGACGGCCCTACTAGCATTTTTTCCGAAGAGATTCACAGTTCCATAGACATGCCTATCTAATGTGGGAGAGAGGAGAGAAGGCTGTGCTGTGTGCCCTGCCTTGTAGCTGCCCACTCGTGAGCACATTGCTTGTTGGTAAGGTCATGTCATAACTAGCCCCTGTTGTCAGACCATGACACATCCAAATTCTCACTGAGCTTCTTTGCCCTTGAGAGCAAACTAAAGGCTTGGGCAAGGAAGGGATGATCACCCATGATCTACCTGTACCCCCTTCCATCACTCCCAGGACACTAGGGGTATGGATTCAAGTACAGAAAGAAGTATAAAGTACCAGATACTGCAGATAAGGATGGTGGTTAGATAGCTTTATCTTAGCTGTCTATGGGAGGAAGCCAAGTGAGCTATCACGTTAGCTACAAGGAGGCCAGTGTAGAAAATAATCACATGGTGCTAGAGAGATCTGGAATAGAGACAAGTGCTATGGAAGGTAATCAGGAATGTAAATATATTATACACAATAGAGGTATCTGACTTGGTTACCTCTACAGCAGAGGAATAGCAGTGTCTTGTAGGTCCAGAGTCGGATCGTGAGTCAGCAGTCTTGCCAGCACTGTTTAATGAAGCAAGAACGGAATTCAGGAGCAGGAAGGGGCATAGACTATGTACTCAGCACATTTGAGCACCTCGCTCACTCTTATTACTCTCTAATTGCATCTTCAGTCTATGTCTTGTCTCCCCAGTGAGATCAAAGGCTCCCAAAGGACAGAGTCCGGGTTTGAGTCTTCCCTTGAATCTTTTTACCAGTGGCAAGAAAGTATGAGAAAGAGAGAGAGAGAGAGAGAGAGAGAGAGAGAGAGAGAGAGAAATATGAATATGTATTTGGAATCTTAGCACACTGGTGGAATTGTGCAGTGAGTTCTGTGATGCCAGAAGGCATCACTTAGATGAGTGATAGAGCTAACGTTCAAAGCTGGCTTGACAGAAGCGTGCAAAGGTGATGACTAAAATGACGATAGCAGTTCTATCAATAACTTATCAAGGGCCTGTTAATCTACAGGTAAGGATCACCTATAATCTCCAGTCCTTATATCAACCCTACAGAGTAGGTTTTAGTAGCCCTGCTCTACAGCTAAGAAAGCTAAGATCCAGAGAATGTGAGTGCTATTAACAATCCTGAGCATAAAGCTACCAACTGACTGAGTTAGAGATGTTAGAGCCCAGGGCTTCCTGGCACTGATGATCAAGTTCCTTGCATTTGCCCATATGCTGGAAGGGAGACTGTGCGTCATATACATTGTAGGCTAAGGAAACAGACTGAGCCTGAGGGTGTGTTGTCCTTCTGATAAGCAGGATGGTCACAGCATACCCGGCCAGCCCCACCCGGCAGCTGTGTCAGCTGAGCTGCAGGCACCACAGGTCAGTGCGGGATCCTGTGGGATTCAGGGCACCCTGTGGTCTCAGTGGGAGGCAAGCTGCACACACACACACTCTGGGGAGGGCTCAAGACTGTCTATTTGTGTCTTTTTTCCTGCCGCTTTCGCTGACTCATCTCATTGAACTGTCAGAGTCTGTCTTGTCATGATGAAATGCGACATCTTCAAATAAGCCTACCTACTGTAAGCTGAAAAGAGAAGCAAGAACATCCCAAAAAGAAAAAGAAAGAAGTGGAAAAAAGACAAAAGAAAATGTAAAGTGTTAGAGTTTAGGTTTTTTTTCCCATAAACTTCTCTGAATTTCCCAGATTTTTTTTCAAAAATAAAAATCTTCTCTCTTTTTTAAGAATACTCTTCCCCCCCCCCCCAGTTTTATTAAAAATAGATTCCTGGCTACAGTTTCCCCTCCCTCTACACCTCCCAGTTTGTTCCCAGCTCCGCGGTCCTCCAGATCCAATCCCTTTCTGTTTCTCAATAATCAAGAACAGGCTTCCATTTTGTTCCATTGATGGTGTCCTTTGCCTTACAGCAGCTTTTCAGTTTCATGAGATCCTGTTTATTAACTTGTTGATCTTAGTGTCTGCTCTTTTGGTGTTCTGTTCAGGAAGTCGTCACTTGTACCCGAGTTCAAGACTATCCCCCACTGTCTCTTGTTACATATGCTGTGTTCACTTGGCATCCCTAGGAGGCCTGCTCTTTTCTAAAGGGAAGTGGAGGAGGAGGGGATCTCAAGGGGAGGGGAGGTGGGGAGGACCCAACTGGGAGGAGCAGAGGGAGGGCAAAGTATGGTTGGGATGGAATGTATGAGAAAAGAATAAAAAAATTTTTTGAAAGATAATAAGCTTTTAAGAGATAACACTCAAACATGACAGAATAAGATATTGTAACTAAATTTATTCTAACTATTAATAATATTTAATAACATTAATATTTAATATTATAACTACTAAAACAAAAACCATCACACTGAAGTTGGACAAGGTCTCTTATTCTCACCCCACAAGAGCAGGCATGAGAATGAGAGACCCACTTGTTTCCACATTCAGGAGTCCCGTAAAGACACTAAACTGGAAGCCATGATACGAGCACAGGGGCCCTGGTGCAGGCCCAGGCTGGCCCTGTGCTTGCTGCTGCGGTCTCTGTGAGTCCATGTGAGCTTTCCTCAGCTCACTCTTTTTCTCCTCATGTTCTCTATCCTCTCTGGCTCTTACGCTCTTTTTTAGTATTAATTTTTCAATTTATTTTTTGAGTGTGTGTCTACCATATCTATACAGGTACCCAGTGAGGCCAGAAGTGGGTGTTGGATCCCATTGAGCTGGAGTGAGACGTGGTTGTGAGTTGCCCAGAGTGGGTGTGAGGAACAGAAGTCTGGCTCTCCACAAGAGAGGCAAGTGCTCTTAACTGCCTAGTGCTCTCTCCACACACCCTCCATACAAATACTCTTCTTTTTCAACTAGGAAAACTTATAGACATATTTAAAATAATGTAAAAGTTTAGGAATAAAGAAATACCTAATGCTACAAAAGGTTTATGGAAATTATAATTAATTGTACTAACTTACAACTTTTCTGTTGCTCTTCCATTGAGAAATAATCTCTGTTTTTATAATCTGAACCATCTCCCATACTATAAGCAAAACATGAATAGCAGACATACAAGCTATTTTTTTTAACAAAATACATAAGCTATCAAGTTGACTAATACTACAGCAGCCTTTGGAATTCACCAACGATAAGGCACCAAATATGGTCGCAGAGATGTAAAGTCAAGTGAAGGTGAATTTGAGTTAGAATAGCTAGAAACTGTCACACAGCAGCCTGGGATTCCATCCTTCTGAGGTACTAGAAGCCTCCAGAAAAGAATCTCCCAACTCTGTCAGCACAAAGCTAAGAACAAGTCTCCTAGCAAGGAGCAATGTATTGACCATCCAACAGGACACTTCAAACTTTATCCTTCTCCGTGGCTATTTATATTTAATTCCAAAAGGATCCTTTCAAATAGTACCAACCTCTCACTCCATGGACCAAGATAATCCTGAAGCATGGTTTAGAGAAATTTCATAGATGCTCCAGGTAACCTGAGGGAGGAAGACGAGGGAAGCCCATGCTTGGATTCCCCGAGATGGAGAGATTCTAGATCACAAAATCATAGGGAACTGCCAAGAGCAGGATCTTAGAGTGGAGTTAATCACCTCTGGGTCTGAGGCAGATCCTGACACCTATAAGTCTGAGGTAAAACCTGAACTTGTAGATTTCTATCAAGCCTCCAGGTGGTGGCTTATACTGCTGGATGAGAACCACATTTTGTACATTTTCAGCTTTCTTCCTCACAGGAAAGCTGAGAGTAAAGCTATATCTAGTTGTCATTTTTCGCCAAGGTCTCATCATATACATTGTAGCAGTATAAAAGAGAGTGACAGCTGTTAACCAGATCCCTCCCCCATTTCTGGTGGGAATGTCAGATGTTACAGTGACTTTGTAAAATATTTGGCAGTTCCCTAAAATGAAACATAAATTACTGCCATGCCCTCATTCCTGGAATAATCAAGACAGACATTTTATTCGAATGCATATGGTACAGCCAGAGAGTTGGGAGGAAACCATCTAGAGATATCTATAATGTGATGGAAAGAACCTTTATCTTCCAGTCAAAGGTCTTCGTTCAGACTCCTAGCTGGTCTTGGTGTTCTGAATCTTGTTTCTTTTGGTATAAATTGAGAATAAGAAAACCTACCTGGCCCTGTTAGATAAATTCAATTTAATTAGAAATTATGTAAGCTCCATGAACCTTCACAAATGTTGTTTTATATCCTGTGATTAAGTACTTTGTACATAAGGATGGCTGGCAGCTCTGGAGGCAAAGAGGTAAATACGTAGTATGTGTGTACAATCCGATTCATAATGTCTACTCAGAGGGCTGGAGCAAGCCCAGGCTAATGTTACTATTTTTTTAAAATGCCATAAAGTAAGTATTTAATTGCTAAAGAGAGTCAAAGAGAAAACTAGCTAGCATTAGGTGGAAATAATTTCTGCAGACTGGCAGGAAGTTGGAATTGATCTGGGGCCATGAAAGAAACCAGAGACAGAGATTGACAGGAAGGTGAACAAATCACTTAAGCCAGCTACATAACTGTTTTTTCATCCATAAAACAGAGATTAAACTAAGACCTTGTAGGACTCTCGTGAGGATTAAGTGAGATGATGTGTTCACAAGGTTAGTCCATTTCTTACACACAGCATGTGCTCACCAAGGGTTTCTAATCCTTTCTGCTTTGAGAGAGTACTATAAACCGTGATTTTAAAAAAATTAACAAAACTGACCTCATAAAATTGCAAAGCTTCTATAAGGCAAGGGACACTGTCAATAGGACAAAAAGGCAACCAACAGCTTGGGAAAAGATCTTTACTAATCCTACCTCTGATAGAGGGCTAATATCCAGTATATACAAAGAACTCAAGAAGTTAGACTCCAGAGAACCAAATAACCATATTAAAAATGGGGTATAGAGCTAAACAATGAATTCTCAACTGAGGAATACCGAATGGCTGAGAAGCACCTAAAGAAATGTTCTATATCCTTAGTCATCAGGGAAATGCAAATCAAAACAACCCTGAGATTATACCTCACACCAGTCAGAATGGCTAAGATCAAACATTCAGGTGACAGCAGATGCTGGCGAGGATGTGGAGAAAGGGGAACACTCTTCCATTGCTGGTGGGATTACAAGCTGGTACAACCACTCTGGAAATCAGTTTGGCAGTTCCTCAGAAAATTGGACATAGTACTACCTGAGGACCCAGCTATACCACTCCTGGGCATATACCCAAAAGATGTTCCAACATGTAATAAGGACACATGCTCCACTATGTTCATAGCAGCCATATTTATAATAGCCAGAAGCTGGAAAGAACCCAGATGTCTCTCAACAGAGGAATGGATACAGAAATATGGTACATTTACACAATGCAGTACTACTCAGCTATTAAAAACAATGACTTCGTGAAATTCTTGGGCAAATGGCTGGAACTTAAGAATAACATCCTGAGTGAGGTGACTCAGTCACAAAGGAACAAACACAGTATGTATTCACTGACAAGTGGATATTTGCCCAAAATTTTGGAATACCCACAATTCAATTCACAGATCATATGAAGCCTAAGAAGAAGGAAGACCAAAGTGTGGATGCTTCCATGCTTTTTAGAAGGGTGAATAAAATACTCACAGGAGGAAATATGGAGTCAAAGTGTGGAGCAGAGACTGAAGGAAAGGCCATCCAGAGATTGCCCCGCCTGGGGATCCATCCCATATACAGCCACCAAACCCAGATGCTATTGTGGATGCTGGGAAGTGCTTACTGATAGACACCTGATATGGCTGTCTCCTGAGAGGCTCTGCCAAAGACTGACAAACAGAGGTGGTAGCTCACAGCCAACCATTGGACTGAGTTCAGGAGTCCCCAATGGAGGAATTGGAAAAGGGACTGAAGAAGCTGAGGTGGATTGCAGTGCCATGGAGGGAGCAACAGTGTCAACAGGCCAGACCCCCCAGAGCTCCCAGGGACTGGACCACCAACCAAAGAATACACATGGAGGGACCCATGGTGCTGGCCACATATGTGGCAGAAGATGGCCTTGTTGGACATCAGTGGGAGGAGAGACTCTTGGGCCTAAGGGTGTTAGATGCCCCAGAATAGGGGAATGCCAGAGCAAGATGATGGGAGTGGGTAGGTGGGGGAGCACCCTCATAGAGGTAGGGGGAGGGGGATGGGAGAAGAGATGGGGGTTTCCAAAGGCAAGATCTGGAAAGGGGAAAACATTTGAAATGTAAATAAACAAAATATCCAAGAAAAAATGACAAAACTGACATTTGAAAAGCATATATTTATGAATTTTGCCTTTATTTTTCATCTCTACCTAATAGACTTCCCCTTTCCCCACAGGTCACCTCTCTTAGGTAATTCTGCAGTGTTTCTTTACACAGATAGCAGCAACTATGAACACATTCAACACTCCCTTTGTTATTCAGCTGGATTACACATTATTCAATCTTGCCACCTATTTTCGTTTGTTTGCTTATTTGATTTTTGTTTCTGAGATATTTGCCCAGTCAGTCTGGCTTTGCCCATAGTAGCTGCCACTCTGACCTTGATCATCCTGCCTCCGTGTTCCTAGGGTGGGATTAGAGGCATGCACTACCATACCTGGTAGGTGTGTGTGTGTCTGTGTGTGTATACCTGTTCATATGATTACATGTATGTGCATGCATGTGTGCTTGTGTGTACCTTTGCATGTGAAGGCTAGAGGATGACCTTAGTCCATTCCACAGGAAGCTTTGTTCACTTTGTTTATTTCTTTCTTTGAAGGGTCTCTTACTGACCTAGAACTCTTCCAGAGTGGCTAGGCTGGCTGAAAAGCCAACCTCAGGGATCTTCCTGTCTCTGCTTCTCCATGCTTGGGTAATACACATGTGCCCCATGCCTGGCTTTTTCACATGGATTCTGGAGATTGGACTCAGGTCCTTAGGCTTTTGCTGCAAGCCATCTTGGACCACTGAGCTCAGTCGGGCTGCCTAGCTGCCACTTCCTGTGTGGTGTTGAAACTGATTAGCATTCGAATGTGCACTTAGACCACAGTTTATCCAGGCCCCTATTGCCAGACACTTGGACTTCATACTATATTTAGCTAAAATAAATAACTTTTGCACACCTAGCATTTTTACATATACACATTTTAATCTACAGAAGGTCTGGTGCATATGCAGTTTTCCTCATTATGAGCGGCTCTCCCCTTATAGAGTTCCAGTCTGTGCTTTGTGGCACTTTTTCCTGCGTTCAGAACCTTGCCAATGGTGTGCTGTTTAATGTGGACTTTGATACCCCCCCCCCCTTCACTACTAGATCTACAAAATCATTTCCTTAGCTGGATCTTTTTCTAGCTTTTCTAGTCTGCTTTGTGGTCTGTTTGTCCACGCAGATACCCAATCCCACTGCTTTAATTACTGAAGTTGTAGAACGCCATTGCTCTTCAGAAGAGGCTAATCTGCCTTCACTGATGTTTGTTTCCTCAGAAATGCCCTGGTTGCTCCAGTTTGTCTAGAACTTCATAGCCAGCTTTCTTGATTTGTGAAGAACTGGATTAAATTTACAAACTAAAGAGAGTTGGCATCTTTGTGACTTTTATTCTTCCTAAGTAAAGTACGGCATACCCTTGCATCTGCTGGGTTCCAGGCTTGCGTGGCTTGCGTCATTTCTGATCTCACACCAAATGCTGTACAAAGGCCAGGAGATGACGGATAACAGGTTAGAATGACAAACAGGAAACAGATTTGTCTGTGCAAAAGTCAAGAGGCTTCTGTATTCTAGCCATGCAGGAAGAGTTAAGATTACATCCCAAAGGAAAAAGGAGGAGAAAAAAACATGGTCTGGGCTTGATGCTTCCTGTTGGTTGTTTCAGCTCATTCTCGCTTTACAGATCATAACAATGCCATGAGAAAATCTGCCCTTGGGATTAATTTACCCAGAACTGCAAACCACGGGTTACCATATGCCTCACACGGGAGCTCAACAAATGCTAGAGGTTATAGTGCTAATGAATATGAAAGTGAAAGAAATATCATATATATGAAGTTAATTGTCAAATATCTTAGAATTCACAATTCAACCCTCTGTTAGCCAGCTTCTAAAGCCCGTACTGGACACTGTCTGATTCTCTCCTGGGGAAGTTCACTTAGGTCAGTTCAGTTTGACAGTGTTTATCAACTATCTGCTCTAAAAACTTTGAATATTAACTCCCACTTCTGAAGTTACCCTAGGGAAGGCTTAATAATTTGTAAATAATAAAAAGACAGTCATGTTACGTGAGCATGAGAGACATGACGGAGATGTCAGCTGATGTGACAGTGGTGTAACAGCTGTTGGGTCAATCCTCTCCTCTGTGTCCCCTCTTGTCCAGTCAGTGGCTCTCTTCTCCTTCTCTCCTCTCCATGTCTCTCTGCTTGAAGTTCTCAGGCTGGCTGTTCTGGGAGCCCAGGCTCACATGGTAGCTCCAGGATTACCCACCTCACCTGGGTCCTCTCCAAGGAACTTCTGATGAGCTATGCTTCAGACTCTCTCAGCAAGGTAGCCAAAGGATGGAGGGGGTATATGATAAGTAGGAGCCCTCACCTAGCCTGGTACCTGTCGCCTAATCACGTGGCTGGAGTCCAGGAAGAGCAGTGGTTCATTTGAGAGTTGAGGGCTTCTCCTTTGAGTAGTGCTGGAGACAAAGAAGCAGACAGGGCAATGGTAGAAGTAAATGGGGACCCAGACCCTCTCTGGGCTATCATGCAGACACTTAAAAATGCCTTTCAATATTAATATTATGTAATAACAAGGGGTGGTTGTTCTTCTAGAGGATTCAGGGTTGATTCTCAGCACCTACCTGATTGTAACTCCGATCCCAGAAGATCTGCCCTCCTCTTCTAACCTCTGTGGGTACCAGGCACTCACATAGTATACAGGCACATGTGCAAGAAAAACACCCAAACACATAAAATAAAATAAAAAATTATAAACAAATAACATGGGAAAATGTTATTTTATGGTAATAGATTAAGAAATATACAGCAGCCGACTGTATGAATACAGTTCTGTAAAAGCTAGGTGTAAAATCTGAACAGCGAACATACTAAACTTTAAAACCTGCATTAAATGTGAACACTACTCTTAGGGGATGAGGTGATTACTGACTTTTCTCCTATCTTCTTCCTCTGCACTATGATTGCTTCTGTTGTGGCAGTTGTTTATACCTCCCCCTTTGTTGTCTCTTCTGGAAGTCTTTTATACTCTGGAGAGAATATTCAGTGGTTAAGAGTACATACTGAAGAAGAACAGAATTTCCTTCCCAGCACCCACGTGGATAGCTCACAAGTGTCTGTAACTCTAGAGCCATGAGATCTGGCGCCCTCTTCTAGTCTCTATGAGCACTGCACTCACATGAACATGCCCATACAGGCATGCACACATTTCTTACCTTTTTAATTATAGGAGTTCATTACTTTTCCAGGGTTTTTGTTTGTTTTTTACAGTATTCTGCACTTGACTAATGTTTTTTTTTATGTTTGTAGGAATATAGTATAATTTTGGTTGTTAGCTTTTTCTGTTCTCTGAAGAACTCTCAGTTTTCTCTAGAATTCTGTATCTTTGTTGTTTCCCATTACTGACTTTCTTTTAACCTTTCCTCAAATAAAATCCAACACTTCATCTTATGTCCTCTTTAATTTCACGACAGAAATGTTCTTCAACGGTTGTGCTTCACAATAAATGTGGGTGGGGCAGACTCTTGACTGAGAACTCCCTGAATGTCAGTATGTATTCAGGAAAGAATTCTTCGTTGTCCTTCCTGAAAGAAACAGAATAAGAAAGACAATTTAGCAGGGCATGCAAATTCAGAGGAGATTGACATGATGGTGAAGGCTCCATCATTTCATAAGATTTCTCCCCTCCCTTTAGCCTTCTCTTTATCCTCCTACTTCTAATTTAGAAAATATTACTTCCTGGAGAAAGAAACAGGTCAGGAGGAGATGTGTAGTCACTTAGCTGTATAAAGTGAAAGGGGGGAGCTGGAAAAAGATCTCATGTCTCTGTGAAGCATCTTGTAGCCAGTCTCTTCTTTGTCACTCCAAAAGAGCTATGTTTACTGAATTGAGATACCATGTGGTATCTTCCCTGAAGACACACTGACATTAGTATCAGTCTAAATAAACCAGTGAATCTGTTTTATTTTCACCTGAACCCCATTCTATAGGCACTCAGCTTGGTCAGTGAGCTCCCCCCCCCTCACCTGCTTTCAATTTAGGAAAATTAGCTAATCTCATTGTGTGCTTCCAAGGCAATAGCTTTAAAAATCTCAGTCAGGGGCTGGTGAGGTAGGTCACAGGGTAAACCATGCCTGAGAGTTTGATCTCTGAGACCCACAGTAGAAAGAGAAAGCCAATTCCTTTAACCTCTGCATATGTATGGCATGCACACACACTCGCACAAACAATTAATTAACTAATTGACTAATTAATCAATATCTCAATCATTTCATTTTCTAGGACTGGAGAGAATATAAATAAGATTCGGTTGACTCACCATTCCCAATATGAACTCTTACTTCAAATCTTCGTTTCAAGCTTTGCAAAATAAATAATGTACCATGTTTACAATTGGGAAATACAAATTTTTAAATGATTAATTAAATATTTATAAGAGAAAAGCTCTCAAATGAGATTGTAAATGGAGAGAAAAATTAAGATGCTCTCTCTATATATAAATTTACAAGTGTCCTTTAATCATGAAAATATTAAAATTTACACATAGTAAAACTGCAGTAAAGAGTACAGCCGAGCAACATATTTTACATTTTATTATCATATATATTTTACTAATCTACAACTGAAGAAAAGAAGGAAGGGTGAGAGAGGAAGAAGAAAGCTTTGGGGTTTAGTATTGTAAAAAAATAAAAATTCAATCATAAAAATTTCACTTGTAGATATTAGATTTTTGAATTTTTGAGGAAAATTATTAAATAGCAAAAAAACATCATGGAAGTAACCAACTGCTTTCTGTTTGTATTTAAGACACGCTTGACAGGATGAAACCATTATCTGGCACTGTCTTAGTCAGGGTTTCTATTCCTGCACAAAACATCATAACCAAGAAGGAAGTTGGGGAGGAAAGGGTTTATTTAGCTTACACTTCCATACTGCTGTTCATCACCAAAGGAAGTCAGGACTGGAACTCAAGCAGGTCAGGAAGCAGGAGCTGATGCAGAGGCCATGGAGGAATGTTCTTTACTGGCTTGCTTCCCCTGGCTTGCTCAGCCTGCTCTCTTATAGAACCCAAGACTGCCAGCCCAAAGATGGTCCCACCCACAAGGGGCCTTTCCCCCTTGATCACTAATTGAGAAAATACCCCACAGCTAGATCTCATGGAGGCACTTCCCCAACTGAAGCTCCTTTCTCTGTGATAACCCCAGCTGTGTCAAGTTGTCACAAAACTAGCCAGTACAGGCACCATTACATGTTAAGAATATGTAGCTAGAGAGGCTGTAGGACCTTGTGGAGAACCTAATACTATTATTTTGCTAGATGGACATGTATCAAATTTACCTCCAACAATTTATAGTTATACTCATGAAATAATGCATCTCTCAGCCCTCATCAAGAGATAGTAATTAACACAGAGCCAATATATTGGCCCAGGCACAGAAAATAAGAGACTGTAGGATACTCAACCCTAAATGGAACATATATACTATCTCATTTACTGTAATATATATATATATATATATATATATATATATATATATATATATATATCCTCCTAAGGCTCAGGGATCATTGCAGATGAGTATAAAAGAGTATAAAAGCCAAAGAAACCATATCTTCTAGGCACAATAGTGCAGCTGCACATAGGAACCCACAGAAATTGCAACAGCATGCACATGGCTTGTGCAAGCTTAAGACAGACTGAATCCAAGCTTGGGACAGGGAATTGGACATAAGATCCCACCCTTATCCATGGAGGTTCTGTCAATAGTTAGTGTTGGGAGAGGGAAAATCAGTTTTCCCAGAAAGTATGATCCCTGGTAAGTTGACCATGCTCCCAGAGAAAGCCACACATAAAAGAATATTCAGGTAGCACAAACTAGTCTTGATTGGTTAAAAGAAAAGAAAAGGATGTGAGAATTGGAAGGAGGAGGCCTGGATATGGGAAGAGTTGGGGAGGGTGAATATAATCAAGCATGAATGGAACTCTCAAAGAACTAATAATTTGTTTTAAAGGAAGAAAACACATTAAAAGAAAAGCAAGTATATGCAAGATGTAAAGTTTCAGAGATGACTGATGCTTAGATACTTCTTTAACTTGGGCCTGGGGAATATTTAAAATAAAGTATAACACAAAACAGTTGTAAGAAAATTAAAATTGAATTCAAAATCTGTGCTGGAAAGACTGATGAGTTACAGGTGTAGGGCCATGCCTACACAAAAAGCTGTTAAGTTGTTCCAGGAACTGGTTAGCTCGTCAGCTGCAGCCTCTTTGCCTTCTTCGTCTTCCTTATATGGTTTGGTTTGTGATTGGCCAGATGCTCTACTACCGCAAATAAGCACCCCTGGCCTTTCAGAGTGCTGAACCTGCACGTACTACTTAAGCTGCTGATGTTTAAATTGATTAATCACGTGTAACCACGTCAATCTCTACCCTTGCCCCTGACCCTTCCCCTATATAAACCCCTAGCTTTCGAACCTCAGGGTCGATTCCTCTGTCTCCCTGTGGGAGATACATATCAGCCTGGAGCTCCCTAAATAAATAAATAAATAAACAAACAAACAAATAAATAAATAAGTAAATAAATAAATAAACGGCCTCATGTTTTTACATCAAGATGGTCTCTCATGATTCCTTGGGTGTACGCCGTCCCGAGACTCGAGTGGGGGGAATCCCTCTGGGTCTTACACAGTGGTTAGTTAGACCATAGGAAATTGCTAGCTCAGATGAAGTCAGTCTCAGGGTGACTAAGATAGCAAACCCTGGGAATCGCTGTGACGGTGAATAAAACTCCGGATGGTGCAAGAGGCACCACTTTTGTTCACCTCAGTGAAACTCCTAGGAAACCAAATGGAAGTTTAGAGCTGATTATTTAATTCTAGATACATTAAAGGCATCGTGTCATCTGATCTAACTCAACTCCTACCTGTTTCTAGTTTGGGGAAAGGTTTGGAGGAAATGATAACCTAATTTGTCTTGACATTTTATAGCTGAGTAAGTCATTTAGAAAATGAGCAGGAAAAAAAATCTTGAAAGAAAAATAAATAACAGGTCTGCAGAGAGCCAGAAATGATGTTAGTGCAGTGGGTGTGTCAGGAGAAATCACCGCCACCAACACCATGTGTGGCACATACTGCAGTGCATGCTCTGATTAGGGATGGTGTCACCATACAATTTCTCTATCCCATCAAAATAGTAACATTTCCCTGTTTTAATTATCAACCCCACCTAACAGTGTCGGTAGTTAAGAGTGTGTTGGCTCTGGAGACAGTTGAACAGTTAAGAACACTGGCTGCTCTTGCAGAGGACCTAGATTTAGTTCCCAACACCCGTAGAGTGGTTCATAACAATTTGTAACTGCAGTCCCAAGGGATCTGAGGCCCTCTGTTGAGCCCCATGGGCCCCAAACACATGCATGATATACATACATATGTCAAATAAAACACTAACACACATCAAACAGACAAACAAACAAACAACCAGTCTGAGGATGAGATTCCCATGTAAGCATACCCCTTGCTGGTTGCCCATAAGCCTGGATAATGACCTCCTGGTTTCTTCATCTACAGCAATAGTAAACCATCACAGGGATGAGGATGTCTGGGAAACAAAATTAAACAGTGACGTATAGAGACAAGTTCACAAACAGTGAGAAGTCAATGACGTAAACTGTGATTTCTTCTAAAATAAAATGTTAGTAATGGTCATTACATATTCCTCACTATGATGTGACAGGAATCCTACTAAATAAACACTTAGCATTTTATCTTCAGTTTATGAATGCCCACTTTCAGACAAGAAAAATGATCATTCGTCATAGCTTATAAAGTAAGTAGAGAAATGAGCGCTCAGCCCGGCACTGTCTTATGCCAAGTCGCAAGCATACATTTTGAAGATGAAATTGCCTATGCAACTGACCACAGCTGATCTTGCAGAAACTTAGTATGTGACCATAATCCAGTAATGTGTGATATTTTGTGGAGGTTGTTTTATAATGAAAACACTGGAAGATACAACGATGACGACGGCCGTGAACTCATGACCTTGACTCCGAAGCTCTGAAGAGGGCTGCAGAAACAGGAATGTAAGCAGATTTTCTTTGGATGAAGCAACATTTAAAAAAAATGTGCTAAACAGAAGAATGAGGTGGACTGTGTGAGCACGGGGGTGGAAGCAATTAATTCTGGCAGAGTGATAGGTAAAGGCTTCGGGGATGAGCTGTAAATGAGCTGAGCCTTGTAGGTTGCATAGATTTTGATTAGTGGGAGATGGAGTGGGCATTTCGGGGTAAGCACAGGTGAGGGGGTGGGAATTCACTGCTTGCTTGGGGATCGTGCTGGTGTTCACTGAAGAAGACTGCAGCGCGCACTAAGGGCTGCAATGGAAACCGAAACCGTTAAAAACAGGTAGGGGGTAAGTGCAGATCATGAGGTCCCTGAACACTTGTTTAAGAGACTGAGCTGTATTAAGAAGTCAGCAGGGAGCCATTGGGAATTTTATGAAGACAACTCTAGCAGCTGCCTCAGAGACCACTGGGGAAGGTAGATTGACAGAAATAGAAGGTGGGAGGGAGAAGGGCAGAGAAATTCGAGCAGAGAGAGAGTCCGCTTTGTCCTTCTGGGTAGCTCTGTCCTAAACAATTCCCCAAACACAAATGTGTGTACATTTACAAAACGTGTGATCTTGTGGGATCATGGTATCCCGAGAATTCTATGGATTCTTCAAGAGCAAGATGAAGCGATGGGGATTAAGGAGGGTGTCTAGACCTGAATCTTCTCTTCGCTCTACAGGGCAGTCACCACCATGGAGTCTGCAGAGTGCTGGCATTGTGGGGTGATTAGGGACAGGGATGGAAGGAGGAAAATTAATGGGAGCATTTTACCCCTGCAACCAGGGCAGATCCTAGACTAGAATCCAAGGGTGGGATTTTAGCTGTTGTTGTTCAACAGCATGTCCTCAGCTTAGCACAGTGTCCAGCATAGTTATTGTTCTGCATTTGTGGAATGAATGGATGGAAGGACAGAATTAATTCCCAGAGATTATTTGAGAAGAAAAGATTCCATGCAAATGGAAAGATGAAGAAGAAAGGGAGGATGCTTTAAATGATGTCTCTGAGTAGCAATGGTTGGTAACTTTTAAAGGGAGGCCATGATAGTATCTAACAAACTGAAGATATATATGTGTGTGTGTGTGTGTGTGTGTGTGTGTGTGTGTGTGTGTATGAATGACCTAAACATTTATATTTTAGCCAGTTGTGCAATCAACCTTTCTCTCTCTTGCGTTTACCAAAGATGACACAAACTTGCTGCAGTAACTATTTACTCTTGAATCCAAATAATAAAGCAGGTCTGTGGCTTTATTCTGCTTTCGCCCTTATCAACACTATTTGTCATAGCACACAATACGTGCCATGAGTGAAATAATGTCTCCATGAGGAGATGCTGAGAGGTTGGTGGATTCAGAATGAAACAAACTCGGTGAAAGGATAGAGGTGAGATAGCCCGTGGCTCAGAGGGCAGCCTGGAGAACTGGAATGATCAATCTCTGTGGGCTGACTGCCTTAGAATGCTAAACCTCTTTCCTCCACAATTAAAGGAGAACATTAAATCAACACTCACTCCCTATGAGTGTTTTGGAAATAAAGCTAAGGTAAGTCAAACAGCTCATATGGTGCCGCGACCCCAATCTCTGACCAGCAGAGAATGGGAATAATGACACTCACACCAAGGTAGGTTCTCCAACAGGTCTCTCATGGCAATCTCTGCTTCCTTTATTCAGGCCGTAACAGCACTCTCTCTCAGCCATCTCCAGAAGTGAACTCCCTCAGTGAACTCCTTTATCCCGCGATCGCCCTCGAGGCAGTTCAACATATATACAGCCCTCCTACATCATCTCACTCCACTCATTGCTCTCCAATCAGCATCATCCCACCCCTAGCACAAGTTGCACGCGCAGGCAGGACAACAGATCATTGGCTAACACTATGGTAAGGCTATATGACGTTTCAGATCATGTGGTAGGCGTGGATGACTCAGCCTGCTGTTTTTCAGGAGTTTTAGTAAACAGGATGGGGTTACGAGGCTTGGCACTAAGCTGGGCGCCATCTTAGCTCAGTGGTTATGCCGGCTTCCCACAATATGGTACATAACACATAACACACTAATTGCTACTTTAATAGGCAATGACACAATATACCACTGTGATTATAACTTTTCCTATCAAAATTAACATAAGATATTGGAAACAGATTTAAAAGGTAAGTGATTTAAAACTAAGGCAATTACTTTCTGAGGGAGAGAGAGAGAGAGAGAGAGAGAGAGAGAGAGAGAGAGAGAGAGAGACTTATAGTCAAAATTTAAAAAAAATACAGATTGTATTAGAGTGCTTACAAGCAGCCCAAACTTAAAAAGTCTATGTAAATAAGCCAAGAGATCTCAAAGGGAGAAACACAAATGGCTAGTGAAAACTTTAAAAAGCGTTCAGTATCCTCAGCCATCAGGAAGATACAGAGTAAAACTATTTTAAGATTCCATCTCAATCCAGTCAGAATGGCCGCCATCCAGAACACAAATAACAAATGCGGGTGCACAAGTGGGGAAGGGGCTGTTGATGGGACTAGCTGTTGTTGAAGACTAGTGCTGCCATTTTGGAGATGAGTCTAGATGTTTCTCACAAAGCTAGAAACCATATGACTCTGTCACATCACTCCCGGGCTTGTACCCAAAGGACTCTATATTCTACTGCAGAGATATCTGCATGGCTATGTGCACTGTTGCTCTATTCGAACTAGCTAGGAAATGGGAGTAGTCTAAATGTCTATCAAATGATGGACAGATAATGAAAATATGTTACATGTACACAATGGACTTTTATTTGGCTATAAAGAAAATAAAATCATAAAATTTATAGGTAGACATATAGAACTGAAAAAAATTATGCTAAGTGAGGTAACCAGAACGAGAAAGGCAAACACCATGTGTTCTCTCTCATATGTGGACCTTAGCTTCATTTTTTAGTTCTGTATGTTTAATTGGAGTACCTGTGAAAGCCAGTAAATTAGAAAGAAACCATGATAGGTGTGGTGGTTTTAATACGCATGGCCCCATAGGCTCATGTGTCTGAACACTTGGCCATAGGGAGTGGCACTATTAGGAGGTGTGGCCTTGTTCTAGGATGTGAGTCTCTGTGGAGGTGGGGCTTTGAGGGTCTGTGAAGTTCCAGCTACACACAGTGTGATATACAGTCATCTCTGCTGCCTGCAGATCAAGATATACAATTCTCAGCTCCTTCTACAGCACCATGTCTGTCTAGAAGCTTCCATGCTTCCCACCATGATGATAATGGACTAAACCTCTGAAACTGTAAGCCAACCCCAACTAAATGTTTTCCTTTATAAGAGTTGTCTTGGTCATGGTGTCTCTTCACAGCAATGCTAACCCTAACTAAAACAATGGGGTAGAAGCTGCTGTAGGAGCAGAGTGAAGGTAGAACATTGATAAAATAAAAATATAGAAAGAGTTTGAAGGGAGATAGCCTGCCTAGCTGGATAATGCTGCTTCTAGACACTATGGGTTACTAAACCAAACTTCCAGAGTCCAGTGTGGGGTACTACCATGGGGGTTGTTGGTGAGAGAGGCCTCAGAGGCCCGTGAAACAATACAAACTCTTGTCTTTCTTCTTGTTTTCCCACCAGAACAAGATGAAGTGGGTCTATTGGTAAAGATGCACATGATTGCAAGATAAAACCAGAACAAACTGATGCTGAGCATGGAACTTTGCCCTGCTGGTTAGCTTTCGTGGGGTTAAAAACACTTTTGCTGGTTTCTGGGTGGAGAAAAGGCATCTATGGCTATACCCAGCCTGTGGATCTTGTTCTCTGTAATACTAACCTTCCAGGGAAGACATGCTGCGTATTGGTGCAACATATTCTGAGGGTAACCAACTACTTTATGCTTGGCTTTGAGGCCCATTCCATGGTACCACAATTAGTGTTATGAACATGGTCAAAATTGTATAGCAAGAGAGACCACAGGCCCTGGAAGGTAGGTGGGGAGGGAGACTTTCTGTTGATTAGCAAACTTGGCATAGCATTGAACTGACTTATCTATGTTTAAATCCCCTAACAAATACTACACTCTAATCAGAGAAATCTCACTTTACAGCGAACGGTGATGAAGACAGAGACAGACTGTATAAGGTGCTTAGAATAAATGACAGTTGAGTGCTCAACCTTAAATAGGACATTGATAATTATCTCCTCTGAGGCTCAGTGTACATTGAAGAAAAGGATGTATAGAGCTTATAAGAGCTGGAAGACAAGGAGAATGTCTGTGAAATGCCATCTTTGAGGCACAGCATAGACATTAAAATCATATAACTCTCACTAGCTATAGTTACCTCCATTGGCCATGCACAAAACCAAACTTGTCCATAATCAGTCATGGATATAGAGGGGTGCAAGCATGGCCTCTATCTCTCCCTGCTAAACTCTATTGGCTACACATTCTGGGAGAGAAGGAATCTTTGTCTTCTTTGTGTATACACTGGTAAGCCCATCAGGCTCCAGTGGATAATTCAAAAACCATGATCGTACGTCTTTCCATGGTTAAACACAGTGTCTCACACATAAGACGTAAGAATGAGGAAGAAATCTGTAAGGAAGCACAGCAGGGTGGATGATAGTAGAAGATAAGAAGCAATGGGGGGGTGAGAGTATTAGAAGGTTTACATATATATAAAACATTGCCAGAGAACAAATTTAATGGATAAAAAGATTCATTATTTGATAGTACTCTAAATTAGGAATTCAAAATGAAGATAGTTTCTAACTTTAGCCTATAAAGGCTTCAACATCACAGATTAAATCTATGGTTCCTAGAGAAAAGTACCCAAGGAACTGAAGGTGTCTGCAACCCTTTAGGTGGAACAACAATATGAACTAATCAGTACCCCCAGAGCTCACGTCTCTAGCTGCATATGTAGCAGAAGATGGCCTACTCGGCCATCATTGAGAAGAGAGGCCCCTTGGTCTTGCAAACTTTATATGCCCCAGTACAGGGGAACGCCAGGGCCAAGAAGTGGGAGTGGGTGGGTAGGGGAGCAGGGTGGGAGGAAGGTATAGGGGACTTTCAGGATAGCATTTGAAATGTAAATGAAGAAAATATCTAATAAAAATTTGAAAAAAATCTATGGCTCCAATTCTCTGTCCTTCCCTGTAAGCCCTGTCATATCTTGTTATTACTCTCCATCCCATCCTCGACCAGACACAAGATGAGCAGAAACATGAGAAGGCTTTCTCTCTCCTGGGCCAGGAGATGACCCTGCCCAGCTTAGTCCAATATCAACCTGTTGGTTCCAGGAAGATAAAAATTGAGAACGTAAATTTGTCTCCATTCGATCTCCCAAACATGAGTGAGACCAATCCCCCAAACCACCTAAGTATAGCCCAGATCAGCCGACATGCAGGTCCATGAGTTCATTAGTCTTCTTCCAGGCTGAACCTGATGGCAACGGTTTACATGTGGTGTCTGTGCTCATAACTAAAAGCTGCATCTCTACCACTGTAATTATTTTACCAAGACATTTCATGACACAGAATATCATTCAAAGTATGGTTTGAAACGTGTCTATTTAAGGTGAAGAAATGAATCCGTATAGGCCCATCACACCTCCATGTGTGAGGAGGAGTATGGACAGATGACAGGAAGCATAAATCTCTCTCAAGGGGGTCATCCCCCTAGTCCAAATGTGTACATCTAATTTTCATGCAAATATCTCACTTATACATATTTGGACTCAAGGGAAGACCCCTGAGCATATATGCAGAGGTGCGTTGTATGGAGAGACACAGCCCAAACAGAATGAGAAAAGCTGTCATGCTTAAGATTGGCAGTAAGAACAAGCAAGAGACGATTAATGTCCTTGCAGGAAAGTAGCCAAGCTTCNATGTGTACATCTAATTTTCATGCAAATATCTCACTTATACATATTTGGACTCAAGGGAAGACCCCTGAGCATATATGCAGAGGTGCGTTGTATGGAGAGACACAGCCCAAACAGAATGAGAAAAGCTGTCATGCTTAAGATTGGCAGTAAGAACAAGCAAGAGACGATTAATGTCCTTGCAGGAAAGTAGCCAAGCTTCCAGTGTCACAAGCCCACATGAGAAGGGGATGCATTAAAGAATAGAACAGGGCGGCGATCTGGGTAAAGAAGCAGACCCTACCAGTGTGAAAATGAGAGAGAGGCAAGCCACTGGGGGAAATGAGATTACACCCAGAGAACAGAGAGAATCAACACGTTCTGCATTTGCTACTTCAATAAGTGATCCAAATAACTTGTTATGAACAGAACCAGCGCAAATTACATGCTCTCTAATGACAATATGAGACCAGCATTGTGACTCTTGTGAGATTTCTTCCAAAGATGCACGGCCCAAATCAAAGAGTGGATAACTATCAGCCAGACCCAAACCCAGAATCGTGCTGCCAAATAACTTGCCTACTTCCTTAAAAAAAAAATTTTTAAAGAGATTAAAATCAAGAAGGCTGAAGGACTGTTCTAGACAAAACACTCAAACCAAGGCAACCAAAAGCCTTGGGAATTCTGAAGCTGACCCTTTTGCTATGAGTAACACTGTTGAACAACTGGGGAGGAAGGTCAGAGGGTAATGTATCAATGTTAATTTATTTTGATAATGGGTGATATTTTTTGACAGAGAGTTCTCTTGTCTGAAAATACCCAATAGAGGCTGTGTGTGTGAAGGGAGATTTGCAGCCTCCTTTCTTATTTCATTTCTGGTGGGAAATGTTCTTTATGTTAGTTATAATCTGTAATTGTTTGGAAATAAGAAACGCTAAAATGGAACTTCAAAATCACATAGCTCAGAGACTCCCCATTCCATCCCACGGAAGGTAAGAGGAGGAATAACCATGCGAACACAGGTAAGCTCCAGGAGCCCTTCTGCCCCATGGCTTTTGTAAGGACTGAGCAAGCTCTTTATTCTCTGTACTTCCACATGCACTGACGTGTGAATCTC
Source organism: Mus minutoides (assembly GCA_902729485.2). Lineage (NCBI taxonomy): Eukaryota > Metazoa > Chordata > Mammalia > Rodentia > Muridae > Mus > Mus minutoides. The sequence goes on from LR750595.1 coordinate 294,775, forward strand.
CCCCCCCCCACTCGCCCCTCTCTTTATTATGGAGAAAGACATCAACCAACACAGCAGCTTCATCTCTTAAGTACTTATGTCAACACGATTATTTTTTTTCCCTCTAGCCTTCTCAGTAAATACAAGGGTGATATGCAGCTCCTTTTTCACTTGCTCAGAGGCTGAGTTGAATTTCTTGAGGCTTATAATTTTGTTATATGGGATGCATCTTGTAAGAGGATCCATAGTAGAGAGTTCTGGGACTGGATCCCACCTCACGGGTATCTTGTGAGATTATTTGTAGAGGTTGATGTTTTGACAAAGTCAAAGTCATTCCTGAGAGGACAAGAGAGTCTTGACATGGTAGGCAAAGGCTAATGAGGAACAAAGTTGCTACCCTGGAGACTGGAGGCAGGGTTATGAGCACAAGATCTGGGTCAGGAGACTGGATCAAGGGCTCTGACGCCTGTCAAAGCATGTGTGACTTGTCTCCTCTTAGTCCAACATGAGGTGCAAACTTAGCTGAGCTGCTTGAAGGAGCCAAGTGGGGCTGACCTGCCCCTTGAATTGAAAATGTTTTTCTTTTTCAACAAACAGGCCCCATCATTTGATGCAGCCTGGACTTACTAATGCAGCCCATTAGCTGTCCATACCCTTCTTCACAGAGAAGACAGCATCTCAGAATTACCCTCAAATTCCCTCTGCCCACTTTTCTAAGCACTAGGTTCCCCCCCCCCATAGCCCTTCCTTTTTTCCTGTCACATTGTCATATGTTCTACAACCTTTCCCTTCATTTTTTGCATCTTTTCACATGCTCTCTAGAGGCTCCAGCTCTTCTACATTAAAAATCTCTGTGTTGCACAGAATGGTCTTTAGAAAAGAAAACACTTTACCTTTCATGCTCTTTCTGCAGGTTTGATGGCGTTGCCATCTTTTCAAATGTTCTGCCTTAACCAACCGGCCTGTGTACTGCTGAGTGGTCTCTCTTCACACCATCCTCCGAGCATCTTCTCCATGGTTTCTCTCATCATCATCACCTTCTTGTATTCTAACCAAACTCCAGTCACACATTTTGATCTCCAAATTACCTCCAGAATGGGATCCAAGTGATCTGTGTATTTCCCTGAGGGACAAATGTATGGGAATAACTTTTCTCATCTTCTTTAAGGGGATCCATGAGAACACTAGGCGAACGACTCCTGAATGTGTCGACATTCCACATCTACTTATCCAGGTCGGAGTTGTCCCTGAACCCCCAGCCCTGTTCCATGGATGGCTCAAAGCAGCGTGTTCCAAATGACACCCATCCTTTTCTTCTCTAAACCTCTTTGGTTTTCTTGCATATCAGTGAACAGCACTATTATTAACTCAGAGATCCCAATAAGACAGCCAACAGTCAGTCACCCTAGGTCCCTCTCTTGCAGGAATTTCTACTTAGAATCCAGCTGCATTGCCTGTCATTTCTCCATCCTCATACATCCCCATCACACTCATCATCTCAATCTGTCAGGTGTAAGTCAGGGAAGACACTGTAGCAGCTTCCCAATGTCCCTGCCACTAGGTGTGCCTCCTCCTCCCAAGGGTGCTTTCTTCTCTTTCTCTTGCATCAAACTCCTCAATAGTAATACCCTTCTCATAGGATAAAGCTTTATAATCAAGGAACAGACAATTGTGACTTCAACCAAAAACTCACTCCATCTAATTTCCTTTGACTGCCTTCATCATCTTTTCCATTTGCTCTATGTAGTCTAATGGTATTAATTGCTATAGAGTTCATGCTCAGAATAGACACCTGCCTATACATGTTTCATCTTCTAGGGTCCCCCTATTTCAGTTGTATGAGATTGGCATGCAAATTTCCTTGTAAACTCTGACTTTGCGTATCCACATCAGAAGTCTGGGACAACTGATTAATAACTTTCTTAGAACATACAATTTTTTCTTTCAGGCTATTACTTCCTTATGCTTTTTTATATGTATATAAGGGTTGATTATTTCAATGCATTTGTAATTCCCTAATAACCTAAGTGCTCTGCTTCATAATTGAACCCTTCAGTGGTGGAAGTTACCTATATACATCCTTCAGAAAATTCCCTCTAAGGAAAGTCTCTTGAGTCCTAGAGCTGCAGTGCTGAGAAATGATTTTAGAGGTCCCTCATGGATACTTACTGTAGCTCTGAGCTAGTGTTCATCCTGATGCATACAGGCAGATCTACCCATTTGAGGAAAGTCTGGATTGCCTTCTTGAGGTACTGTTCCCAGTGACAGATGCTTGCATGGATACAAAGACTCCTTACACTAACCTCTGACTGCCCTGTAGGAGCTGGTCATTTACTGGAAGTGTTTCCATGCCTTACATCTACAAGCTAAAGAGAGAAGAGCCATGGGCACCCCAGGGTGGCTTACATACACATTTCCTGCTGCACCACCACAGTCTTTAATGGGACCTTTGGAGATTGTGACCTTTCAAGGACTTAGGTCCTGTCTAAAGCCTTCTTGTTTCTTCTTGGTTCTGGGGAAAATGCCAAGCCTGGAGGAGCCAAGAAAGTAGGGAAGAGCACCAGAGAATAAGAGCAAACAGCCTGCATGGTACTTAGCTGTCAACTGAGATGTTTAAATAGGAATATAATAGATGAAGCCACAGGGAATCCTTAAGACATCAAGTGGCATCTGGAGAGCAGTGTGTCACCTCCTGAAATAAAGCAGATGGCCTAAATGATCTGGATGCCCAGGGGGTATTTTTTAGAACAAATAGCTTTTAGAAGGAATGGTATAGGCAGAAGAGAGAAAAAGAAGAGGAAATTGTGAGGCAAAAATTATTCAGGTTAATGAAAAATATGGCTATATTTATACTTCATTTCTATCCCATGCCAGGTCTTTATTCATCTCTTTCTACAAAATCCTACCAGATGTGATGACTTGTCAGAGAAAGGACATCAATGCTGAGATTTCAGGATGCCCAGAGCCAGCATGGAGTGTTTGGAGAACTCCTGGGGTCCTGCTTAGTTCTGGATCGTCAGGATTCTGATGCGCCTGACACTGAACTCAGTGTTGTAGAGACAGGACAGTGAGAAACACATGTTATGGTGCTCCACGGCTTGATTTTATCCCTTCAATCTTATTTAGACAGACATTTTCACACACATTGTACCAAAGAGTCGCCTAAGGCCTAGATAGACTTGCGATTGGACCTTAAAGTGAGCAAAACATAGTGATGCTGGGACCCTTCTTCATAATCCAAGCAAGTTAGCCCTTGACTTAGTTATAGTTCTGTTGCAGTGAAGAAAAAAAAAAAGAATGCCCCGAAAGAAGCCACTTAAGGGAGAAAGGTTTGATGTTGGTTTATAGTTCCAAAGGTCCATTGTGTCAGGGGGAATAGTGGAAGTTAAGGCAGGCAAGATGGCTGGCTGGGCATTTTGTATATAGAGTTAGGAAGTAGAGTGTGAACAGGAAGTGACCAGGTTATAGCCTCAAGCACCACTTCTTCTAACAAGGTGTCAACTCCTAAAAGTTCTACAACTCTCCCTAACAACACCACCAGCTGTGTGCCAAATGTTCAAAGACATGAACCTATGGGAAACAACTCACATTCAACCCACACAGCACTGGTGTAAAGCATTCGTATTATGTATTTACTTATTTATTTAAACAGAGCAATGGCTTTGACTAAGGCACTGAAGGTCAATTTAGCATGTTGTGAATGTGTCTCCTGAGCTTCAGTTGATCCGTCTGGGATAAGCAGAGACACATGCACATCACAGATAGAAATCCTCTACTAAGCACTGGCTCTGCCACCTCAACGCTTCACTTATGCTACCTGGATTTCACATGCTGTACAATGCCAGCCTGTACCGGGAGGATCTTCCTTCATACGAATTATTCAAAGCCAATTTCCTTGGCCACACATTGTTTGCTGCCTGGTGGTCCCTGCTCAATGAACCTGAAATCCTTCGGCCACATCTGGGTCTATCTTGCTTACCATTGCTGCCCACTATGGATCTGCAACTTATTGAACTGCCACTAATGTAAAAGCACACTAATGGATGTAGCGAGTATATGTGCGTTTCTAAAGACCCATAACCTGTCTGTGTATTCCTGACTCTCCATTTGTCAGATCTCTTAGTGTCAAAATTGACTACCCATCCCAGAGAGCCCTTTGACCCAGTGGTCCTTGAAGTAACTTTACAATCCTTTTCTGGAGGAAGTCTTACTCACGAAGTTGTCTTTTTTCCCCAGGAGTTTTTATTTCCTGAGGATTATGTGTTCCCCTTGCTTGGCTTTTTGACTGGCTTTCCCTTTTAACATTTCTGAGACCATCATTTGATTGGAGGAAGACCAATGTTTCTAAATTAACAGTTTCATGGAGTCTTTGGTACCAAGCAAGATCTCAAGCAAGATCTCAAGCAGGTAATATAGATATTAATTTTCTATGGCTTCATCTTTCCCATATATAAAATGGGTTATTATCTACCCATTGCTGGGTACCCCCTATCAATGCAAGGACATTGTGAGCACAACTAAACAACCTCAGAAGTTTTCCTTCACATTAATGGAGGGAGATATATATCTTCTGACTTTTCTATTACATAATTCACTCCTCACCATATTATTTTTATGCTCCCATGGTAGTCCCTTTCCACCACTGGTAACAAACCCATTATAGCTCAAGAATTTCAAAATAAAAAGGCAAGTTAATATAAACAATCAGTTTTTAATTCAAACTGACCTGAGCTCAACTCTTAGATCTACCATTTGGAGGTTATGACTCAGTCAATCTTTTAGGCATTTTCACCAATAAGATGAGTCATATAATCAGGAAACAGAATTGATGGAGAAATCACATACAATTGTCTCTTGTCCTACAGCACATCGTACTATGATATCTAGTATTATTTACTAATAAATATCTTGAAGGCTATTATCAATTTTTGGCTACACTCCAGAATTTGATGATAAGACCCAGATGATAAGATGCAGAAGTCGCACACTTGAATTATATGACATGAAGAAATCAAGCTGTTACTCATCTGAGAGTTTCATTCTACTGCCTAGATTTCATAGTGCTGGAAGTTGCTATGCATGCCACTAGTAGAGAAAAGTAGTCTCCAGTTTTATCTGGCTGTGAATTCTGTGAGCTACAACAATCACAGGTCTGCCCGGAGATACCCACTTGTGCAACTGTGACATGAATATCAATGGAGTAAACAAACACTTTCTGATTGAATTTAAAAGGCATAGAAAGTCTGTTGTGAAGTACTTATCTTCAAAAAATGATTCACCCAAGATATCTCAACAACATGGTTGCCTAAACAATAATGATATCAATAGACATGCTAACATACACAGGGAAAAATCTCATGTCCCACCCTGAAACAAAGAACTACAAGCAACTAATGGTGTGTGTGTGTGTGTGTGTGTGTGTGTGTGTGTGTGTGTGAGAGAGAGAGAGAGAGAGAGAGAGAGAGAGAGAATGAGTTTTTCCCAGGGATGGGTTTCCTAATTAATTATTCAATCAAATGTGGTCAGCTCTGAAATCATATACACACAAGCTACACTAACAAGATATATTTATATATTTGTGCATATATGTGTAACAATGATAATGAAAAAGAAGCCATGAGTTTGAAAAGTAGTGAGAGAGAGATATGGGAGAAGGAAAGAGGAGATGTGGGAGAGGTTGGAGGGAGGACAGAAAAAGAGTAAGTGATACAATTAGGTTTTCATTTTTAAAACTATTTAATAAAACTGAAAAAGGAGGAGATAACTGGGAGATAGATCTGGGAGAAGGAATGGGAGTATGGGGGGATTATGATAAAAATATACTTTGTATACATTTCTCAAAGAACTAATAAAGTGATGGAAAATACTAAAATATTGAAAAGTAAAGTGATATCAAAGACTATTCTTATAACATTTTTCAGCTAATCAGGAAAAAAACGGTTCAAACTTAGCTGTCTAAAAAACGAATGGTTTGAGCTGAGCAGTGGTGGTGCACACTTTTAATTCCAGCACTCAGGAGGCAGAGGCAGGTAGCTACCTGGATTTGAGGCCAGCCTAGTCTACAGAGTGAGTTCCAAGACAGTCAGAGCTGCACAGAGAAACTCTGTTTTGATAAACCAAAAAGGAGAGAGAGAGAGAGAGAGAGAGAGAATCAGAGAGACAGAGAGATAGACAGAGACAGAGACAGAGACAGAGACTGGGAGAATGGCTAATTATAACAGTGAACCCTTTGGCCTTAAAGTTGTACTTCTTAGGATAGTCTACAAAAATAATCCTATAAAAGTCGTCCATGTATATGTGCAGAAAAACCTTCCCTGGAGAACTAGCTTCTATAGAAAAATCTGACGACAGCCTAGAGCTATGACTGAAAATTGGTAATTAACACGAGAGAATGAATGTTGATTGTATTTGTAAAGTGAGGAAAACATAAAGCAATGAAAGAATTAAAACCAGATTCCAGAGCACTGTGCACGGTAAGATTCACCTTCGGAAGGTAAGAAAGACAAGTGGACAAACGCCTTCTATGCTGCATAAATGCATCGTTTGAAAAGGTAGAGAGATGGGAGGGTGGCAAGTCTTAGCTTCATATAATTTTACAGGCTTTGAAGCTGGTAAGATGTGTGCTTAATTTTGTATTCATGTGCTAAAATATATATTGAAATATATATTTCATTAAAAATGAAACAATAAAGCATTTGAAATGAGTTGTGTGGATAAGTGAAAACCATAATATTTCACGAGTAGGAGAACTCAGGAAAGATAAAGGGCTATTATTGTATGCGAGAGCCAAAAAGCTTTCACCAGAGAGAATGGCTTAGAGCTGATGACAGCCCCACAGAAATAACCATAGACCAAGGCCTGGCTTCATGGGTTCAGTAATGCAATTCAGAAATGTGTCTTGAGTGCCTGCCACATGCTGGGATCTGTGCTAAGTACCCTCCGTTTAATCATTTTGGCAAGCCTATGAAGTGTGAACTACAGTTGTATCTGTTACAGACGGAAAAAAAAAAGCTGAAAGTCAGGTGTGGCTAATTGGCACTCAGGAATAAAACCCAGGTCATTTCAAGTATTGAGCCCAAGTTTTCACCTGCAGATTCTGGTGTTTCTATTACTCCGGTCAGTCCATGCAGACCCGTGAGGAGCATCTCTAACTGAGCAGATTAGTGAGGGATGGAGATCTAAGCTATTTATGAGAATCATTCCCACCACCAAAATACCTTCCTTCCCTATACAGAGGTCTGGAGGAGACAGTACCATGGTATTAATGAGCAGCCGTTGGATAATGTGGAACATACTTTATTTCAGCTAAGGAAAATTGGAAAGCAGAATCAAGATGCTGGGAAATAGATTGGCCAGTACCATGGCCCTGGAGATAGACAGGTCTTTTTTTTGCATCCTGCATCTCCAACCGACTGCCTTAGAAAACTCCATAGTCGGCAATTTCCTCATCAAAAAGTAGAGATAACGATGCTCTTATGTCATGTTATTCTAACAAAAGTTTTATGACATGGCCCCTACACTCTTAAATTCCGTGATTATCTATACAAGATCTGCACAGAACTGGGCTATCAATGTCCTAGCTCATGGAGTAGGGGAAAGGCTCAAGATACCCTGAGAATTTATATACAGGTAATAGTTGGTAAAGAGGGACGTTTTCTTCAGTGTTTTAGTCACTGGTAAGGTATTCATGCTTTTGTAAAAAACAAGACAAAACAAAACAAAACAAAACCCTCTGTTGTGTAAGCAACTCTAATGAGACTCACTGGGTCATGCAAAAAAAAAATGAGAATTAAATGGAGACTAATTGAGAAGAGTAAAGGAATCAGCTGAAGTGGGTAAAAGGAGAGAACATGATTAAAAAAAAAAATATATATATATATATATATATATATATATATATATATATATATACATATATATATAAAATTGTTGTGATGAAATCTACTGCTATGTATAGCTAAAAATATTCAGGAAATGTAGTTGCAGACACATACTTTATATTTTAACATAATCTTTTTTCACCCTGACACTGTTCCTCATGCGGGTCTTTAGGTGACATAGCATCTCAGTCTGTCTGACCTCAGTCTGTCTGACAGGCTTCCAGCTCCCTGAGTAAGTGAATCAGCCCCTTCTGCCTGACTCTCATTATCACGTCCACACAGCCACACCCTTCACTCGAGCAGGTCACCACACTGCTGCTTTGATTGTAGGTCTCCGTGGAAACCCGCTGCCCGTGAAAATCCTTGGTCACCTCAATTGGATACCTGCCAAGTCTTCATCAGGAAGGCGCTCCTGGATCACTGGTAAGTTCATTTCTGACAAAGCAGGCTTTCTTTTCTATTGATTTGAACGGGGTTGTGCTTTCTAAGTGTGCCCTGTGCCAGCATAGTTTACCTTGGAAAAGGAACAGATCAGACTAGAGCAATGGACCACATTTTACAAACCCAAGGAGGTTATTTTTCTTTGATCATCTATCATTTTATCTTCTTTATTTTTTTCCAAGGAGGATGTAGACAGGACATCAGCTGCCTGGTCTTCCTCACCTGGCGTGACTTTTACTCTCCTAGATGTCTGGGAGAGTGCTGTGCTCAGCAGGAAGGGCTGGACTGCGTGATTCAGACACAAAGATGCTTCTGAAGTCTCATCCGTTGTCAATTTTCACCCTAGAATCTCCAGCTCTGGACCACCCTGGGCTCTGTCTTTTCTGTAGTCATCCAGCCACACAACTAGATGTATAGCTCTTGAGTCTGGTCCTGCATGGAAATATGTGTGAGGGCCAGAAATGAGGCTGTAAATTCAGCACAAAGACAGTGTATTATTCTGCAAAGCACCTCCATTACTCAGCAATCTGCCAGTGGCGGTGATGAGTGACCTACAAAGATTGCATCTACCACTTAGCCTGCTCGTACCAAAGGCATCACCAAACAAGAGACTGCCGGGCATGGGGAAGCGAGGGCTAAGAGGGAGCTGGGTACAGGCTGGTCACTGGATCTTGTATCTATAGAATCAAAAGTCAGGAGGACAGAGCGACTGAACAGGGATTCTCAATGCTAGAGAGAGGCCTGCATGCATGTAAGCCACCAGCATGGTTTCCCATGGCTCTCAGGAGCATTGGGTGTGTGTGGGGGGGTCTCTGAAACCTTTGCTTATGACCTGCTTTTTGAGCTGATCTCATGCCCGTCCCATTGTGGAAAAACACTAATCTACTCTAAGTCACTTGCACTATAAGAAGCTGAAGCTGGGCAAGAAGAGATGGTTGTGACTTAGAGGGACTTGCAGCAGAAGTAGCTGGGTTTTGTTGTTTTGTTGAACGGGAATAATGCCCCACAGTCAAGGCATTAGCACAAGTATTGCCTCGAATCACTAGAAAGGAATGCTCATATCAAGAACACGTAGGAAAAAGATGACTCAGAAAAGAGCCACCCTGACCCCGGTGCCTGCCGCAATGTAAGGCTCACGGTACTAGAGGCAGAGGAGAGAGAGGGAAATCTGTCAACTTGCAAAGGATGATGTTACTCCGGCCATTTTCTTCAAATGTCCCCTTGTGCCAAACCACAGATTGCCGCTGATTGCTCTCCAAACCTCTCCCTCCTACATGTGTACTTGGTACAAATGGCGGAAAGCCCCCATTTGTTGCCATGGCACCCCTAAACAGTAAGCTGTCCTGAAGTGTTAGATATTCTGAAATGGCAGCTCTGTTCCAAGAACTGAGAGTGCCTCGGGGGTCAGTGAAAATTGCTGATCTTCCCTGCATCATAGTAATCATGACTCAGCTGAGCTACTATACCAGGAGTACATCCCGAGACCACAGATCCTGGGTTACAACAACCTACCCCAAATCTGAGGCCTGTGTATGTGTGAAGACAGCTCATTTCTGCTGTGTATTTAATTGAAAGGCCTCAGCCACCCAATGAACAGCCCACAATCCACGGGGGCTGTATATACCTTGGCTGAAGCACACAGATCTGAATCGTGGAAGGAGTGTTGCTCTGATAGATACGCAATGTTCTCTTTGTTTTTGGTTAGCTGCATTTCCCCTTCACAAAAATATAAAGATAAATGGACTGCAAGCTTATCTATGAAGTGTGCTTAAATTAACACCTATGTTTTAAGCACATCCTAGAAGCATCCGTGGTTTATTCAAGGCCTTGTCCTTTGTGGGGTCTATATGTGTCTTGCTCTCAGCATTGTTGACGGCCATAGAATCATCAGTTCATTCATCTCTATAGCTACAAGTTCCTGGTACATATTTAAATACTCATTAATGTCTGTCAAGAATTCAAAACTAATACACATATATATATATATATATATATATATATATATATATATACCAGAATTAAATAGACCCCAAATCTAGACAGCTAAGAGAACTTCTACAAAGTTAGAATAGGCATTCAGCATGAAATCCACCACAGAGCTTCATATTAAATTTTATACTTTTAGTACTGAATATATTTTGTGCATTTATTCATTTTTCAGAGTTTATCAAATCAAAACATAAAGTATTCAAAACTTTAAAAAGCAAGAAAATTACATGTATATATTACATGTGTATTTGAGTGACATGGATATGGGTCTGGCTTAGTGAGAAAAAATGGTAAGAACATCAAGGAAGAGAAAGATGAAAGCTATCTTACAAGATATCCCTGTTAGCAGTATGGTGGTATGTGCCCCAGGAGTTTACTTCATTTCAGGTCCCTGAGACCTGCAATGTGGGATTCATCTAGCTGAGAAAGAAGGCCGGAATCTTGTAAATTCAGGTCCCCAGGGTGTTCCTATATGTACTAAGAACTTACTGGTAGATTAAGGCAATGGGGTGTAAGATACCTCAACCTCAAGAGCTTTACAGTCACGTGACATACAGCATTTTGTAACTCGCACATACTAAACAGTTTGGCAGGAAACCAAACAGGCTGGATGCAAACACACAGGAAGATACAAAACGACCTGCCGCTCGCGGTGCCAGAATCCGTGCAGCAAAGGCCAAGCACCAGAGAGACTCCAGAGAGAGATGAGTCTTAAAATGAGAAACAGTCTCTTAAGGAAAAGTAGACAGTTTTTTTTTTTTTATGGAAATGGGGGAGAGATTTCAGAACAACTTAAGTCTTAAACTCAATCATGTACTAAAATCCTAGCAGTTTATGAGCAGTTTGATATCCTGGTGAGGGACAGGCCAGAGATGGTCATCTCTGCCATTCCTGTCTCCACTTGAGGAGAGGACTGCTATAGGGTGTGAACATATGCCCTTTAACCCCAATTTTATGAATACTCACCATGCCAGTCTGCTTCCAGGATGCCTGCCATACTCAATATCAACCAACGTTTCACATGGATATTGGTAGAACTATCAATACAGATAAAGTCACACATATTATAACAGGCAAGGACTAGATAACAGAAGGGAAGCAGAAACATCAAAAGCAGGTGAAGCAACCTCTGTGCTTGCCTTCCTAGCTATACTCAAAGACATTCTTCACTTGGGGATGAAAAGGGAATTCTCTTAAAGTTAGTGTCAGATAAAGGGAAACACAAAACCTGAAAAGAATAGGAAAAGGAAAAAAAAAAAAGAATAGGGAAAGGCTTCATAAATACACACCTGGCACCAAGGAGTTAAACAACCAAAGGCCTGTACTTTGGAGAAAAAAAAAAATCAAAGGAAGCAAGTTAAGAATCTGCTGTGTCAGTAAAAGCTTAGAGAGGAAGAGAAAGAGAAAGGGGATGGGTGAGTCACGGAGAGATTAGGAGAACAATAAGGAGCTTTTTCTTTTACACCTGCCCCAGCCTCAAAGAGAAGAGTGGGGCAGATATAAGCCCATTGACAAATGGAAGGCACATTAGCTAACAATTAGCAGAAAATGATCTACATGCTAAGCTTTACTCAGTGAAAAAGAAGGACAAGAAGCCAGAGACAATTAGGAGCTGCCACGCCACAGCATCAGAAAGCCATAGGGGAGCAAGTGCCAGAAGCAGGGGAGGGCTCTGGCAGCAGGAAGGCAGCACGTTAGCAGGGTCCCTGCTTCCTAGAGCCTAGGGAACTGGTAGTAAACCTGGACTTGCCAAGACTGTCTTGTCAGATGGAACGGCACGGTGGGGCTTCAGGGGGCTGCAAAAGTGTGGTTCCAAATTTCTCCAGAGGCCCAGGGAACTGTGGATGGTGCCAAGAAGTGAGACTATTTCAAATGCATCTGTGTGAATGAATGCACAGTGCACAGAAATACATGTGAACACACACTATCGACAAGGCTAGCCCATTTCATAGGGCAAAGTACACTGCTTGTAAAATCCATGTCTCTATATGTTGAAACTACTTCAATGGCAAATAAGTCTCGCTCCAGAACTCTTTCAGAGTAAATTCTGTTGTCTGTCACTACTGCCATGGTTGAAACATTTACCTTTAATAAATCAAGTGCCACACTGGGGTTAGGCAAGCCACATGCACTCATTTCATTCACCTCTCAGAACAACCTTATGCTTATTGTCATTTTAAAGTTCAAAGACTTATTGTCATTTTAAAGTTCAAAGACTTTCAATGATCTTTAAACTGCTACTGCTTACAGAGGAACAGCAGAGGAGGAAGGTCTGCCAGGATCAGCCTGCCTTAGAGTAAACTTCAGTCTTAGCATTTGTTCACAGCAAGAACCAAAAACTGTCCCAACTGTGCCTTTACCTCCCATAGCATAACTCACATTCGTGCTGTGGGGGTTAAGCAGAATGCCACTGTGAGTCCCCTAATGCCGCATAGGTTTCACCTCTGTTAGAACAGAAGCTTAGAATTTTCTGGGTGAGTTTAAATCCCTCTACAGCCTCGATACCCATGTGGTCCTCAGCTTCCTCAAGTACAAATAAGAAAAACACACATGGCATACGTGATTGTTGTGAACTCCCAGCTCTGTAGATAGCTAGCAGCATTGTAAGTCTAGGATTTCATCCTCATTATAAACTGACCTTACTATAACCACATGAAAACTAATCCGTGCACTGGGAAGATGGCCCAGTGGCTAAAATATCCACTGCACAAGTGTACGAACCTGAGTTCAGATTCCCAGCACTCACTGGTGTGAAGCTGGGTGTGGTAATGGACATTTGTATCCTCAGCACCGGGAGGCAGAGACAGGAGGATCCTGGGGTCTTTTTGATATGAGTTGGGGGGGGGGGCTTATGGAGGTGGGGGTAAATCTGGGAAGATTAGGAGAAGGAATTGCTGGCGATCATGCTCAAAGTACACTGCATGAAATCCTCAAAGAATTAGTTAATTTTTCATAAGGTTAAAGTGAAGAGCACCTCTGGCCTCTGCATGTATACTCGTGAGTGCATGCATGTATACACATGGGAGCATACAGTTCCAATCCCAAGTGGTCAGCCCTAAGACCAAGAGGAAGCTGCTCTCAGTGAAGTAAAGTATCATTGATCACTCATGGGCTAGAAATACTTGGGGGAAATCTGTACCTCTTTGTTTTAAGACAGTGCATATTTATTTATATTTGTATAGTCATAAATTCTTCATTTACTTCATTATCTCTACCACCCCCCCCCAACTCCAGTTGGGTTAAAACCATTCCTCCTTGACTCTGTTATTGTGGAATTCATTTACATAGGTGAGGAACACGAGACATGCTAGATGACTGAATTTGGAACAAAGGCTGGTAACAAAATAATGTAAAAATCAAGGAAACGGAATAATGAAGAAACTGTCATATCCTGCTCCAAAGAAAGGAAATCCCAGTTAGCCTTTATGAAACACTGCTAAAAGGTTTTCTAAGGTTTAAAGCTCTGAGAGTTTAGAGATCATCATACTCAAAAGTATGAATGAAGAGGTAGATTAAGCTCATTGTACAGCTACGGAGACCAGAGCATCCCCAGGTAGACAACTTCCCAGTCCTCACAGTCAATGGCTAAAAGTATTGTCTTTACTCAGCCTTGTTCTGAGGCCGAGCTTCTAACCTATAGTCCTTATAAGTAGTCTAAGTTTCTGCTATCCTCTCTGGGTCTTGGATCCCATGGGTGTTCACTGTAAAGATTTTAATTACCCTCTTCCAAGGAGGCCTTTTCATTAGCAATAGTAACGTTCAAATCTGTGTGGCCTATTGCTGCCTACAAGTCATGTGATATGCATCTATTCTCGACCTTTAGAGCACAGGCAGGCTCAGACACTATTCCTATCTACTGCAGAGTCTGAGAGGCATGAAGCCTTGTGGCTCATCTCATCTCATCTCTGTCACTCACAAAGAGGATTCAAATCCAGTACTTAGGATTCTAGCCCTGGAATCTGCTGGGAGTTTTACAGGCCCCAAGAGCTTGTACTTCACAGAACTCCCTGGACAGCAAGACTGATAATGATTGTGCATTTCTTCTGCCAAGTGCTATGTAAAACATCTTATTGATCTTGTTCAAGCCATTCATACCCTCAGAATGTGAGTTCAGTTATATGCATTTCAGATAGGGAAGTTTTGAAGGTTGGATAAATTAAGTAGCTCACCCCGGGCCATATGGCTGCACACTGACCTGAGAACCATTTCCCCCAAGCTGGGTCTGATATGTGAACATCCACTTATTGAATTACAAAATCAATGTAGTGAGAGCATATTGCTTAATGTTGAAGAACATTGATTTTGTGAGATATATGTAACAGTGAACCACTATATAAACGAAACTTCATAAATTAAAGATCTCACAAGAACGCCAGCAGCTGAGAAGAGAATACTTATGACTTTAGAACTGATGCAAACTGGAGTTCCCAAAACATGAGTACATCTTACAGGGCAGAACCAGAGTCCGGAAGGAGTCTTCATTGGTACTTTTTTGATATGAAGCTTTGATAAATCAGGAAGAGATAACTGAATGAGGAGTCATGCAAGCAAGCTGTTTGCAAGAGGCAATCTGTCAGAATGGCAGGAGGAAGGGAGACTCTATATCGGGAGTGCACTGCTGCTCCAATCTGGTTTGGCTGAGGAGAATGGAAGGCTGGAAGAACAAGCTCTGCAGACAGCGTCCTGTCATAAGAAAGATCTTCACACGCTTGAACAAATCTCAGTGCCCCACCCCACCACCACGCATACACAGATCTCTGGCATGTCGCTCACTTAGAAAGGACAGACTATTTCACAATGAGTATCGACTTTAAGGAATAAGTGGACACAAACCTGAAAGAATCAGAAAGTGCAAGCACTTGAGAGAGCATGCATAAGAAAATGGCTGAAAGTTTTGAGCAATTGTTACAATTTAAAAACAAAACCATCACATTAGCAAACCCTTAGAGAAGGGATTTAAAGACTCAGAGGAAGCAGAGAGATACAGCATGATGATGGAAATTCAAAGATAGAAAAGAAACAGCAATCACAAATTTAAAAAAAATTAAAATCACCATAAGAGCAAAGAAATTTTATTAAGAACATGGCAAAGAATATGAACATCAGGATGGAGAAAAGGTAAATGAAATGAAATGAAAAATTTAAAAAACATGAAGTCAGAATGAATAAATAGCCTCCAGGACCAACACAGCAGAAGAAAGGACACAAGACATTTTCACTTCGCTCCCTAACAGAGGCCCGACCAAAGGCAAAATAGTGACACTTTGACTCTTGTGATGGTTTGTATATGCTTGGCCCAGGGAGTGGCACCATTAGAGGGTGTGATCCTATTGGAGTAGTTGTGGCCCTGTTGGAGTAGGCATAGCACTGTGGGTGTGGGCTTTAAGACCCTCACCCTAGCTGCCTGGAAGTCAATATTCTGCTAGTAGCCTTCAGATGAAGATGTAGAACTCTCAGCTCCTCCTAGATGCTGCTACATTCCTGCCTTGATGATAATGGACTGAATCTCTGAACCTGTAAGCAAGCCCCAATTATATGTTGTCCTTATAAGAGTTGCCTTGGTCATGGTGTCTGTTCATAGCAGTAAAATCCTAACTAAGGCAACTCTCCAGCATTGGAGAGGAGAAGGGAAATGGTTGTGGTATAAAGGCCAAAGAGCTGTATGGTGAGCATATACACATATACA
The DNA here is from genome assembly GCA_902729485.2 of Mus minutoides. Classification (NCBI taxonomy): domain Eukaryota; kingdom Metazoa; phylum Chordata; class Mammalia; order Rodentia; family Muridae; genus Mus; species Mus minutoides. Next base: position 310,750 of record LR750595.1, read on the forward strand.
TATACATATACATATACATATACATATACATATACATATACATATACATATACATATGCCTAAGCACACAGCATGTGTCCTCACATCTCCCACTAAGAGGGACTCAGAGGCCAGCAGAAGGGTAAGAAGAGGCCCCTGGAAGTCTCACCTAAGCCATGCGTCACTTACTGCTGGAGAACCCTGCAGCCCTTGCAGATCCTGAGCCCACTTAGGGAAACTGCTGTGTTTCCATACAGCTGCACTCACATACAGAGAAAAGTCAAGCCAATCTACTCCATTCTCCAATAGCTATGCCCCAAATCCTATACACCCATATGAGGCTCAGCCTCCTAGAGCCCCACATACTACCCAAGCAGCCCACCCCGTATTTTTGCTTCATCTTACAGAGGCCCCAAGAAAATATCTGGATAGTTTCCCAATCCTCCCACCACCCTGGAAACATCCACACAGCTGCACTGATGCCCAGTCAGCAGCCAAGTGACCCTACATAAACAAATACGATCAGCCTTGGGAAGCAGCCAGGCAATCAGCCTTGACAGCCTTAGGCCAAAGAGGCCCCAAAGGCTCTCAGAAACAGAGAAAAACTCATCCACGTACAAGCTGGTAAAATATCCCTGCCTTTTCAGAATGGCTTGATCCACTCAGACACTTAGGAAGTCTGTCCTCTGAGGACCCAGTAAGCAATGGGACTGGGCATGCTTTGCTACAGTCATATGACTCTATCAGAATGATCTTCACTGGACATATAAAAATTGAGGGTCCATCAATACCCACAGCCAGGAATACTGTGTTCAGAACCACCAGCAAGCACAACCCACCTTAGGGTATTGCAGACGAGCAAGCAATACAATCCCATAATTCCTAGACCCTAGCTAGACCCTAGATTCCTAGACCAAGACACTCACAGATGTTGCCAACACTGACTACAGCATGGACATCAAGGTCTACTTGAACCAAATCCAAAGAGCATACCAAAAAATACCCTGGGGGCACAAGCAAACAGAAAACAGAAAGGCTTTTGCTATTTAGGTGACAATGGTACAGGCAAACTGCTATATCAGATGTATGTACAAATACTAACACAGGGTCACAAATAAAAATATTAAGGTAGCATGATACTTGCAAAGGAGTGTACAAGAAGCTGACCTTTAAAAAGGAAATCAACAAAACACCTAACAGAACTCAGAAGAAAAGTTTCAAGGAAAAAGATTCAAAAACAGAGTCAGTTCAACAAAACCAGTTAGAAAAGGCAGAGCATGAGTGAGAAATTCAACAAGACGAGATTGACAAGAGAATCAAGACGAAATCCTGGAGCTAAAGAACTCAGAAAGTTAGATTTAAAAAAAGTATGGCTAAGAGCTGCATCAGCCACTGTAATAAACAATAAAGTTTAATAACTAATAAAGAATGAGAAACCATAAAAACAGACAAGGTCACTATAGCATGGTAAGTGGCATAATAATAAAGGACTTAACAAGAAGAAATAACACTTGTAAATACTACATATCAAATGCTGCAGTGTCCAAATATATAAAATATGCATTAGACTTAAAGGAGAAGCAGGTAGAAAAATAATTGAGGACCTCAAGGCCTGCTTCTCTCAATGGATGGGTCATTGAATGGATGGGTCATTGAATGGATGGGTCATCGAATGGATGGGTCATTGAGATAGAAATGTCAGTGCTGCACAGGTCTTCCCATCTCAATGAATGGAATAAAAGCAAACCTTCCACAGAATGCTCACAGACCAGACTGACCTAATCCAGTCCCTCACCAAGACTCTATCCCACGATTGTAGATTGTGTAAAGTTGGCAATTGCAACTAAAACAGCATATACGCTGTCCTATTTTAATCAACTACATAACAGAATATTATAATATTGGTAATATATTATGTTGGCAATAATGTAGCTAGATGCATTCTCCTCCCATAAATTGATAAAACCTTTGGTCAAATAAATTTGCCAGTATCTATCAAAACTCTGTCTCTCTGTCTTTCTGTGTCTGTCTCTGTCTTTCTGTCTCTCTGTCTCTCTCTCTCTCTCTCTCTGAGTGTGCATGTATATATGTATGGGTGTGTTGGTGTGTCTGTGGGTATGAGTACATCTTCTGAACATATATAACTTTATGACTTTAAATATATGAGCAGTACACAAATGAATAGCATAACAGTTGTAATTCACTGAAGCCTTGTTTGTAGACTCATTCTGTTGGAAATGTATCAGTAGAGTACTTAACAATCTGCTATGTTATTATAATTGAAAAGTATGTAGCTATTAAAGCATAATGGGTCAGCTGAGTATGAATTGACATAGTCCAATCACCAAGGACACTCTATATTGTCAAGTGAAAAAGTTCAGACTACAAATGCCAACATTCAGATTTTAAAGGAATAAGAAGCATACACGTGTTTTGTGTAGGTATTGAACATGACTTGCAGAATATATAAGAATCTGCTAGTAACAACTGCTTTGCAGAAAGAAAGCTATATGGTGAGACAATCCTACCATTTACCATCCACTTTCCCAAATATTTTTATTTCAAACAGTGCTTATATATTATTTACTCAAAAGTAAAATAGTATTTGCATAAAAGAGAAAAACCATATTAACACAATGTAAATTTGAGTAATAATTGACTCAGATATTGACCCATGCCCTACTAGGGCAAAGTTCCATCTCTCTGATTCTTGAAGATTCAAACCAGTTCTGAGTGGTTTTTGAGTTATGTCGACTGCTCATGATTGTAAACGTTTAACTTAATCCCCTCCAGTTCTAAGTCAGCTAAAATCTCACTGACTGCAGAAATAAAGGATTTATAAGAATAAGAAAATACAATTGAAGTGCTCAGGCAGGTGTTCTGAGGATCTTGTTTTGCTTATCTGTTTGTTTGTTTGTTTGCTGTTGTTGGAGGGTTGGGTTTTTTGTTTGTTTTGCTTTGTTTTGTTTTTGAGGTACTCTCATCCTGATTCCCTACCCCTACAAAAGAAAACCTGTAATGTATGTTATGAGATGTGTTGTAACAATTCTTTGGAGAATTTTTGGAAACTTTAGGTGAGGCCTAGCTAGAAGAGGAAGATAAGATCATTGGTGCATGTCTGAGAGATGGGTACCTTTTCCCCAGCCACTACTTGTCTCTCTTAGACTGCATCTTGTCTGGTATGGTGTAAACAGCTTTCTGCTGCCAATCACTCCTGTTGCTATGATTTTCTTACCAAGCACACGAGGTCAAGAAACCACGAGCTGAACCTGATGAACTTTGTATCCAAAATAACCCTTCTCACTCCAACTCCCACACAAAGGAACTAGAAGACTCTCTAGATATTGTGGTGGATAGCTGTGATCCCATGGAGACAAGAGGACCACCAGTCTGAAGTCAGTGTGGGCTAAACATTGAGAACACATCTTATGAAAACAGATAGAAAATGAAAATAAATGTCTCTGTCAGGCATTTAGTCACAGTAATAAGAAAAGTAACTAGCACCAAATATTGGTATCTCGAGAGAGTCTCTCCCATTTGGTTCTTAGACATTCACAATTGTTGGAAGAGTTCGGAAGAGTTAAGATATGAAGGCCAGAGAAATACTAGACTGTTAAAAGCAGAGAATAGTTAATGATGCAGAAGACTAGACTCTAGCAGGAATGTGGACCATAAAGATGCAACCATGAAGCTTCAGAGCAAGAACTCCTATCTGATGAGAACTGAACTGGAGGTTGTTTATGTTATACTCTGGTAATCATTTCTCTCCATCTTGTCCTTGTGGGAGGAAGAGTTAAGGTGATCCTGTCACTTGATTTTGGCTGGTTTCCTTTAGCCAGATTTACAGGAATAATCTGAAGTAAAAATCAAGAGGAAGAATTTGGAAAGCATGCCTTATAGCCATAAAAGGAGTAAGCTACAAGTTGTAGACAAGAAATACATGGCTGTTAAAGAGAGTGATATCATTAAAAACATGCCAACGCTATGCACTAGGGCAATAGAAAGATGGTCTCAAGACATCTCAGGCTTAGCCAGACTCTGCCACCTCAGGTACTGTAATCTATACATATTTAAACTCATGGAGAAGAGAGGGCTACTGAAGCATCCTGTTTTCTGTTTGTTTAACAAGGGTACCTACAAAACTGATCTCTTGGATTCAGCTGGCAAAGCATTTAAAGGTCCAGTACCCATGGTCCAAGGAATCATGGCTACTGCTTGGGGTGATTAGGGGACCTTTATGTTATCTACATACTGTGATTCTATGGGCACACAAAGCAGGAGAGTTGTGGGGTCATGCAGTTCCCACCAAAAATCTTAAGAAAAGCCATTCAGTGGAGGGCATACATACTGTAGAAGAGTCCTGTTCCCTCCCGGATGCTCCTTGAGAGGGCAGTTGGTCAGGCTGTAAGGGTAAAGCTTTAGTTGTAATGCAAACTCAATGATATTATTGACACCAGGAATACAGAACATCTCTATGATATTACTGACATCAGGAATACAGAACATCTTCTGAGGAAAGGAGCAGGTAATGACCAGAACTAGATCGGGAGAGAGGCCATATGGGTGGGGCTGCCCAAGCTCCTTGGAACTCATAGTGTGCACACAGCATGCTCTATCTCTAAGACACTCAGGCCAAGAATCTACTGTTTGTCCTGCTGACATTTGATCTAGCATTGAACAGATCTTTCCTGGCCATTCTCTAGTTCTTCCCTTGAGATGAGAATGCTTATTGTGTGCCATTGACTCTTAGGAGAGCATTCTTTTGAATCTTACAGATAAGATTAAATTCACAGATAAGGGGGTGCCTTGACTTATAGGCTCTGGACTTCTATTTTGACCAATGTTAGAATAGTTAAAACCTTGGGGATGCTCAGAGCAGGACTGGATAAATGTACTTTGCATCATGCCATGGCCATCAGCCTTTGGTGGCAGGATATTAAACATCACATTTGAATAGGACATGTCTTTCACAGAGTCATGGGTTTTATTTAGTTGCTAGCTGGTAGCACAGATTTAGAAAGTGTCAGCACCTGTTAAGGGGTGAGGTATCACTGAGGGAAGATCGCAGGACATATGTTTTCAAGTGAACCTTCTCCCTGGTCCATACCCATATTTACTTCCTGTTTGCAGTGTGTGAATGGCTGTTCTTCACCATATCTTCTCCCCACTGTGTTGTTCTGCTTACGCACATGTGGCCGACCAATCATGGACTGAACCTTCTGAACCCATGAGCCAAAGCAAAGATTCTTTCTTAAACATTTGCTCACAGTGACCAGGAAAAAAAATAATGAATCCAGAACCTCATGCCATCTCTTACCTCAATCCCTTAAGCCACCGGTAAGCAGGCTGGAAGGGAAGATGAAACCCCACACACAACGACCATGCAGTGTCCTTTTTTTAGGACAGTAAACATCATCTGTTTGGATCTTGTTGGTGCCAAGATCCCCTGACTCCTGAAATTTAATTCACTCTGTGCCTTCAGCTTATTTGGGGCTCCACGGAACAGAAATTACTGTTCAGTAGCAGAGCCTCCGAGAGGAGGAGCCCAGTCAATCTTCATGAGCTAGCATTAAGAAGAAGGCGGAAGTTAAAAAGTGATGAAAAGGGTCAGCCTGCTCAGAAATGGCTGCAAACATTTCTTATACTGTCCTCTGCTTCTCTTCTGTCTTTATTAGCACCTAAAGCATTTTTAATATATAAAATTTAATCTCCAGGAGTGTTAACCATGTTGGGGTTTTTGTTGTTGTTGTTTTTCTTTAGGGGATTCCCATCAACTCTGATAACACAGGCAGCAACATTGCCACGGAAAAAGCATGGAGAAGAGGGTCAATGTGGGGAGGCTCCAGGGAGAGCTGAAGGACCGCGCTGCTCCACCATCACCTCCGTCTAATCTCTCAGTGAGAACGATGAGTGGAGCCCCACTGGAGCAGGCTGTATCATATCAACTGGTGTTCTCTCCTCAGAGGCAAGAGAAAAATCATACTCCCAAGTTTATGTTGCAGGAATATAAAAATAATCTCACTTCTTCCTCCATTGTATAGCAGACTGAGCACTAGTCAATCAAAGAGGAAACTGACCCATGGTACCAAATAAGTGAAACGTCGGCACCGCACTCACAAGGAAGCGCAGCCTCGTCAGTCAGATGTGATAACACACATGGAGAGCAATAGAAGATGAGTTTAAGACCATGCCTCTCGCCGGGCGTGGTGGCGCACGCCCTTAATCCCAGCACTCGGGAGGCAGAGGCAGGCGGATTTCTGAGTTCGAGGCCAGCCTGGTCTACAAAGTGAGTTCTAGGACAGCCAGGGCTATACAGAGAAACTCTGTCTCAAAACAAAACAAAACAAAACAAAACAAAACTGCCTTTCCCTAAGCTGACAGTGCTTACCCACATGCAGTATCTGATAGGCATTCCTACATACCAGTTTTGCTGAAAGGGTCTCTAGAATTGCAGGCGCCAAGAGGCTGCTAAAGGCAGGACTTTCAACAGGGCCTCCGGGGTGTTCTTGATACTTAGGGAGAAAAGAAGAAAGTTGATCTCTGAAAGCCCTTTCGTTGTTTCTGTGCGTGCTAAGTATGTTAGCTGATAGATAGCCATAGACAGGCCTCAGGGGCAGAAAGCTGACTCAGGACCAATGGGAGAAAGATGGTGAAGAGTTTAGACCTCTCTTTGCTATTTAGATCACTCAAATCTGAGAATGGAGAGTAAAGAGACTAGAGTCTCTCTCTCTCTCTCTCTTAGCTACTTTCAGAAATATAGCAGAGATGTGGAGAAGATAAAAACCAGCATGGAGTGGGGCCCTCATAAGATACTGTCTGCAAATAATGGGACCTGAGCTGGACCCAGGAACCAAAGAGTCACAAGGAAGGGCATGTCAAGCAAGCAAACCAGAACCCAACCCTGGGAGGCTGGAATGGACTTTGCCTGAGGAGCGCTGGTTGGGTCCTGTGACACACCTTTGTGAAGTGGAGAGCTTTGAGAGCACTCTCATTGAAGGGCCAGCATGTAAAGGGACAAGAGGCCCCTATGATTAAAGATAGGAATTAGAGAAAACAGAATTGTTAAACATGCAGGCTTTTCTCTTCAGCAGAAGGACTATGCATAGCTGTTTCTTATGCAGAAGGCTGGGAGTAGATGTTGTTTAATAGCCTGGTGATCTTTAACTATCTGCACAGCTGGGCCTCACAGGAAGGCTTACTACAAACCTTTCTTCTTTTGGCTCTTGAGTATTGTCTCTTGTCGATAGATCCCATTCTTATGAAAGAGGACACGGGTGCTTTGCAAAAGAGATGTACTTTGTAAAGAAGTTTCAAGGTAGTCATGACTTAACCTTTATTGTGGTAACTGTCATCAGGAAACCTTTTCCCAGAGTTGTATAATGTCTTCAAATATGTCAAAAAATAAATAAGTAAACTGTTTAGAGTTGGACACCATAAGTTTAAACCAGCCCAGCTAAGTTCTGCTGAGCCAAATTTCCTTCTTGTCTCTTTCTGTTTGTCTCCCAGTAGGCCTTAGTGTGTGGGGACCTCCACAGCAGCATGAGAGCCAGCTAGCTAGAATTAGCCCTTCCATACCTGGAAAGCTCACAGGCCTTCTGAACTCAGAATGTTCCAGTAATTTGCAGTGACTATTCAATATTTAAGACCAAGACCTTTCTAATCAGTCTGCAAAGAGACATTGCAGCAAGCTTCCTCAGCCTAAGTGGTGATGAGCACCCAACACAGTAATTGCCAGGACACATTAAATGTGCTCCCTCAAAAGATAAAAAGACAGAAGACCATCTGTGTAGTATTCGGTACTGCATTCACGGTAGAGGAAAACTGATGCTGCCTTCTGCTTGAAGCTTGGAGCTTCGGGGGCTACTGAGTATCAAGGATTCAAATGTGAGATTGCTGAAGAGCCCACTTACTCCCTGAACATGGTAGACTCTGGTATTCTCTCATTTGGGGATTGTAATAAAGGCCACAAATAATTTCCATTTAAATTCATGAAAATATAGGAGGCAATCCTATTTCAGACAGTGCCCCTTGATTTTTTTTTTTTTTGCTTTAAAAAAATAGATTAATCAGAAGTGTCCTCTCCATGTTCAAAATGAGTCCCACTGCCAATAGAAAGTTGCAATTTTGACAACCTAAGACCCACTCATGGATCCAGGACTTAACTAACAGTTCCCATAGGTTCAGTGTGCTCTTCAGCAAAGCAGAGTCCCCATCCCGGATGCTGAGGCCTGAGAAGACAGGCTGAGGGCTTTTCAGGTTTTCTGTATCTCAAAGAAATTAAAAGAGCACAAATCTTACCTAAGTTTTCATATTCTGTAGTTTAAGCTACTCCCAGTTAAATACAGTAAAATATATATTACATGGAAAATTGCAGAAACAATTTGTAAATGTATTTTATTACCTTTATCACTACTATGATCAAATACCTGACAAAAGGAAATTACAGAAAGATTAATTTGGGTGTTCTGTTTAAGAGGTAACAGTCCGTCATGGCAGGGATGGTGAGAGGCAGGAGCTAAAGATAGCTGGTTACATTGTATCCACACTCAGCAAGCAAAAAGGGAACAGTTCATGGGGCCAGACTATAAAACCACAATGTCTACCTCCAGTGACCCACTCCTCTGGCGAGGTTCTACCTCCTAACGGTTCCCCATCCTTCCCAAACAGGGTGACAATCTGGGAACCACGTGTTCAAATACCTGAGTTTATAGGAGACATTTCAAACCAGAAGTTTTACAATATACTACTTTGAGAAGTATGGTAAAGTTCCTGAAAATACCTTCCAACCTTCCTGGGAAATGACGTACTCCCAAGACTATAGAATCTATATATATGCTACCTTCTCAATCAACAATTTCCATTACCAAGTCCACTGTTAGAGTTTTGTGCCATTTGCTTTTGAGTATCACTTATTTGATGTAATTATGGCCCCAAACTCGTGAGTAGCGGTGCCGGGGGTGCAGGTGCATCAGACAGTGCTTCCCTGAAGTAGAAAGGTAGTGAGATACTTCATGAGAGTGCACATTCCCATAACGGCTTTCACAGTGTGCCGCTATAATTGTTCTATGTTATTAGTTATTATTTTAAATGTATTTTTTCTTTCTATTCTATTGGGTAATTTGAAGAAAGTGGGCATTTTTTTTTTTATTCCAGTAGAGTTCAGCAGCAAATCTGAAGGAATAGTCTCAGTATTCTTTCTTTGCTCTGTAACCTTGGCACTTTATCTTGGCAGGATGTGGAGTGAGTCTGTCCTGGTCATGCTTACTTGGCAATGTAAATACCTCCTGTACTTGGACGCCCATTTATTTCCCTAGATGTGACAAATTCTCTGCTATAATTTCACTGATTGAAAAGGTTTTAATCCCCTAGTTATGCTCCAAAGGCCTCAGTTTTTGTTATTGTTACTTGAATATGAATTTCTCAATCTCACCTTAAATTCCCTCTTCTGTCTGGTCCAGTCGTCTGAAAGACCTTACACTGAATTTTTTAATGTAATTTGCTAAGCTTTTCATTCCTAAGATTTCCCAACCCTGGCCCCAGCATCTTTGTGGTTTTGCAGCTCTCTAATAGTTAGATATCTTCCAAGTTTTGAATTGATTTATTTAACCCATTCATCTATTTTTGAGTCTGCTTTGAGGTTACAGATTATTTTTAATATCAGATTTTTAAGTTCCATGTTTACTATCACAACCATTTCAATATTGTTTGATTTGGTTATTAAAGAGTTTAACTGATTTATTAAAAAATAAAATAGGGTCTTACTATACCTACATTATAAAGTAATAATTATCAAATATATGATAACAAATATATATTATATATCATATATAACAATATAACATATATATCATGAAGATCAAACACAGAGAGAGAGAGGAGGGGGAGGGAGAGGGAGAGGGAGGGAAGATAAGAAAACTCCAGACTATGCTGTAAAGGATTTGGATCTGTCCAAGCTTTTAGAACCCTTCCACGGTTTTGACACAACCCTTGGGAAGAAAAACTGAACACATAACACAGCTGGTTTGATCTAGCACATTTGCTTTCATTAACTCCCATCTCCATAACCATATGTAAATTTGTGTTTTATGCATAGGAATAAAAATAGTTAATAGCATGTATTTTTAAACGCTATCACGGACTTAATTTTTTGTTTTATGATTGGAGGAAATTATAGCAGTTCAGTGGCACCTGGCTGTATTATGGGACCGAGACACTGTCTACTGTACTCATTTGGCCCAGATAACGGTCAGACTTAGATTAACAAGTGATGATAGTATGAAAGAAATTTAAAACGTGAAAAAAACGCTAAGCGTCACTGAGGGGACAGCCTGGTGGGTTTAAGAGAACTGGAGATGTGCCTTTACCATGGTCCCCAAACACAGTTGGATACCTGAAAAGTTCTGAAAAGTTGCATTCCTGAAGTTTAGAGCCTTTGCTCATTTTCTATTCGGGCTGAAAACAGCTTAACGCAAAGCATTGTGGGTGATCGCCCTCCAGGAGCCCATGTTTCGTGATTCCTTTGCAATTGTGTGTCTACCGCTACTATTTCCCACATGCTCGCTCCATCAATTGGAGCTTCCAATTGAATTATTGGAAAGTGAGCAGTGACTTCATTTGATTACTTGTAATCGGCCGTGTCATGTACATAGTTTCTCTAGCTCTTCTTTCCAGCAATCTCTATACGGTTACCAGAGGACAGTCCTTGCCAGCTGGCCACAAACAGCCTGGAGAATTATAAACAACCGCATATCGATTCATTAGAACATTCCCTCTTCACCTGTGGCTACACCTGCTTTTCTGGCTTGAGTTCTCACAACAACCAGTCTGGCACTCTCGCCTGCCAGGCAGTTACTAGGGCTTCCACAGACCCGCAGAGTAAGTCTAGAATGTGAAACCTTGTCCACCCAGACATGCTAAGGTAAGAGAGCAGCTACCATTTGCGATGTTCTTTTGCCTTTGTGTCATAAAGGTAAAGTATTTTTAGGCAATCTGAATGTTAATATGAAACAGGCTTCCTTCCCGCTTCTACAAACCGAAATGGACAAGCTATCTGCTTCTGGGAAGAAAGGGAGGGAGGGAGGGAGGGAGGGAGGGAGGGAGGGAGGGAGGGAGGGAAAGAAAGGATATTTCTCCCATAGATTAGTGACTGTTCCATACAGGAACTGGCTGGCATTCCTGCCCTGAGTGTTTAATTCCAGCTGTGAGCCCGCACTGGACTGCTTTCCCTTCTGCACACGCGCAATGGACTGCTTTCCCTTCTGTGAGGGGCATTTGCTCATTGATTCTCCCTCTTTAAACCAGTTCCCACTTACTGCCTATTACATTAGGAGGATTTTATCTAAGAGGGATAACTAATGTCAGTGGAGTACTTACTGGTCTTCGGGCTCTTTCTCATCATTATCTTATTTAATCCTCACACCACTTAGAAGTGGAGGTAATAACCCTCTGATGATAAGGAAATAAGGCTCAGAGAAGAAAGAAGCTGAAAGGATTCCACCACAGAAATGAGAAAAATAAAGGTATAGGAGACAAACCCATATCCTGAAAGCTAAGGAAATGTTATTGCAAAAAGGGAGACTGTTACTTAATGAGGAACACCCCCTATCCACCACCAAGAAAAAAAAAAAAGTAAGGACAGACAGAAAGCTGGAGTTTTATATAATACACGAGTTAATGTGGGAGCTATCTATTCATGAGTCTTATTGGAGTCATATGAAATAATGGTGGCCACTGAATCTTGGGACATGAACCACTAAGAACTGTGTAGTCCTCTGTGTTTAGGAAATCCTGGGTCACAAAGTAATACAGAAGAGTTCTCAATAGTTCCAACATCCAGGGAGCACACGCTGAGCAAAAATTCAAAATTGTCAGTTTTGTCCAAGACAAGTCTCATTAATCCCTGGATAGCTCAGAAGAGCTGGCTTGAGGGGGAGAGGAAGCCCGTAATGCATTCTTCTACATGCTCTCATTAGTGATATTTATGCTAAACTGGCTGAAACATCTGTGGAGAGTGGTTGTTAGCAAAGGTCAGTTGGTCTGGAGTTCAGACATCTTCAAAATAGATGAATCAGGCAGTGCAGGTGTGAAGGGTTGTATTGGAAAAGGATCTGGGAGTTGGCAGAGCTCTTTGACTTTCTCTTAAAGCTCTTTATGGGTGTTGGCTTTGGGGGGAATGTTATCCACTGTCTTGGTTACCTGAAATAAGTATGATCTCAGTATCTTACTAGACTTCCTCAGGGTTTAGACATAACCCTTCATGGCTTAGATCCAGCTGTCCAGCTTCAGATTGCAAAGCTGCTGCAGGCTCTAGAATGAAGGACCAGCTAGGAGATAGCTTCCAGTTTGGATAGGGATCCAGACAGACAGCTTTTAGCTCAAGGGAGAATCATATATAAACAAAAAATTAGAGGAAAAAGGTAATGTTGAGGATGGTAGCCAGATACCAAGAAATTGAACTTTTGGTCAAGGTCCAGTTTTAATCAGGCATTGGGGTGGGGGGTATTAAGATCACTATCAGACAAGACAGCATTCTTATGTTTCATTCACCTATAATTTTAAAAATAGATAATCTGATGAAAAGATGCCCACAAAAAAACTGTGTCTGCAGGGACTGGGGATAGAGCTCAATGGGTAAAATGCTCACTGTGCAAGCATGAGGACCTGAGTTTAGACTCCCAGTACCAACGTTGAAATGCCAGGCATGGCAGTATGTGCCTGTAATGCTGCCACTGGGAGGGAGAGAGAGGATGCTAGAGGCTTGCTGCTCACCCAGTCCAGAAACTGGTGAGCACCAGGCTCACTGGACCATGTCTGAAAAGATAGGTAGAGGTTAATGGAGAAGAGTATTCAATATTCACCTCTGACATGCACATGTGCACACACTGAAAACCCACACATATACAACATGTGTGCACGGGCGCGCGCGCACACACACACACACACACACACACACACACTAAGAGTGTAACTATGACTGGAATTTTTGGTGTGAATGAATGTAAACCCTCCAAAAATTAAACAAAATGCCTATAAATATAATGATTAACCCTATTTTCAAAGAATAATAGATGTCATATTTAATTTTTAAAAAATAGGGTAAATAATTTTTAAGTCTTCAAGTTTATGTCTTCGCATTTAATATATTATAAACCGGATATATATAACATATCTGATATTATATATGTGATATAGCTGATATAGTTTAATAAATCAGACATATAATATATCACAAAAATACCAAACATGTTATTATAAAAACATATCAGAGATACTGATTAAATATCAGATTCAATAATCCAGGGATAAGTCCTAAATACTCAACATGTTAAATAAAATTCCATAGGCTGAAAAAAAAAACTACTTGAAAAAATCTCAAGCCTAGAAGATGCTAGATTTAAACCGAAGAAACAAATCTTAGGACTAGAGCTATTATGGGCACATGCTGCTCTTGCAGTGAAAAGAATTAGGTTTCCATTACCAGTAACTTCAGCTCCAGGGAATACAACACCCTATTCTAGCCTAAGCAGATACTCACACACAGGTATACACACACAAAAGGGAAGAACAGGGGAAGGAGCATGTAACACATAAATAAAATTTAAAAAGAAAAAAATTGCAGCAAATAATATTATAAAATATCTGAAATTGTCATGTACACTATTGCTGTTTTAACCTACTTTGAATCTATTAAAGTTTAGATCCTAGACGATCCCCAGAAGCTTATGTATTAAAGACGCAGTCTCTTGCCTAACTTCCTATAGGGAGATGCAGAACCTTGGGGGGGGGGGATCTAATGAGTAAAATATGTCTTTGAAAGGTATGACTTTATAAGGAACGTAACTCCAGCCCCTTCATTTCTCTCCTTTTGCTTCCTGCCACCACAGAGCGTGTGAGCCTCTTTGCCATGCCATGTTGTGCAGTCACAGGCCTCAAAGTATCTGGACCAAGTCACTACGAACTGAAAGCTCGGACACTGTGAGCCAATTTAACCTTTCTTTCTTATAAGATGTTAATCATGGTTGTTACATCACAGTCGCAGAATATAGACTGACATGTTTAAAATCAAGCAAAACACTACCAAGACACTAATAAAGAAAAAGAGTCATAGATAGCAAGGACTTGACAAATCCCTGGGACTCCCAATCAGTGTATGATTGTCAGGCATTTGGGTTGTTAATGTCAGCCATGCAAACCTGGTGCAGTGGTTTGAATAGGAATGGTCCCCCTTAGACTCATATGTTTGAATGCTTGGCCCATTGGGAGTAGCACTGTTAGGAGGTGTGGCCTTGTAGGGGTGGGTGTGGCCTTGTTGGAGGAAGTGCGTCACCATGGGGGTGGGCTTGGAGGTCTTACATCCTCAAACAACACCCAGTCTGACACACAGTCTGCTTCTGCTCCCTGTGGATCAAGATCTAGAACTCTCATCTCCTCCAGCACTGTGTCTGCCTGCACAGTGCCATGTTTCTCACCATGATGATAAAGGCCTGAATCTCTGAAACTGTAAACCTGCCCCAACTAAATGATTTCCTTTAGAAGAGTTGCTGTGGTCATGGTGTCTGTTTATAGTAATCAAACCCTAGGCCACCTGGTTTAAGAAGGTTAAGCCTCCATCTGTTTGGCAGTTCTGCAGTGCATCAAGCCTAACACCTATAATGACCTGATCTTTCTCTAACAACTGTCTTTCATGGAGAGAAAGAATAAATCTGTTGTGCTTTTCCAGGGCCTCCTAAAGAACCTCAAATACAATTTTAGCTGCAAAAGATATCGCTCATAATTTGATTTTAGAAAAGCGAAAATCAAAGGTTGTTAGGAGATTTGAACACCTAAGAAAAACAATTGGATTTTGGGGTGCCTGAGGGACAGAATCTGACTATTAAAAAAATAAGCATAGAAGACAATATTTTTGCATATATTTTCTTTTTACCCCTTCCTTAAGTGAAAAAACATATTTGCTTAAATCAACAGAAATATCATAAAACTGACACAACCAACTGGTTATTCTGTTCATAGGCAAAGTATTTGCTATCTAAGCAGATTACATGAGGGTAAAGAAAATTATTTTATAACTTTGTATCAAAAGGAGACTGATAATCCAAGAACATTTTGTTGTTTTAGTAAAAGTGGGAACTAAGGTTTTATTTGCATCTGATTAATATTTGATATTAAAGCCCTTTCTGAAATCTTTAGCCAGTCCATCTAATCCTAGTTTTGTCGACAGGAAATAATACGATATTTCTTTATAATATTGCCCAAACCTTCACACATGTTTCTATTCATTCAGCCTTGATCCTGCTCTGCTCCCTCCCTTGGCAGCACCCAGTCATTTCAGTTCAGGGTAAAACTGCTCTCTGTTTTCATTAAAGAAAGCCCACTCTGCCTACTTTGCATAAAACATTGCTCCTCTGCCAATATTGCTCCTACTGGAAGCTCATTCACATATATTGATTGTAACTTTTAACCACAGTAATCTCTATTCCTTAGAGAAATTTGGGAATCAGATAACTGAAAATTGTCTATCACACATCAGCATTTTGCAGATCAGCAAGCTCCCAGCTTCCTACAACCACACGTCTCTAATAACACAGTGCTTCAAACTGGCAAAAAAATGAACGTGTTCCTTATCACGTTCAAAATATACAAGCCACTCAGCAGAATGGGTCAATGACAGGCAAACTTAAAATTATTATCAACAATAAATATTTCTGCACTCTATCTTCTGTAGAAGTACTGCAAATATATAACAAATATCTCAGAATTAGTTTAGCTTACAGCAATATCAGGTTTTGAGTTATTCAACGGTCTTCAAAATTACCTTCAAGTTCTCATAGTATAAAACCTAGCGAGGAAATATGTTTTTCCAGATTAATGATTCAATTTGGTTAAATACAAACATATTTTTAATGACCTTAAACATTAATTAGAAATAATGCCAGGTTATCTGAACAGTAAGCCTATAGAAGCTTAAAGACCAGTAGAGAAAGTACCCAAGGAGCTGAAGGGGTCTTCAACCCTATAGGTGGAAGAATAACCATGAACTAACTAGTACCCCTTGGGCTCACGTCTCTAGCTGCATATATAGAAGAGGATGGCCTAGTTGGCCATCAGTGGGAAGAGAGGCCCCTAGGTTATGCAGACTTTATATGCCCCAATACAGGGGAACGCAGGGGCCAAGGGGTGGGAGCGGGTGGGTAGGGGAGCAGGGCCGGGAGGGGGGAGGATATAGGGAACTAGCTGGATAACACTTGAAATNCACACACACACACACACACACACACACACACACACACACACACACACACAATGATTTAAAACTGTTATCCAAAAGTCAAGCACAATACAAAATATAAACTCTAAACTTTAAATGAAAGATCTGTTCTTTTCATAATGGGCACAAATTCTTTTTTATTGGATATTTTATTTATTTGCATTTCAAATATTATTCCCTTTCCCAGATTCCCTTCTGGACCCCCCTCATCCCCTCCCTCCCCCTGCTTCTATGAGGGTGGGAGGGAGTCTTCTGGACTCCCACCCACTCCCACCTCACTACCCTGGCATTTCCCTACACTGGGGCATCAAGCCTTCACATGACCAAGGGCATTGATGCCAGATAAGCCATCCTCTGCTGCATATGTGGATGGAGCCATGTGTACACTTGGGTTGGTGATTTAGTCCCTGGGAGCTCTGGGGGGTCTGGTTGGTTGACATTGTTGTTCTTCCTATGGGGCTGCAAACCCCTTCAGCTCCTTCAGTCCTTTCTCTAAATCCTCTATTGGGGTTCCCTGTGCTCAGTTCAATGATCGGCTGCAAGCATCAGCATCTGTATTTGTCAGGCTCCGGCAGAACTTCTCAGGAGACAACTATATCAGGCTCCTGTCAGCAAGCACTTCTTGGCATCCCCAATAGTGTCTGGGTTTGATGTCTGTATATGGGATGGATGTCCAGGTGGGGCAGTCTCTGGATGGCCTTTCTTCAATCTCTGCTCCACACTTTGTCCCTATCTTTCCTTTAGGCAAGAGCAACTTTGGGTTAAAAATGTAAAGATGAGTAGGTAACCCCATCCCCCAACCAGGGGCCTTGCCTAACCTCTGTATATTGTTTCTACAGGTTCTCCCTCCCCTTTGTTGGGTATTTCAGGTAATATCATCCCTATTGGGTCCTGGGAGCCTGTTGCTTTCCTGGCATCTGGGATTTGCTGGTGGCTACCCCCAGTTCCCCCATTGCTACACACCTCTGTTCAAATTCCTGACCCTCTATATATTATTTTCATAGTGGGCAGAAATTCTTAACTGTTTTGACTTTAAACTGTACACACACATAACCTGAAAAGACTAATAGATCAGCTTATTTGTCACCTTTCATCCAATAAGGAGAATATCTGGTTATATAGCATCTATTATATTTACATTAATCTACCTGCTGAGGAAATTTGTCAGCCCACAAAACCAAGGGAAGCCAGTACCAGATGTCAAGTGCATACTCAAAAAGGAGTAAAATCAAATGTTAACTATGCTGCCAACAGACAGGAGCCCAGACGGAGTGCAAGACCAGGAACTGGGCCCACTGTTGCCTCCATGAAACCCAAGTGAGGGAGGGACCACACATCACTCTGAGCACTCATGCTACCTACATGGAGGGCGTGAGGACTCAAAGGTGAGGTCCCCTAATTGGTTATACAATGCCAAGTGGTCAGTCCTGAAGTCACACACACACACAAATAACACCTAGCAGACTGAGCAGGTTGTATTTATATGCTCAAGCATAATACGTATGCGTAGATATGTAACGATAATAACTAGAGGAAGAAAGGCCATGATTTTGAGATGAAGCAAGGAGAATCACATGGGAGGAATTGGAAAAGGGAAAGGGGAGCAAGTTAGTGTCATTTTATTTTATTTTATTTTTAATTTATATATTCACATTTACATAAGTATATATTTATAAAATTTATACATTGATCTTTATTAATTACATTCATATTATGAATGTCATTGTTGTTATTTTAAATTTTTAAAAGGAAAGGTAATCCTGCTTGAGTCAGCATGGAACATACATGCCAAAAACAGAAAACAGGAGAGAACAAAGAAGATGGGTCTTCTTAGGATGTTCCATCAAAGAGAACGTTCATTTTTGTCAAGGCCGGGGGTGGGGGTGGGGGTGGGGGAAACAGGAGAGAAAGTTCTACAGCTGCAGGTAAATAAATGAGCATCTCCACAAATCTCATGGGCGTCATGAAAAAGAATGGAGACAGGTTTTCTCCTAGAAAACAGAAGAATAGAATAGTGTTTTCTGATTGGCCACCACAAAACACAGGAGCGTAGAAAGATTTCTGCGCTGTGTCATCAAAAGCTTTGTTCCTTTTGAAGGTCAGTTCCTTCCCTCATCCCTCCAGCTTCCCTGGTCCCGGTTCTGTGTCTAAGCAGACAGACAGAAGGTGTTTAATAAGTGCCTATTGAGCTTGAACTGGGCTGATGGGAGCTACCTGGCGGCGAGGAAGGAAGCGTCTGGCTGTGCTCCAGAGAGAGGACATGCAGGTCAGTCTCCAAATGAGAACCGTGAATAAATCCATTCTTGGAATGGATACTTTTCAAAGTTCAAATTCAGCTATGCCCCTGAGAAAGTTAAATAATTTTTCAGAGACTTGGTTATTTCCTTTCGTTTCTAAAATTGAAATATAGCATTTCGCAGGCTTTTCTGCACCTTCAGAGATGTAGTAACACTGAGCCCCATGTGTGTTCACCTCTTCACAGTCACCCTTACCCACTCTCACAATGTTGTCCTTATAACTTGGTTACAGACCCGTTTCTCTGTTCTGGGATCTTCCTGTTGTTCTACTCCAAGCTCTGTGTGGAAAGGAGCATGTGTAGATGACTCTTTGTACAGTCAGTACAGCATGGGCCCCGTGAATGAGGATGGAGTGGTACAGTGAAGACTTCTGGAATCCAGATCCTGACAGTCTGTGCCTTTGCTTTAGGGATCAGCAAACTATACTCCCTGAACAGACTGCTTAGATAACCAGCTTTATGTTTGCATACCCAACTTTATTTCTTAGTACATTGCCCATGTCTGCTACTGTACTAAAATGGCAGGGCTGAAATTTTTCCAAAGAAGTCATGAGACCCACAAGTGTTTGCTATTTGTCTCTTAACAGCATGTCCTCATCCTATAGTGTTGTCCACATCTGCATGGTTGAAGCTGGGCTGCTGAAGTTCATGTACCAGGGGAGGAAGAGGAGAGGCGACAGAGCAAGCAGCCTTATTTGTACTTTATGACTTTGTCTGTGTCATGTCCACTCTCTTGTTATTGATCTGAAACTGGCCACATAACCACAGAAAAGTAGGCTCTGGTTAAATAACCATGTACTTAGTTTAAATTCAAAGAAGCCAGTCACTAAACGAAAGGATACTAGAAATCACACATGTGACAAAGGATCCATATCTAGAATACATAAGGAGCCCACAAATTAAAGAAAAAAAAAATCTTACCTCCAGAACAAGCAATTTATCTAGAAAATGTGTAAATGTATATATGTGTGTGTTTGTGTGTGTCTGTGTGTGTATTATTACAAAAAAAACGGCAACTAATCATAATGCAGAGTTGCGGTGCTCAGTCCCAATGGATACAGCTACAAAATACTCCTGTACCTAAGCCCCAGGGAACATCGCAGAAGAGGGGCAGAAGGACTGCAAGAGCCAGAGGATGCCAGAGGATGCCAGAGGATGCCAGAGGATGCCAGAGGACCAAGGAATTTACTGTGAGATTGTGACTCTTTGTAACATCAGATGCTTTACCCATAAGGTCTCATCAGCATGTCTGTCCAAATGTGAACTGAACAAAGATGACACCAATGAGCATGGCAAACTGGTCAGGCGGAAAAGCCCATAAGGCCTTGGTCCTACACACACACAAAAATGATAGGCAACTAAGAAAAGTTGAGAGCCAGAGAGGTGGTCTTCCCCAAGGTCAAACAGACCAATTGATTTTCCAATGCCAAATAGTCAGATCTGAAAACATACCTACAAGTAGCATTATACAAACTCAACAAGTTATATTTAAAAGTATATATGTGCATATACAAATACATATATGCACGCAATAACGAGTTCTTAAAGAGACCGTGAATTCGAAGGAGAAGGAGAAGAGTGTCTGTGATGGTGTGAAGGAGGGAAATGGAAGGGAGAAATGTTACAATTAATTATAATCACAAAAATTACTGAAAAGCATAAAGGGATGTCAAATACACACATAAAAAGAAGCTGCATGCCATTAATCATTGGGAAAATAATTAAAATCACAAAGTGTTATTATTACATGGTTGTTGGATGACTTTAAAGAGAGATGGCTTAGTCAGTAAAACACTTGTGGTGTAACCGTAGGGATGTGCGACAGATCCCCAGCACCCGTATAAAAATCCATGCCCAACAGATGCCCAAAAGTGGTCTCCCCAATGTCGGTGTTGGGGAAGCAACGGCAGAAAGCCCCCCTGTGGTTTGTTGGCCAGCAGTTCTAACTGCTTAGTGGGTTCTGGACTCAGAGAAATACTCTGTCTCAGAAAAATAAGGTAAAGATCAATAGACGAAGACATTAAACATCAACCTCAGCCTTCACATGTATGTATGTGTGCACATGTATGTGCTCTCTCTCTCTTTCTCTCGCACACACTAACTTCAGACACACACACACAAAATAGTGCACTGCTAGTGAGAATGCAAAACAGCAAAAGTATTCTGGAAAACAATTTGATGAGCTCTTATAGAATTAAAAACACATCTGTCATTCAACCCAGAAGCTGTTCCATTCATTCCTCCCAAATGAATGCACATATCCCTTAAGTACCTATAGTCCATATTTGGAAATGATCAGATCTTTAGTAAGTAAACCAGGGCCTACCTTCACTATGAAACCCTAATCAAACTATTGGTACATGCCACAACTTGGATGAATCACAAGAAAATTACGCTGATTTTTAAGACAATCCTAGAATACTCCATACGGTATGGTTCCCATCACGTAACAATCTTGAAATGTCAAAACCACAGAAACAAGAAAGAGATTGGTGATTTGCAGGGCTTGGAACAGTGGGTTAGTGGGTAGGATCGAAGAGTATCTTGAGGGACTTTTGTGGTGGTGGAATTGCTCTGCATGTAAACAGAAGCACAAAAAATTCAGAACAGAGCAAGGAAAACAGGGGCTACATAACAACAGGGAGATAAAGAAGCTAGGACATCAGTGTCTGTGCCACCTATGAGCCCTGTTCCTGGGCAGTAATAAATGGAGGCTGCCCCGATCTTACCTCATCTCTTCTGTCCTTCTCCTAAAATCTTCTAGGTGACATAAGAAAATTAGCATATGGCAGCAGATATCTCCTCCCCTTCCTGCCCTCCTCCCAAAGGGAGAAGTGGTAAAAAAGAGCAGCTGTTTCTTTGCTGGTTAAATAAGGAATTTGTATTATCCCATAAGAATTCCCCATGGAAAAGATTAGAGAATTAGAAATAAACTCATTTTTAGCAGATAACAAAATAATAAGCCGAGCACTTGAGAGCCTGAACAGAGCAAACAACAAGGAGGTTGTCTTCTCCTTTAAGCCCTGGGTGTGTGAATCACTTCAATAGCAAGAGGGATTCTTGGAGACGGCAAACATTAACTGTTTTAATTATGTGAGCTTTCTAGGGTAAGGAGAACTGTATAATGGCACATGGTACAGAAGGGACTGAGGTCTGGTTGACCACAATAAGAAAGCTCCTTGTACTCTCAGAATTAGGCCGCTTTCACTGCCTAGAAAGTCCTTAAATCACCCGTGTGTCGATGCGCGCTTCTCTGCTGATTGTTTTCTCTTTAATGTTCACATTCCATGAGGAGTACAGAAGTTTCTTCAAGGGACGGGAAAAAAATTTCTACCTAGGCTAGCAGAAGCACTAGGTCCATGCAGAAGACTGAGCACACTGCCAAGCTGAGGCAGAAGAGGAAGAGCTGGGCTCCCGAACGGCACTTTGTTCTGCCCTGTGGTTCCTTTTCTCACAAGAAGGCACTGCTCACTTGCTCGCTGAGCACCACAGTTCTACTGCTTCAGAACAAGTTTCCTAACTAGAGGAGAGTTCTCCTTTCTCTTGAGTAAGGGTAGATTTATCTGGGAGCACCTGAGAAAAAGTTTGCAACCCAAGGACACGATCTTTGGTCCCAGTTTATTGATGCAACCCACAATTATTTATTGGACAATACTTAGTGGTAGCTTCATCCCACTGGCATTTTCTATCAGAGTATCTGACCTTCAAGTCAGCATGGGATCTATGGTAGCCTAAGGGTAGCTCATCACATCATCGTGGACATTGTGAGCAACTTTGAGCTTTACGTGTGACCTACATCCTTGGTCACTGAGTCCCTTTTTAAAAGATGGCTTCCCTCGGCAAAATCTGTTCTTTACTATTTGTATAACCAATCATGATTTGTCAGTGTCGGTAGTTTCAAAGTTATTACACAACAGAATCACCTGCAAGACTGTTTCAAACACAGTTTCTGAGTCAGTACTTCTTGGATGAGGCCCAAGAGTTCACATTTCTATAAAGTTCCCGGATGTCAATGCTGCTGCTGCTGCTGCTGCTGCTGCTGCTGCTGCTGCTGCTGCTGCTGCTGCTGCTGTCTGAGGACACATTTTGCCAACCATGTGCAACGATCTCCACTGTCTTCCCCAGAGTTTCTCCTCCTGCTCCCTCTCTCACTCTTAGCCATGCATGAATCAACTGACTCATTACCAAATTACAGAAGTCATGTCCCATCTCATTTGTGGATTTCACCCCCCACTCAAGAGGGAAGAAGAATAAAAGCATCAAGCTGAGATTGGAGATCAGGGGAGGGGAAGCAGGGGAACAAAGTTTGAGGACCAACAGATCTCACCTAGCATCTCTCACCACCTCTCACCATCTCTCACCATCTCTCACCATCTCTCACCACCTCTCACTCTCACAGAGAAACACAATGAAATGTTTGGCAGAGCAAAACCCAGGTCCTTCCTTCCCTAGCATGTCAGCATTGCTTCTGTGAAGATAGGCTTAGCAAGTTCTTTTGACCCAGCATTTTACTAAAGAACAGCCTCTTCTAGAATGATCACTTTGGGCTATGTAATGCTAAGGTATTCAGTAGACAGAGATGATATCCTCCCTGGTCCTCTTGATGAACAGAGCTGAGGCAAGGATGGATTTGGATAAGGATCCCAGAGGTCTGTTGGTGGAAGGAACAGTGACATCTATTTATGATAGTTTTCTATTGTTAATAAGCAAAATGTCCAAAATTTAGCCCCCTCAAATAGCATTTATTGATTGTTTTTTTTCTAGGTTGAAAGTCCAGACACAAATGAGTGAAGTTTTTTTACTCTACCTAGAAACCAATGCAAACATTGGGAGGCGTTTTTCCCCTGGAGTTCCAGATTCTCTTTCAAGTTCCTGCCTTGGTAAGTAGGATTCAGTTTTGTGTCTCCAATGGGGCTGCAAACCCCTTCAGTAGCAGAGGATGGCCTTGTCAGACATCAATGGGATGAAAGGCCCTTGGTCCTGTGAAGGCTGGGTGCCCCAGTGTAGGGGAATGTTAGGATGGAGAAGTGGGAGAGGGTGGGTGGGGGAATACCCTCATAGAAGCAGGAGGAGGGGGATGGAATAGGGAGTTTTTGGAGGGGAAACCAGGAAAGGGGATAACATTTGAAATGTAAATAAAGAAAATATCTAAAAAAAATTTTTAAGGAGAAAAAAGTATATCTCAAAAGTAAAAAGAAAAAAAGAAAAGTCACATGTCAAAAAGCAACAACAAAAAAGAAGTGTCTCAATTGTTTTAAAGATGCCTTTGATGACGTCAGACCCATCTAGTAAAACTAGTTCATTCAACTGATGCATTACCAAACTACAGAAGTAATGTCCTATCTTATTCATGGCTTCCACCCCCACTCAAGAGGGAAGGATAATAAAAGGACCAAGCTAAGCTTGAAGGACAGGAAGGACAAATAGAGGATGTAAAGTTTGAGTACCAAGAGATCTCAACTAGCATCTCACACCAGCACTCACTCTCATACCAGAAATTACTGAATCATATTGGATGATGTGGCTGAGGTCAAACTGACAAGCAGGAATACCAGGAGACCTATGAGGTAGAAAAAAAGAGAGAGAGAAAGGTGGGAGTGGTGACGTGGGCTTCTATAAAGGTTTAAAGACTTCTGGGAAAGGAGAAATTTATGGCTGAGCTGTGATGATTTCACTGGGAACAATGACCAAGTAAAATGTAAGATTGAAACCAACGAAGGGATTTTACTCTAAATGAAAGAGGCTGTGAGCACCCTGAAGGTATCTGGGAGGCTTTCACAGCTCTGCAGACAATGGCCTCGCTAGCCTTGTTTTATAGACACGAGCCAACAGTGGTGTCAGGAATCCATTGAACAGTGGAAAACTGGAAGTTTCAAGAAGTTCAGTCATCATCCAATTAATTTCAGAGAAGTTGGGCCAGCTAGAGGTTATGAACATACCACATGGGTTAGCATTCCCTAACATCAACAGCTTTTCCTTACTGCTGAATACCCTTGTCTACTATCATAGAGACCTTACCATCCCTCCACGGGACCAAATCCTCAGCCTGCTACATTCTTGTGAAATGAGGGTTTTGCTAATAAAAGATTCAGACTTCTTGGTCTAACATACAGGACTCTTTGTGGCCTGGCCTTGCTTGCCCTCACCAGTTTCAATTCTGCCTTTATCCAGCACACAATTACTAAATCTTACTAATCCTTTAACAGAAGGCACCATTGAACATATCCTCTCAGCATAAAAATTTGCCAGAAAAATCCCTCCTCACCCCTCAAGACCCCCAACTCAAGTACCTTTATTCTATAACTCTGTAGTAGGCTGAATAAAAACCCTTGACTGGGTTACATACCTATTTGAATGATCACAATGTAAGAATATGACTATTAGTTATTTGAGGAAACAGGTTCATGTGTAGACAAAGGCAAAGCCAGGACTCAGCTGTAACTCTAGCTTATGGCTCTGAGTCCATTTTTCACTTTGCCAAGACTAATGAGAATTGTGTGCACGCCAGCAGCTACATTTTGGTTCCTTCTTTTGAACTGTGCCATTCTAAATAATTTGGTTGACACTGATCATACGGAATATGGCAAACATATCTTACTCTTCACTCTCTTTCCCTGAAAAATGGGTTGGAAAGGAATTAGGTGAAAGTTTACTCAGTGACCAAAAACTGAGTCTCCCTAGTCAAGCTACTCATTGAGAAAACTAGACCAAAACACCTTTATCTTTAATTTAAAGAGCTTCAAATTATGCACTGGTACAAATCTTACCAAATCAACCAGAAACCAAGGATAGCTGCACTGAACAAGCAGGGACTGCTGGTGTGTCGGGATGCCAGGTGAATTTGATCTCATTTCTACCATTCCCAAGCCAAATGACCTTGGACAAGTTCCTTACCTGACATGGCCTACTTTCTTATTTTGTTAAAAATCACTAACAGCGTTCACCTTAAGGACTGTGGTGAGAATTACATAAGTAATGGGTTCTTTGGGTTTCTGGCCTGACACAGAAGGGCTTTGGAAATCACCACTCAATATTAACAACAAGGAAAAAAAAACTGAACAAGCTTTAAAAACTGATGATTCTTAGGTACAGCAGAAAAATGAGCTCATGAGGCAAATGGATGCTCTTAAAACTGGAAAAACAAGCAAATTCAGAAAATTGTAATTGAGGAGAACAGACACACAGAGAGAGAGAGAGAGAGAGAGAGAGAGAGAGAGGAAGAGAGAGAGGAAGAGAGAGAGAGAGAGAGAGAAAGAGAGAGAGAGAAACCTCCCTGGGAACAGCAATTAGTGAGGAGAGCCAGAGCCAGAATCACAACTCAGCTCTTCTGGGGAACCAGAGGACAAGAAAACCTCAGAAACAAAACTCCACGGATGAAGGGGAGAATGCATAAAGTGTCCTGCCTCTAGGGAGCATTCTCTAAGAGGTTGACAAGATGGATATGCTGAAGATCAAAGGAAAATGAAATCTCCTTGCACTAATGCCACACAGAGTGAAAAAGTGTTCCAGAACATTCTCTCTTAAAGAAGCCTGATCTTGAAAGAAACTCTCTCACCAGGGCCTAACCTATTAGGGTTTGAGTAGAGCTCCTGGACTGGAGAGGTAGGAGTGCACAGCTCTAGCCCAGCCTAGCCCTCCTGAATCATTTCAGGAGAAGGAAACTTGAGAAGCAAGTGTGTGATTCATAGCCCAAGGGCACAGACTCACTAAAAACCCAAGTGAGGCACTCAGAGTCTGTAGAATGTTCCTTTTCCTCTGTACCTTAATACTCAATACTGAAGGCTTATTGTGGGAATAAAAAGGTGTATGTGTGTATATGTTTGTGTGTGTGTGATGTACACGCATGTGTATGTAGTGCATGTCTACATGTGTGTCTGTGGTGCATGTGTGTGTGTGTGTGTGTGTGTGTGTATGTGTGAGAGATGTGTGTGCATGTGTATGTCTGTGGTGCATGTGTGTGTGTGTGTATGTGTGTGTATGTGTGAGAGATGTGTGTGCATGTGTATGTCGGTGGTGCATGTGTGTGTGTGTGTGTGTGTGTGTGTGTGAGATGTGTGTGCATGTGTATGTCTGTGGTGCATGTGTATTTCATGGTGTACATACAGAGGTCAGACAGAAACCTCAGATGTTGGCCTTTATCTTCCATTTTGTTTGAGACAAAGTTTCTGCTGTTCACTGCATGCGTGTAATAATAAATGGGTAATTTAAGAAAGAGGTGGAAATTCTAGCTGACCTGTGAATCTCTAAGGATTCTTCTGTCTCCCCTCCTGTCTCATAGTAAGAGTATTGGTATTTCAGACATGGGTGACCATGTCCAGATTTGCATGCCTTATGCACAAATATTCTACCCACTGAGCCATCTCCCCAGCACCTCTTAGCCAGATCATCACGTCCTGATAGCATAGAAAAATTATTAAGTATATCAAAATGGGGGAAAAAAGCACAGACAATGTAAAGAGACTTAACAAGTATCAGAGCTAGGGCTACATATGGCAAGAATATTGAAAGTATCAGAAGTAATTATAACTTTAAAATTGTGATAGATATGCTGAGTTATAATTGGAATAGTATAATGAATATAATACTAAATGGGTACTTTAAGCAGAGAGGTGGAAATTCTAAGACTGTAAAAAAACAGAGACATGTTAGAGATCAATGACCTTGTAACAAAAGTTAAAAGTGCATTTGAAGGGCTTATTATTAAGCTGGACATGACTGGAAAATGAATCTCAGATTACAAAAAAAAAAAAATGCCTTCAACAGAAAAGTAAAGGGAGAGAAAGATTGCAAAATATGGAGCAGAACATTCCAGAGTGGTCAGATAACTATAGTATGAGTAATACCCACGTAACAGAAATGTCAGAAGGAAAAAGGAAGGAACAGATGCAAGATTTGAAGCAAAATGACCCAAAACTCCCCCCCCCCCCGCAAATTAATGTCAGATACAAAGTCACTGATGCAGGAAGTTCAGAGAACACTCAGAGAGATAAATCTCCACCCCTCAGCTCATCGTTGTTAGCCTGCAGAAAACCAAAGACAATAAGGTATCTTGAAGAAAGTTATGGGAGAAAATACTTCTAGATAAGAATTATAACTGGCCAATAAGAAATGTTAAAAGATACTTTTCAGAGAGAACACAAATTTAATAGATTAGAAATTTGGATCTACTTGAAGAAATAGAAATCACTGGGGAGATAGATAGATAGATAGATAGATAGATAGATAGATAGATAGATAATAAGATAGATAAGATATATATATCTTATATATATATTATATATATATCTTATATATATATTATATATATATATATATATATATATATATATATATATATATATATATATATATGACAGCCTTGTCCAAAATGAGGTATTTTATATGGAAGTGGGAGTGAATTAGTTATAAATGTTAGTTGCAACTATAGGACAGTAAAATAAAATTTTAAACGAAGTACAATTTATATATAAAAAGGGGAAAGGAAATCAAATCACATAAACTATTCAGCTAAAACTACAAAAGTCAGAAAATGTAAAACATTTTAAATGAAAATAAAGAACAAGGGTGACAAGCAGAAAGAATTAACTATTATAATAAATATTACTCTAACTATGACAATTTTAAAGATTTGTTTTGGTTTTCTGTGAATGAATGTCTTGTCTGCACATATGCAAGTATACACTATGTGTGCAGATGGTGCCCATATCATCTCAACTCTCTGTAACTCCAGTTCCAGGCCACCAAATCCCCTGGAACTGGAGTTACAGAAAGTTGAGAGCTGCCTGTTGCTGGGAACTGAATCCAGATGTTCTGAAAGAGCAGTAATTGATTCTTCTGCTAAGTCATCTCTCCAACCCCCATCAAGGATCATTTACACATCTATGTTCTAAATATACCATTGAAAAGACACAGGTTGTTTTGCAAATTGTATCTTGGGTAATCTAAATGTCTGGGCTAATATCCACTTATCAGTGAGTACATGTTATGTGAGTTCTTCTGTGATTGGGTTACCTCACTCAGGATGATATCCTCCAGATACATCCATTTGCCTAGAAATTTCATAATTCATTGTATTTAATAGCTGAGTAGTACTCCACTGTGTAAATGTACCACATTTTCTGTATCCATTCCTCTGTTGAAGGACATCTGGGTTCTTTCCAGCTTCTGGCTATTATAAATAAGGCTGCCATGAACATAGTGGAGCATGTGTCCTTATTACCAGTTGGAACATCTTCTGGATATATGGCCAGGAGAGGTATTGCAGGATCCTCCGGTAGTACTATGTCCAATGAAACTCAAGAAGAATGAAGACCAAAGTGTGGACACTTTGCCCCTTTTTAGAATTAGGAACAAAGCACACATTGAAGGAGTTACAGAGATCAAGTGTGGAGCTGAGACAAAAGAATGGACCAACCAATGACTGCTGCAGCTGGGGATCCATCCCATAATCAGCCACCAAACACAGACACTATTGCATACGCCAGCAAGATATTGCTGAAAGGGCCCTGATATAGCTGTCTCGTGTGAGGCTATGCCAGTGCCTGGCAAACACAGAAGTGGATGCTCACAGTCAGCTATTAAATGGAACACAGGGTTCCCAATGGAGGATCTAGAGAAAGTACCCAAGGAGCTGAAGGGATCTCCAACCCTATAGGTGGAAGAACAATATGAACTAACCAGTACCCCCAGAGCTCGTGTCTCTAGCTGCATATGTAGCAGAAGATGGCCTAGTTGGCCATCATTGGGAAGAGAGGCCCCTTGGTCATGCAAACTTTATATGTCCCAGTACAGGGGAATGCCATGGCCAAGATGTGGGAGTGGGTGGGTAGGAGAGCAGGGTAGGGGATGGGGGAGGGTATAGGGAACTTCCGGGATAGCATTTGGAATGTAAATGAAGAAAATATCTAATAAAAATTGGAAAAAATTAAAAAAAAGAAAAGATACAGGTTGACAGCATAAATTTAAAAATAAAATGCCCAATAATATGTTATATAAGGAGCCTATTTTGTGTGTGTGTGTGTGTGTGTGTGTGTGTGTGTGTGTGTGTGTTTTAAAGAATGTATTTGGGATCATAATTAAAACAAAAAGCTGTGAAATCTTTAGAAGATAATATAAGAGAGAAATCTAGATGATCGTAGGTATGATAAAGCTTTTTTTTTTTAAATATACCACTAAAGGCATGATCCATAAAAGAAATAAGTAATAATTTGGCCTTTGTTAGAAGTTTAGATCTGGGCGTGGTGGCACACGCCTTTAATCCCAGCACTTGGGAGGCAGAGGCAGGCGGATTTCTGAGTTCAAGGCCAGCCTGGTCTACAAAGTGAGTTCCAGGACAGAACTACACTGAGAAACCCTGTCTCAAAAAAAAAAAAAGTTTAGACTCTCCACAAAGGACATTATAAGAGAATAAAAAGACAAGTCACAGACTTGAGGGAAATACCTGTGTAAGATGTATGTGGTGTACTACTCCGGCAAAGGGGTATTAACTCTGAGCGAGGCGTGCATAAACAGAAGCAGGAGTGCATAAGCTTTGTGCCTTCCACTCCATTTTGTAGTTAACCTACAGCATCAACAAAAAGAAACTCTATTTAAAATAATAATCCTAATGCCAATACTCAACATGCATGAGGGAGTTTCCTTGTGTAAGCATTTTCCTCAGGAACTTAATTAGAATCATGACCAACACTTATTGAATCATTACAAAATTACAGACTATTCTAAATATGCATATTCTAATTTTCTGGAGTAAGTCTTCCTTGTGTGTGTATGTCTAGGGATTGAGCCCAGGACCTTGCACATGCAAGGCAAGTACTCTAGCACTAGGCTATAACTGCAGCCCTTTTTGTTTGTCCTTCTACTTTGAATCAGGTCCTCTTACTAAATTGCCCAGGCTGCACTTGAATTCATTCTATAGTTTAACCAAGTCTTGAACTTGTGCTCCTTCTGCTTCAATCTCCCTAGAAGCTAGGTTTGTAGGCCTGTGATACCAGGCTCAACATTGGCTTTGTTTACTTTTCCAATTAAAAGCATACTTGAGGAGGTTAAGCGATTTGTCTGAGGTCACAATGCTAATAAGTGCTTGGGCTGAGATTCAAACCCATGCTTTTAACCTCGACCCAGAATGCTTGCCGAAGCTCAGCCCGTGGCAAGAAGCCAGTACACAACAAAATAAAACATAGTTTTCTCCCTTCTTCCTTCCTGTTTTTCCTTCCTTGTTTGTGCAGCAAGTTGAAGCAGGTCTACTTCTTGATGGTAGCTCTTAGAACAGCAAGTCAAGGTGAGGGTCTTTGAGTCACATAGATCTTCCGAAGTTCAAAGACAATAAATCCTCGGCACAGGTCCAGAGCCTAGCAAAACTGTCAAAGCCAAGACAGCCCATGCAGCCTGGGTAGAGATGACTTCTCTGTCATGAGAGCAACTAAGCCCTCAGACAGGAATGGGTTTCGGTGACAAGAGGTATAGTATGGGACATGCCTGATGATGACAGTCAAGAACACTTCATTGCTGATGTCCACTGTCATATTAGATGACATCAACTTGATACTAACCTGGTCAAAGCTGCCATGGCAGATAAGCCATCTGTCTCATTCACTCATAGCAGTGTTGGGTACAGCTTCCTTCTCCCAAGAAATGCTCACCTCAGAATTGTTGCTTCTCTGTGATACATTAAGTCATTTACTTAATCGATCATTGTAATAGTAACCATATTCTTGATAAAAATAAAATACACATAAAAATAACACACACACACACACACACACACACACACACACACACAGAACTTCCACCTCTAGAGTTGTGAAGGGGCAGGAGAAGTTACAAATCACATTACACACTGAGGGAGAGATGACTGTAACCCAACAGAAGTCTGTCTTTTATGGTATTAGGAAAGGAAAGGATATGTATAGTAGCTAGTATCCAGGAAATGCTCACCTTGCTGGGTGGGGGTGTCTCTCAAGATTCCTTGGACCTCTCCTTCAGCTAGGTCACCTAGAAAAAGGGACCACAGATGTGCTGGGATTGTGTGCATGTCGATTATGATGGCGAGGGACGTCTCATTTCATTCTCTACAACCTTGTAAATTGAGTTTAATTTCAGTAGACAACATAAACTCAGTAGACAGCATAAGAACAGAGGATTTAAGTAACTACTCAAATTTATTGAGCCAGTAAGTTATGAAGCTTGGATCTGAAGCCAAGCCTATCTGCCTCCAAAGTTCTCTCTTGTTTATTGTGCACACAACACAATAAATTATCTCTTGGTCTCTGGGACTCAGGAGTTGGTTAACACAATTGAAGATTGAATTTTAAGACATGAAACACTGTGAACCAGGAAGAAATAAGAATACAAAGCAGATAAGTAGAGCAACACTGACCAACAGTACAAATGTTGCCCTGATGTGGAATATCCTATTAGCATATCCTAGGAAATCCTACCCAGAACTATGCCATCCAAAATAAAATCTTTTCATTATTTGTAGCAGAATGATGTCACATAATTTCACAATGAGATCTAAGTAGAAATGCATACCTAGAGGAAGCTTTCAGAAACTTTACAAAGCAAACCTGACGTGTACCTTTTATCCTTCCTCATCTCATCAAACCTCTTTCTTGTAGAATGGCCAGAGGATGCATTAGTCATTTGCCTCATTGTAACATCAAGACACCTGAGAATAGTGGCATAAGGAGTAAAGAGTTTATTTTGGCATGTGGTTTCAAGGGTACACAGTCCTTCACCACAGATGTTTGTCCTCAGCGCTTTCTCCTTCTCATGCCATCCAGGACTCTAGTCTATGGAATGGTACTGCCTACATTTATAATGTGTCTTTATACCTCAAAACTGATCTAAATAACCCCTCTTAGACATATACAGAAATATACATAGTGATTCTAAATCCACTCAGGTTGACAGTCAAGATTAAACACAACAGCTCTAGCTCTTTGCCAACCTGACACCCAAACTCATCACTTTAAAAATCATGATTTTCCACTCATGGTCCTCACAGACTCATGTCCATCTTGTAATGCCAGGTGCACTCATTTCAACTGCAAAGGTCCCCACAGTCTCAAAGAGTTATAACACTTTAATCATAGCAAAGTCCAAACTTCTTTCGAGACTCCAGGTAAGCTCTTAACCAAAGCTCCTATAAAATCAAACCTAACCCTATGTTACACGCCTGTCACAAAATAAACATTTCCACTCCACATCCATTAACCACAATGTATGAATGGGGGCAACACCAAATCCTGACGCTCTGTGTCTCTCATGGAGGTGAATGCCCATCCTTTCTCTTGTTTATCTGTATCTCCCTCTTGTCTTCTGCACTAATATCAGCACGTGAACACACTATCCATTCACCCGTGCTCACATTTCCTTCCAGCTATTCCATCCCTTCTTTGTTCCTCTTCAAAACTCCTGAATGTTCTATACTACTCTTGTCTTCAAATCCTTCCTTCCTGTTTTTTGTGGTGCTAATGACATAGAAGCTAAAGACCTTGAATTGTTGGGTCCGGGACTCAATCATATATTCTCACCTTAATTGGTCCATCAGTAATATTTGGCACTCTACTCGGAACAAATTCTCTACTTGGAAACACTGTCAGACACAGTTGAACTTCTCTCCTGAGAACTGGTCACCTTTCCTTTCTCAGGCTGGTAAGCCTCCCTTCCTTGACCTTCAGCTGTGTAGTTGTTTAAGAATCATTCCTAAACTCTTTTCTATTTTAGGGGGAAAGACTCTCACAATGCAGCCCAAGATGATCTCAAACTATTAAATCCCAGGCCCAACTTGAGATCTGCCTTCCTTAGCCTCCTTGGTGTTGTGATTTACAAGCAGGTACCACCATGCAGAGCTTTCCTCTTTCTATTCCACACCTAAATGTGTTCCCACTGGGAATTCTTCCAAACTCATGGCTAAGAAGCCCATCAGAAACTGGCTATGCATGGACAACCTCTATAGTTACAAATAACATCTACATTAACTCTCTTTCAAGGCATGTTCTACTGGCATGTCACCTTCCCAGTGAGACTTTGACAAATCACATTTCTGACACAACCTAGGGACAGTGAAATTGCAAAGTAAGTAAAGTCCTTTGCTTCCAACTTGAGAACTTGTGTTGAATCCCCATGACCAACACTGTAAGCAAGAACTCTCCTACAGGTTGTCTTCTGATATCTTCTCACACATGGGCATGTGCACACACACACACACACACACACACACACAGTGTAATTTTTAAAAAGATGCAGTCAATTTCTATTCCATCAGAATATCCCCTTCCATCTCCCCTACTTTACTCTCCTTCCTAACACTTTCTATTTGCTATTATGTTGTATATTTATTTGTTTCCAAGTCATGGACATGGAGTTTTGTTTCTATACTCTTAGAATTTGGAATAGTGTCACACATAGGAAGTGCTTAATAAACATTGTAAAAAGAATGAATGGGTAGATGTTCTTACAAGTGATAGCACAATATTAACAAAATCATAGTTGGAAGCAACCATTCTCATACAAAATTGGTGGCTCTAATAACAACATCTGTATTCTTACTTCTAAAATGTTTCATTTTCTTGAGCTTCTCATCTGTACTATATTTTTAGCTTTCAAAATGCCCACACAGATATTCCCTTCAGAATCCTAAAAGTTTCAAGTATGAGATACAGATGTCCAAGAGCTTGACTTCCTAACCACCAGAACCTGCAGATGTCTATTATACAGCAAAGGGAGCTCTACAAACTTCCTGTTATCAAGCATACCTCAGGGGAAGGAAACACCTCATTATACCTACAGACCCAAACTGATTACATGATCCCTCTAGCTGGAAGAAGAATTAGACATTAGAAAGAGCAATGAGAGTCCAGTGCTGGCCTTGGAAGAAGCCATTAAGTCAGAG
This sequence comes from Mus minutoides, assembly GCA_902729485.2. Classification (NCBI taxonomy): domain Eukaryota; kingdom Metazoa; phylum Chordata; class Mammalia; order Rodentia; family Muridae; genus Mus; species Mus minutoides. The sequence goes on from LR750595.1 coordinate 345,184, forward strand.
AGTGAAAACACCTCATGGTTTGGAAGAAAATTGTCAAGTTCAAGGAAGTAAATTCTGCCAACCACCTGAGCGAGCCTAGGAATAAGCTCTGCTCGAGAACATCCAAATAAGAGACAAGAGTTCTGCCTGGTCAGCATCTCAACTTAGCATTTTAAACATCTTAACAGAGAATCCAGCTGAGCCATCCTAGACCTGTGCCTAACTACAAGGGACAAAGAATCAGTGTATTTTGAGCCACTGAGTGTGACTGTGACAAATGAACGCTAATCTACCAAATGGCTATCAGTGAGTGACTGGGAATTCTAAAATACTTGTAACATGGGAATATTCTCTGTTGTCCAAAGAGTCCGGTCTACTCTGCCAGAATTGGCTTCCATTGGATTCCTAGAATGTCAAACTGATACATTATTAAATGCCTATTGTTAAGTGCCACTTTCTTTTGATTTTCTTGGTGTCAGAACTTTAAAGACACTAAAATATTGAAGCTCATTCTATATCTGCTCCCAGGTTGTAGGGAGAATACTTTCAAGCCTTCAGCCTCTGCATCTGCTGAGCTAGGCTTAACTAATGGTCTGCTTTCCTATTAAGCTTCAGGGAAGTCAGAAATGGCTGCTTTCATAGAATTAGCAAATGCCACCAAAACTAAAGGTCAGACCAAGTTGACATTAAATACAGTATTTCCAGTGGGGCAATGCAGGGTACTTTAAAGAGCAGTCCCCACACACCCCAGCATGCCCTAGCAATGGCTATTCATTGAGCACAATATTTTGAGTGCTAATGGAATCCAGTTCAACTCTTTGTCAGTCCCTGGCCTTTGCCACCTGTGACCCATTTTAGCCACAATAAGTCTATTTTCATCAACAAAGCCCCTTAAGTGCCCAATGAGAAGAAGGGCCTTGTGGCTGGGTCCACGTTTAAGATCTTACATTCACCCCTGCATGCTTCTCTGCTGCCCCCAACACAGCCAGCATTCAGCATCAGCACCGAGGGAAGCTGGACACTTGTTTATCTTCTCAAGTTGCTTTGGCTGTGAAGGGCAGAGAAACAAAAGAAGATGGGCAAAGGGAAGAGTCTAGCTGAGCTGAGTCTGCAGAAAATTCCAGAAATGGAGTGAAGCAGGTGGGTGTATGATGCAGAAGGAATACACAAATGTGGAGCCAAGCTATTGATGATGCACATCTCTGCCACTTATAAAGTCTGTGTTCTTGGATGTACTTTTAGGTTTGTTTATCCACTCAGTGAGGATAGTAATAAAACATGAATTAATATGCATTTCAACATATTTTATCCATCTTCTCTTCTTTTTTTACCCAGTGGTACTTATTACCATCTGGCATCTGCATGTTCTGTGTATATGGGTGCCTATCTATCTCTATGTCCTCTATCCTATACGTGATGGAAGGCTCATGACAGTAGGGATATTCTCCGCTCTCTGCTATCTCCACTGTGATGGATTCTACCCTGAGTGTCAGCTAAAACAAAACCTTCTTCCTTCAATTGCTTTTGTCACACCAATTTAAAAAGTAGTTGAGACAGGAAATTGGTTCTGAGAAGTGGGGCAGTTGCCATGATAAATCTGGCCATGTGGTTATAAACCCTTAGAGCTATTCTGCAGAGGGATCATGACAGAGCTAGGAGCGATAGGGAGAGATGGCCTAGAGTAGTGTTAACAGAGCTTAACTGCCATTCTAATGGCTGTGTCTATGGCCAGTATGGCAAGAGAGATGAAGAGAGTCAAGACCTATTGGGGTTTCAGAGGAGAATAAGAGCTCTACTAGAAATTTGCTTATAGAACGTTTGTAATAATCTGATCAAATAAAAGAGAAAAAAAATGGTTGCTTTCTACCTGTCTCTTAAAACTTTGATGAGATTTAATCTAAAAGTAATACACTATTTCTTTTCTTTGTATTTAAAGATGGGGTTTCTCTGTGTAACAGCCCTAACTGGCTATCCTGGAACTTGCTTTGTTGTCCTGGCTGGGCCTCAGACTCACAGAAATCTGTCTACCTCTGCCTTCCTAGTGCTGGGATTAAAGGCATGTGCCATCACTGACTGTCTGTTTTATTTTGGGGGGAGGTAGGTGGGGGAGGTTGGTGGTGGTAGTATTTTGTTTGTGGTTTATTTATGTGGTGGGGAGAGCTTCTTTGGTTTTTGTTTTTTGCTTTTCATTTTTCAGTTTTTGGGTTTTTTTTTTTTTTTTTTTGGTTTTCTGTAACAACAGAAGAAAAATTTAAGATGACAAAGCAGACTCCCAGACCTTAGTACAACTGACACCATAATGGAAATGCCATTCAGGCTATGGAACCCAGCACATGGCAACACTACCTGTCAAAACAGAAACCAAAGCCTAATCCATCAAAGTACATAATTCAGAAAAAGTCCCTAGGTGTACAAATCTTACTTTTAGCTTCTGTAGTTTCACTTCTGGCTAATTGTTCTTGCTAATTGGGATATATCAACCCAGGATATGTTTTAGTAATTTAAAGCTCACCCTGAGAAAGGCTCAGGGTTATACTTGGATCCCAAACACTCATTGTTCTTGCTGGCCAGCTAATGAAGATTTTCTATTGGCTCAAGTCCATGACTGAATAGACTTCTCTGGTGGCTTTCTACCTCTCAACCATAGCAGCATTCAGCTGTTGGCATAGTTATCAAATACTGATCTTACTCAAGTTTTCAATGAGATAAAAAGCAGGAAAAAGGAAGGACAATGTGCAATTTAGTGCATAAAGTTGCAGACGAAGACACAGGCAGTAGGGGAAAGGGTGTAATCCTTAAAGACTTAGCATCGTTAAATAGAGATCTAACAGGAGACAGCAGAAAAGGTGCCCTGAGGTCAAGATCCTATTCCTCGAAAGCCCCATTCTCATAGGAACACAAAGTATTTGAAAGCAGAGATCCTGACTTGAGATTGCCTGCCACCAACGGGGTTCCTGCTTCTCCCAGAGAAGTCTTTCACTGGGTTGAGCTACCAAGGCACATCAAGACCACCATCAATGGTAGGGTGACAGATTCTATCCTGAGCTAGCAATAAAACTGACCAGGCCCACCTGCATGGTTCTCTTTATTCAGGATGTAAATGTTAAATGGCCAGAGAGACAGGGTCATAGAGGCTTTCACTGAGACTCCAGAAAGTCACAGAAGCTGAGTGAGTTGTAGAGGGATCTGATTGCCTTCAGAGACACCATCATGTGAAGCCGTGAAGGTGAGGCCTAATTTGGGTTGGAGGCCATAGACTGTTGGAAAGGCTAGAACTATGGACCGCCCATAAAGAAAGCTACAGACACATAACAGAGCTGGCTGGCACTAGAGTGGACACAGTTCATATGTGCTGTAGGCAGCAGAGCTGGAGAAAGAGCACTATCCAAGTACACTGGGGCTAAAATAACTCTCTCATCATCAGCCCTAGATGTTAGACATAAAGCTACAAGATTTGCTGTGTTGTCCTACTGGATTTCAGTCTTGCTTTGGCTCAGTCTTATCTTACTACACCTCTGTTCTTACCTTTTGGAATTGGAATGTGTACTGGCTAGTTTTGTGTCAACTTGACACAGGCTGGAGTTATTACAGAGAAAGGAGTTTCAGTTGGGGAAATGCCTCCATGAGATCCAGCTGTAAGGCATTTTCTCAATCAAGGGGGAAAGGCCCCTTGTAGGTGGGACCATCTCTGGGCTGGTAGTCTTGGGTTCTATAAGAGAGCAGGCTGAGCAAGCCAGGGGAAGCAAGCCAGTAAAGAACATCCCTCCATGGCCTCTGCATCAGCTCCTGCTCCCTGTCCTGCTTGAGTTCCAGTCCTGACTTCCCTTGGTGATGAACAGCAGTATGGAAGTGTAAGCTGAATAAACCCTTTCCTCCCCAACTGCTTCTTGGTCATGATGTTTTGTCCAGGAATAGAAATCCTGACTAAGACAGAATGTTTACTACATATTATATATTGGAATAACATTTTAACAAGGGCTCACAGATATGAGATTATATGAATCTTCTTAGACCATCTGCATTTAGACTTTTGAAACTATTAAAACTGTAAAAGTATTTTAAGTACAAATGACTACATCTTTCATGATAAGATGGTTACAAGCCTTTGAGGGTCATAGGTGGAATGTTGTAGCTAAAGAATGATGTTCTGGGTTCCAAATTAACAGAGGGTAGAAGGCATGTCTTTTAGGAGGCTTGCCCTGAATGTGGGCAACACCTCTACAAACTAGAACCCTGCATTAAATAAAAAGAATAAAGTGAGCAGAACATGAAGATTCACCTCTTTCATCTGCTTCCTCGCATGTAGGTGCTTCCTGTACTTGCCACACCCCTTTGCCATGGTATGCTCTATCTTCAAACTTTGAACCGAATTAAATCCCTGTTCATTAGGTAGCTTAGGTCAGATAGCTTGTCCTGGCAGGAAGAAGAGCAGCATACTCACTTTTCTCATTTGGAAGTTGAGGATAACAATCTCCCTGAACTATAAGTCAAAGATTAAGTAGCTAAATGTGTGAAGTGCCTTTCAGAAGGTCAGACATACTATGAGTTCATGATAACTGTTAGCTAATATTAGAAGTGCTTGCACTATTGATAAGGAGGCAGTGTTGGTTATTTGAATGAAAGAAGAACTTATGAACCTCTTTATTCTGTGTCTAGCACACAGCAGTTCTTCTGTAAGTAATTTCTCAGTGGGATACTGGACATATTCAGCACCATAATCTTTAGTAGAGGTATATAGTGACATTCCATTACAAATCTGTATGTCTACTATACAGATTGCGATGATTTCTTGACCCCTTAAGTTGAATTCAATTAAAGGCTATGTTTCCAGAACAGGGGTATTGGAAGATACAGTGAAAACTTTTATGAAAGGATGCCTCATGGAAGAGTCTTGGGTCACTGGGAATCCTACAGTTAAAAGGTAGTTTTCTGCACTCCTTTGAATGTCTATAAAACATGAACTGAACAAAAAAACACGTTCAGTCCTACCCAGCCCCTTCTGACCCTAGCTCAGTATGGATTGTCTGTCCTCATCTAAGACTCCATTACTGCTATCTACACCATGAGATGATGCAGCTAGGAGTCCATATTCACTGAGTCTGGACAACTTTATACTTGAAATATTTGGAACTTGGGGCTAGAAAAATGGCTCAGTAGTTACAAGCATGAGCTGCTCTTCCAGAAGATTTGAGTTTGAGTCCTAGTACCTACCAGATGGCTTCTAGCCATCTTTAACTGTAGCTCTAGAGGATCTAATGCCCTCTTCTGGTCTCCTAAGGCACTGCACACATGTGGTGCACATACATAAACTGAAGGCACATAAAGTAAAAATAAATCAATCTTTAAAGTGAAGTGGAATCTCAGGGTTGTTTTGATTTGCATGTCCCTGATGACTAAGGATGTTGAACATTCCTTTAGGTTCTTCTCAGTCATTTGATATTCCTCAGTTGAGAATTCTTCATGTATCTCTGTACCCCATTTTTAAAAATAGGGTTATTTGGTTTTCTGGAGTCTAACTTCTTGAGTTCTTTGTATATATTGGGTATTATCCCTCAATTGGATTTAGGATTGGTAAAGATCTTTTCCCAATCTGTTGGTTGCCTTTTTGTCTTATTGACAGAGTCCTTTTCCTTCCAGAAGATTTACAATTTTATGAGGCTCCATTTGTTAATTCTTGATCTTACAGTACAGGCCATTGGTGCTCTGTTCAGGATTTTTTTGCCCTGTGCCCATATGTTCCCCACTTTCTCCTCTATAAGTTTCAGTATCTCTGGTTTTATGTGGAGTTCCTTGATCCACTTAGACTTGAACTTTGTACAAGGAGATGAAGGGGTTTGCAGCCCCATAGGAGGAACAACAATATGAACTAACCTGTACCCCCAGAGCTCCCTGGGACTAAACCACCAACCAAAGAAAACACATGGTGGGATTTATGGCCTCTAGCTGCATATGTAGCAGAAGATGGCCTAGTCGGTCATCAATGGGAGGAGAGGCCCTTGGTCCTGTGAAGGTTATATGCCCCAGTATAGGTGAATGCCAGGGCCAGGAAGTAGGAGTGGGTGGATTGGTGAGCAAGGGAAGGGGGGTTAGGGGGTTTTCAGAGGGGAAACTAGAAAAGGGGATAACATTTGAAATGTAAATAAAGAAAATATCTAATTTTTTAAAAAAGAAAAAAGAATTATCTAGAACCTTGAAATTAATTTCTTCTTTTTCCTAAGAGTCGAAATGAGTTACTTTTCCTACCATTGGGAGGGAAGTAGCTAAAGGGAGGGAGGAATTCTTCTGTCTCACAGTTTGAGGGTATAGTCTATCCAGGTAGGGAAGCCATGGAGGTGGGAGCCTAAGACAGCAGGTCACATTGCAGCCACAGTCAGGAAAAAGGGAGAGATGAATGCTTGGTTTATGTTCTCTTTTTAATTAAAAATAGTTCAGGACACCATACCATAAAAGACTACCACCCATAGTGGGCAGGCCTTTGCACCTCAACCTGTGTAGCTAACACCACAGGCATTCCTCGCCTGTCTCCTAAGTGATTCTAGATCCCAGCAAGTTGACAGTGATGATGGTTCATCATAAAAGTACTTGTTAGATTATTAATTATAGTGATGAATAGCTGACACAGGAACAATAACTCTGTGTAACTTTGAGATCATAGGTCGTAGCAAAATAATTATGAAGTAATAAGTTGTGTTTATTACCTTTTAAAATATAATTTAATTATGTTTATATGTTACATATTTTAATAACTGCTTAACTTGAGATTTAATAACAAGCTCTCAATTTTTTCCTAGAAATTCAACCATTGACTCTTGTGAACTAAGACAATCTATCTGTAGCACACTACTATTTGTATAAATGTTATTTTCTTCCTATCACTGGCAAATGTCTTTTACTTGCTCCAGACAAATAAATAAAGGCCAAAATGATCATGCCAAGAACTAGTGTGGACCTCTTTCCCAGGCAATATAATGGGAATCAGACCCTACAGGGGATGCTAGTATAATCCTCTACCAAGCACTCAGACAAAAATGGTGATGTGAAGCATACCCTAAGCTGCTCGCCTCCTAAGTTTGGCCTTGAATCTGTGAATGTGCTGCCTTTTTACTGGGTCAAAGACTGCTAGAAATAAATAGGCAATTCATTTAGGTTTCAATCACTCTGGATACATGGTCATTAAGAAGCTAAAATGTAGGAATTTGTCTAGACTCTAGAGGAATGAATACAAAGACCAGACATTGCGAGTGTTACAGCTGCAGGAAATTACTATCCCAGCTACGATATGTACAGGCTCACACTAGTCAGCTTTTGTACTCTCAACTCTATATTCAGGAAAAGAAGAAACACGGTACCCAGAGAAATTTTGGTAAAAGTTACTAATATTCCATTTCTCTAGTGACTATTATCTAAACCAAATTCCTCTATTACCTGGGCCATTTCTTGGACCAGGCACATTGTGATCCAGCACATAATCCCTCAGGAGGCTGACCAAGCAGCCTGATTTTCTTGTTAGTGTTCTGGATTTAACATAGAGGAATCAAAGTTCCAGAAATTCTTCAGTAGTTATTCATCATATCTTTGGCTCCTGGGGCCAGTATTTTGTAGGTTTTGTCTTTCAGGAGAGGCTCAGAAAGTGGATTCTCTGGTGTTCTTCAAACCATGAGCCTGAAGAAGAAACACAAAGAGAATCAAGAGAATTTGACATGAGCAAGCATCCCAAACATCATTTCAAAAGGATGTCCTAAAGTGGTCCACAACCACAAATGCTGACAGAGACATCCAGCAGCAGAGAAGGGCATTTCTCTTATGTTCATCGAGTGTGTGTGTGTGTGTGTGTGTGTGTGTGTGTGTGTGTTTTACAGGATAATTTAGAAATTGGATTGCTCCTTCCACCTTGTGAGCCCATAGCATCAAATTTATATCCTAGGCTTGATCATTTCTCCAATGCCGAGAAAGAACATTTAAAGAGCTCTGAAGGGCATCCACACTCTCTCTGTGCCACTTGAACCTTGTTAGCCCTGCTTGAAGAAATAGAGGATTGCACTATTCTGAGCAGATAGAAAGGCCTTTGTGATGTTCTCAGGGTCCTCTCTGGACTCTCCCACCCAGACCATCAAGAGTAAGGAGAAGTGCTCATCAGAATCAGCAAAGCCGGGAGAGACTCTCTGCTGCCCACCACCAGGTGGAATGAGCCTACCCCTCCACACAGGCCAAACCAACCCTGACCTCCACAGCAGCCTGCTTTCTGGAAAGTTTCTGAATCAGAACATCCCTGATGCTCCCTCTCCACTCTACAGGGGCGCCACCATTCTTCCCAGAGGCTCATTACAAGAGCCACCAAACTCCTTCCTTTTGTCCCTGACTCACAGAACTCTGTTTATTCTACCAAGGCCTCAGAGACAAACTCCTCCTCCCAAAGCCCTCAGTATGACAATTTGTCATCACAGTTTTTCATTTCTAAAAACTCAATTTGGTTCTTTTTAAAGCCCATCTCTTCTTTGTCATTCTGACCCACTTTTTGTCCTATGCTTCCGACCCTTTGATCAGCAGTATTTATGGTATGTATTCAGAGTGTGGCACAGATTATGGCCACCTGCCAAGTAATTGATTACTGGCTAACACAATCAGCTTTCGAGGAGCACTGGAGCTATAACAGACCATCACACAGCAACTCTGAAGTTTAAAGGCGGTGGAACGGTGTTTCTCTTCAGGCAACATTCAGAGGTAGATGGTGAAGGCTAGTGGGTGGTTTGAGTTTATGCCATTATTGTAAGACATTGTCTTTGTGTATGTGTTTGAAGTTATATTGCTGCTACAGCTGGAGTGCAGCTAACTTGGAAAAGAATGAGTTCTGGGGAGAGAAGCACCACTATTCCCAGTTCCACGAAGGAAGTGTCATCTCATTCATCAGGGAGAAGTAGGTCACGTGGCCCTACCTAAAGGCCACAGAGGCTGCGAGTAGTAGAATAGTGAGGTAGCCATCTGCCCCTGTGTCAGTCCATCTGTATGAAAAATGAGAAAATAATAAATGATCCCCCATGAAGAACGGTTAAGAGGCAAATTGTACAAGAGCCAGCTGTCCAAATGTAGCTTCATCATTTGCTGACTGAGGCTATATTGGACAAGATCCACCTTAGTTTTCTCACTTGCCTCTCCGACATGCTCCTCATAGGCCCTGGAGTTTCAAACTCCAAGTATTCAATACTTGGTGCCCAGTTGGTGACACAGTTTGGGGAGGCTTGGGAGGTGTGGCCTTACTGGAGGGATTCATCACTGAGGGTGCATTTTGAAGTCAAAGCCAGGCACCGTCTCTGGATTGTTATCTCTACCTTGGGCTTGAGGTCCGAGATACGAGCCCTCAGCTGTTGCTGTAGTCGCAATGCCTCAAATCCTCCATCATGGATTCTCATCCCTCTAGAACCGTAAGTGCACACAAGCCTTGTCTTTTGCAAGTTGTTGGTGTTTTATCACAGGAACAGAAAAATCAACTAATCCATAAAAGTAACACCTGGAAAGTGCTCTTTAAGAACAAGGTGTGGCACAGTAAATACTATCATTGTGCTTTTATAGGTAATTATTTCACCGTCCTTTTTAGGTCCATTTGATTTGTACAATTCAATAAAAAAAAAATCACTCTGTTGTCTCCTTCCTCGAGCACCTTTTCCTTGTGGAACACCTCCTAGGCTAACTCATGATTCCTTTACGGTAAGCTTTTCAAGAGCAGGAGTTCCCGTGGCTTCATCCCTAGGGGGACTTTTACTGGTGAGGGCATGGTTTCTGTCACTTGTCAAAGTGTCATTCTGCAGAGTCAAGGCAAGGTAGAATTTTGACTGAATATCCAAACATGATTCATATTTAGAGTTTTGATTTTTTTCTGAGGTGACATTATCTCTATGCAAGATCTCAGACAGATGGCAAACTCCCCAGAACAGTAGTCGATTTCTCGTCTTCTCTCCAAGGAAAAACCAGCCCTTTGACTCAAGGCAGGCAGCTCCCTTTAAACTCCCTGGTCTTGAAGAGACTTGACTCAGCTCCCTGTTCTTAGTTGGACAGAAAAGCACTCCAACCCCAAAGCCCTATATCTGACCCACTTGAGTGCCCTGAGATCAGCGCCTACGTGACGCCAGCCAAGCCTTGAGCGCCTTCTCCTTTCTATTACCGGGGATTGTTTTTTCCTCACTGTCTTCCCATCTCAGCTATGGATCTAACGTAAAATCTTTAAATGTTTTACTGACATTCTTCGGTGCCAAAAGTGCAGGAGGGGCTTCCACATCTGTTCTGTCTGCCAAGTTCTTCGCAAGTTTGTTCTATGCCTAATGAGACACGGAATGGATTCCTCTGGGGGAAAGAACAAGGAATTCTGTCTTTATTTGGAAAGAATGTGTTAGTTAGTAAGCTGCATAGGATGTCAATGAAGAAAGGTAATGCACTGGTAGGCCAGCACGGGGATCCCATGTCTATACCCCCAACCCACAGGGCAAACAGACACTGTCATCTTTCCATAGTCTGGGTCCCCAGCATGGAAAATGAGAGCTTAACAAACTTATCTGTATTGAAAACCCTAAAATCAGTGAATTAGGTTCAGAAGAGAAGCAAAGAAAGTCAGAGAAGGGACCTTCATGTCTATTGGTCAGATGCTGGACCAGACCCTGAGTTAGACTATGACCCAGGAAATATCAGAGTAAAGGGACAGAGGTGTATTCTGTGATCTATCCTAGCACTGTGGTCTCAAATAAGTAAGGAGATTCCTGGCCCAGCTTGCTTTTTGAAGCTTTGCTCCCTCATGTGTCATACCCACCTCTGCCATCTCATCCTGGACTTTAGGAGAACCCTGTGTGATATATAAGCTCTTTGTCAAGGGGAGAGATAAGACTATGTACATCCTTGCTATATTTGTTGTTAGTAACATTTTTTTGCAAACCACAAAACATTTTGTCTAATAATGTCAGTACAGATAGGGACTCTTAACTGCATTCCACTAAGTGTTCCAAACCTAACACGTCCTTACATTTGGGGGAGGGGCAGGGAATAGCAATGATATGGTCACTTGCTACAGAACATCAGGATCGAGGATGATGGCATACATGAAAGCAGATTTATAAGAGTATATTGGAGCTGAAAAATTCCTATGCCCTAAATGATAAGATAGCTATCATAGTATAGTAGAGTTGTACAAATGAACTTGCTACTCAGCCAATCACATAAGAGTCTGTCTCATGCAATTATACTTAGTGTTTGATACTTGATAATGAGAGCAAACCACTTTCCCATTGTCTTACCTATATACTATACTATACTATACTATACTATACTATACTATGCTATATATTTTATCATTACCCTCTTTCCTCATTAAAAAGGTTACTTGAAATCAAGTGCATGTTAAACTATTAGTAGCCTCCCATATCTTGAGTTTCCTGTGTCTCTTGATTGTATTAGGACCACATGAGGTGATTGGCAAACACCATTCCGAATAAGTATGTATACCTAGTGATGTTCACCCAGTTATGAAATCACCTAAAATACATTTTCAGGATACATCCCCTTCATTGAAAGGCATGTATAGTATAGACTTTTACAAAGTTGTAGACTTTCTCTGTAGCTATCCCTATAATGTCACATGAGCAAAAATATTAAACCTCAAGGCAAAATGTTTGCATTTGGAGTCACAAGGGTCAGAATATGTCTTTGCAAAAATAATAGTTACTTAGCTTATATCCACCTAAGATAAAGAGAATTCAGTAGAGTTTTTTTTCTTCCCGAAATGAGAATGCCCAAAGGCATGGATGGCTCTGAAGCCATGACTCTGCATTTGTTTCTCTTGAGTTTTCAGCTCTAGCTTATGGCTGTGGACACCCATATTCTGACAGGTTGTGTGACCCCATAGGCCTTGATCAACAAACCAAAATAAGCTGGGATACACTCTGGTGTATAAAAAAGATGGAGCCTTAGCCCATCTCCCAGTCCTCCAAGGAAATAACCAGTCCATCTTCCAATATTCACTGAGTCCTCCATCTGGTCCAGGCCTGTGACAGATTCCAGGGGACCAAGATTACAAGAATAAGGTAATAAAAAGAATTGTGGAAGAAGTAAGCAAGAATCCTGTACCTCAGAGTTTGTTGCTTGTTTTCAAAAACTCCTATTCAGTTGGGGAAAGACAATGGCTACATTGAAGCATTTAACGAAGCAAGATAGAGATGAGAAATCCAGATGAATGCACAGGGGAATGGCAGATGTTGAGCCGGTCAAGGGTGATAGATGGGGAAGGGGGCGTGGTAGGGGGGAACTATGATGGAAATGCTACTCCTAAGAGCGACAATTTGCTGTAATTTTGCTCTGGTGAACAAAGCCAGCCATGAGCCAATCCAAAGAGTTGGATTCCTGTTGGTGAACAAATTATACGTGAAAATATAATGTTTTGATAACCATTGCCAAACTAGACACCAAATAGCTCCTGGGTGAAAGGTCTAGGTTTTTAACTGACAGTCAGCTGGCTGGTAGGTAATTTTTTTCCCCAGAGACAGTCTCAACTCTCTTGATCATAGGAAGCTAAGATTGAACATTTTATTAAGAACATTAACTTTTCCCAGAACTAAATTCTAAGCTTTAACTTTGAAAGTAATTCCAACCTAGAATATATTTAGGACCTGTTTGCTTTGACAGTAGAGACACCCATCCCTTCCATGAACGTGTTGCCACTATAAGACGAAACAGGCTATAAAATTCCTATTACCTTGTATAAACTTTTGGCCAAAGGTCATATCTCAACTCCCATCTTCTTTCTCTATGGAGGACAGCCCTGTGTAACAGACATATTGTGATCAGGGGAAGATACAGATAACAGTGTTTCTACAGTTTGTACACTTTAGAGAGCAATGTGGGAGGGAAAAAACAGAAAATGTGGGGGCTGGACAGATGGTTCAATGGTCAAGAGAACTGGCAGCTCATCCAGAGAACCCAGTTTCAGTTCCCAGAATGCACAGTGTCTCACAGGCATCTCTAACTCCAGTGCTAGAGGATTCGACTCTATCTCTGACCTCTGTGAGCACTAGGTATGCACATGTGTGACCTAGGTGTGCACATGGTACACAGACATACGCACAGGCAAATAATTCATACAAATAAAATATAAAATAATATTCTTAAATACAAATGTTTAATAAAAGATAGGTATAACTTAGCTACTTATGTAAGATAGGAAAATTATCAGAGGAAATCCATGGATCCCAGGTATTAAGTAACTATTCCTTCCTAATTGAAATATCCTCTCTGGGAAGGAGAAAGGCTCCTAAGACTCATTAAGCTAAGAAAACTTTTAAGACTCAGAAAGCTACAAGCTTTGCAAGATGCCTCCCTAAGGTTACAAAAGCAGTAAACACTGTCTCAGGAGAATATTTTATTTGGCCAGTGGAACCACCTGGAAGTCACACAGGAAGCTTCAGAGATGCAGCTGTCACAAGTTATCATCCATGCTGGGGTGGGGCTTTCTAATGATGTAGCTGCCCCCTGAGGAAGCCATACTTCTCCAAGTTATCCTTCACCCATGCACCTGGGAGTAGTCTCTGTGAGCCAACTGGTTCATTAAGTTAGACTTGGGTAGAGCCTTTTCTTTGGTCTGTTTCCAGTGTCCCGAGTGGATGAATAAATGTTCGCTCACAGCTCCCCAGGAAAAGCCACACGATGCTTGTTCTTCAGAAACCTCTTACCTACAAATGGGTTTGCAGCAACGTTGTCCACCTGCATCCTGGCCTGCCCTCCCCCCCAATGACACAATGGCTCCCTGCATCTCTGTGCTACCCCTGCTCAAACTTTGAACTCTGTTTACTACCCAATAGGTCAGCCTCTGACCCGGCTCCTCCTGTAGCTAGGCTCACTTATTGCCCCCAAGTACCACATTTTTTACTCTGGGTAGTCAGTACCCAGCCAACCTGCCCTGGTTTCATTCATCAACCAAAAATGGCACTTTGCTTTGTCTATGGATAGACTCAACAATCACCAATAGGTGTGAAGCACCATGCTGCTATGGAGATGAACTTTCTAGTAAACGGGGCTGATATCTACAGGTTTTGAGGAAGTGAGTCCTCATTCGTTCATTTATCTTTACGTTGTTTACTATAAGAATTGGCTATGTGCCAGGACAGAGCGAGCGACAGAGCCACATCAAGGAAACTGAACTGCTGCTTCCAGTTTTCTCAGGTGAGAACATGCTAAGTAAGTATCTGCCAATCACAGAGCCAGGGTAAGAGAGGTGAGCCTGTGCTTTCTAGAGTCAGAGCTTTAACCATCTGGCTAACCATCTAGCAAGAGCCTTCTCTTTATGATGCAGACACATACATACAGACACACTCACGCAGAGAATAGATGCTCGTGGGCTGCAATTTACAGAGCATTTCTTTCTAAATTGTATCATCCATCTTCTTATAACCCTGTAAAACACAGGGGAGAAGGGAGAGGAACGAGCCAGGTCCATGCTGTCAGCCAGCTGTGGGCCTGGAGGAAACCCCTTTCTGGCAGAATGGGGGAGAGTTCTGATGAAATCATTTCTAAGGCGCTCTGCTGTCCTTTCATCACCCCTCTGCCAACTCCAACCATATATCCCTTCCCACGGGCCCCTTTGTCATGTGAGTAGAATCAGAGGAGGCAACTGAGCAGGAAGAAAGGGAGGGGAGAGATTGATTGATGGCAGGGTTTGAATCTATTCAGAGGCAGGAGCAAATGTGCAGCCACCAAGAAACTTAAAGCCTTTTTGGCCAAAAGCCCCGAAGCTGAGGAGTTCACTAGATGCCGGGATTTGTCTCCGCTCAGCCAGCTGCCAGCGAGCAAGCCTCCTGAGCTCTGTCCTTGTCAACTAGGGTCTGTGAAATTACCCCCTTCCTCACCTCCCCCAGCTCTTAGTTCTCCCCCCAGCCTTTTCTTTCTCTTTCCAGGTACTAAAGACATACTGTACCTGGTAGGTTCCAAGCACCCCCGTAAGTACCAGATTCTAAACATTGCTCCTTAAGAGACTAGGGATGCAGGTCGGGAAAGGATCGACATGCAAAAGCCAAAGCTGCCCAGACAACTCTACAGACATCAAGAAGCACTGCATTTTAAAGTATAGGGGAAGTGATTCCTAAAATATTCAGTAATTCTCTTTAGATGGTCACCACTTCTCCGATTGATTTTTATTGTGGTGGAGTAAGGTTACACCTTGTTTCTTTCTCAGGAAATACTTTCTGTCCAATCTCTCATTGTCAATCCTTCAGTTTTCTAATCTGGGCTAATAACGAACCCCAAGAGATGGGCAGACCCCTCAAATTAAAAGCAGATTGTCAAGGGGAATTGTGGTACTACAGAAGCGTGTACAAGGCTAGCCCTTGGCCCCAGTGTTCTTGAGTTAAAATCAGAGAGCTTTGAAAGCCCAGGCTGAGTGATGTGGATAAGTGGCAGGTGTGTGTGTGCATCCAGAGAAAGGTTTCCTTCAGAGATCATAAGCAGCCACCTCAATTAAAAAGCTTTTCTTGCAAAAGTGGGCTTGTACCACTGTGGGGGTCAAAGGAGGCAGTACTTGTTTAAAGCTCTTTAAATTAATTTGATTGGGGAAAGGAATATAAGTAAATTAATTAGTTGCAAATTTCCCATGCACAAAATCCCCAAACAAAAATAGTCTGTGGCTGAATCAGACACTGCCCATGACTAGAAGCAGCTTAGCTCCATCCACTCTTCACAGTTACAGCATAGCTCATCTTTAATTTAGTCAGCCTGGGGCGATGGGTGGTGACCTATGATTCTGAGTATCTCCATGCCCTGGAGTTTGCAACATTCTCCTAGCTGGTTCCCAGGAGCCTCACCTAACAATATACTGGCACGTGGCTCCCAGAACACCCTGAAAGAACATGTCACCTAATACAGGAAAGTTTCATTACTCTTTCTTATTTCCAACAAACTAACAGAATGAAAATTCATAGTCCTTCCTTCCCTGGCCCTTCATATTCCTAAACCGGAAATTCTTCCCCATATCCCACCTTGAGCTTTTCTTCAGTTAATCTGTTCTGCTTACTGTTAACCAAATCCAACATGGACATCAGCGCAGCCTCCTCCCGTCCTGGATCACCCAGTCATTTTCTTGGACTCAGCCCACCTGGGCTTTCCAAGATCCAATCACCTCTCCTCCCTGGGGCTCCATAGAATCATCGAGTTTCCCAGCTCTCCTCTCTGCAACTTCCTGATTACAGTCTACTGTTTCATCTCATTTCTTTCTGTATCTTGTTCTAATTTCTCTCTCTCTCTCTCTCTCTCTCTCTCTCTCTCTCTCTCTCCCCTATACTTTTTTGAGGGCACGACAACGGTGTGTGCCATCACAATGAGACCCTAACTATGTGAACACAGTGCTTTCTTTGCATATGGTAAGAATTCTATTTAAAGGGCAGCCTAGGCTTTGCTCCATCCTCCTGGATCAACATTTTGTCCAGTGCCCACAGGCCTATGTCCTTTGGTGTTTACCATTATAAAACTTCCATTTCTTCACCTGGAAGTGGAAACGGTTGTTGAGGTTTTGTCTTTTGATGGTTTCCTGCAGTTGGGCTTATAAGGAGGAGGAAGAGAGAGAGAGAAGCCACCATGGAAGGGTAAGAATGTGCAGGAAGGGCCTCCTTGCCTTAGGAGATGTGCAGGAGGGAGAACCAAAGCACCATGTAAAAGGGCCAAGAGAACGCCGCCCAGAGGACTGATCAATTAGGTCAAGAGCAGCCAAGAGGGAACATAGAAATTTTAAGTAGCAACTCGGAGTTACTGGTGGGAGGTAGATTCTAACAGCATAGAGGTTAGGCAGTTGCCCAGCTATTGCACTGATTAAGGCATACTAAATAAATAAGTAAATAAATAAATAAAGGTTGTGTATGTGTGTTTCATTTGGGAACATAAACCATGGAGGCAGGTAGTAACCACATGCCAGGATTTATTAAACAAATAACACCACAAATGGTTGCACTGCCCATTTCAAAAAGTTATGGGAAGGGTTGGGGTGAGGCACCTCAGTGTTCAGGAAAGTCTGGCCTGTGGTATTCACTGGTGAACTGGTGAGACATTGTTGTCAGCACTAGCTGTTACTGGAATCTAAAATATGAGATCTGTCCTGGGTAGACGCTTAACCAGTAAAGGCACTTCCATGTAAGCCTGGTGACTCGAGTTTGATCCTCAGAGCACACATAAATGTGGAAGAAGAGAATCAACCCCACAAAGTTGTCTTTTGATCTCCACATGAATGTGTCTGCAGCATATGTGCGGGCACACACAGACACATAGACACACACACATTGGCATAATAATTAAGCTTTTAAAAATAATAAAATAAGCTTAGTTAAACCTGAGAAGAGGGTCAAGCCTTAAATAAAGATGGTCCCTTAAGTGAAAACAGACACATCAATGAGGTAGCCCTTCCTAACAAATATACAGGAGAATTTCAGCGATAACAAAACTGGATAAACAAGACCTGGAAGAAAGCTGCTTCACAACACTGATGGCCAACCAGCAAATTCTCACCTCTTAGTAGCCACCATTCCCCCAGCCAGAGCTCCCTAGTCTCAAGAAACCTTCCCACTGTGTGTTTTCTACTTGCCTCCCATCTGCCCTTGACTCACTCCTCGGTCTCCACACAACCCACACTGCCAGGTCACCTGCCTGGTACCACCACCATCCCAGATGGCAATGGAGGAAACAACTCTGAGCAAAGGAAAACCAACTTCTCGCTCTGTGCTAGACTCAGAGCCCAGAGCTGGTACCTTGTGACCTACACTTAGCATCTTCCTAGTCCCACGGATTGCTCTCAGCTGTGCCTATGGCTGCAGAAGTAGCATGTGGCCACACTGCTGTTTGCACTGGGATTAGGTTTCCCTATGGAATCTGCCTGTATTCTGACCCTGAAGCTCCCACTGAACAGTTTGACATCTGCACTCAACTTTCAATATGTTGTCATTGCTCCTTTCTCTGAACTGGGAAAGAGGCAGTACAAAGATTGACACTGTATTTGTTAAGCAATTAATACAACTGTATTTACCCTCTACAGGTGGATAGTGTTGCTCCCAGAAGATGCAACTTATTAAATAAAGATCATAGTACAAGTCATGAGATAATTACCTATGAGTTATTGTCTAAAGAGGCCCAAGAAGCCTCCAAAACAACATAGGCTATTGCATTGCCCTTGGTCACCCACCATAACTTTGTGTTAAGACCTTATTGCTGAAAGTATCACATACTTTAGCTACAGGACACAGGGAAATCAATTTTAAACTAACCAGAAAATATGTTCCCTTCTGGCTGGCTTCCATAGTGCCAGAAGGTGCTAGGCGGCTGCTGAGGGAGAAAATATACCGTGGTTATATCCAGAGCTGGACTGTGAATACTACAATAGTAATGTGTCCTGCAAGATGTGCCTACTGGTGCAATAATGGCAGGACTGTTATGGGGGTAACTCATTGCTTTGAGACCTACTCTACATGAGGGAGTTTCATGCCTGCTGCTGTAATGTGGGTCAAAAGTCATGGCAGGTGAAGCAATAGCTCTTTACGGCAGAATGTTTACTGTTATTTTTGCTAAACGATCAGGTTATTAAATTGCCCTCTAAATGTTTGTACTTAAACCCGACCCAGACTGTTCTCGACTTTGGTCGAAGAGGCTTCTTTTCATGGTTGGAAGCAGTTAATAGAGAGATGAGAAAGACAGACTGAGTGCTTAGCCCTAAATAGAACAATATTAAACCCCAGCCACCAAAGCCCAGGAACATGACAGAAGAGGGGGTGGCAAGAATGTGAGAGCTGGGGCACAGAGAAGAGTCCTGTGAAAGGCTGACTTCCAGAAGTGGCACAACTATCACAGTCATTACCTCCCTGTAGCTGTGGTTTTCTGCATAAGACCCACCCCAGATCAAGCCAACAAAACTCCCCACATGGACAGGGTAGATGATCTTCAGGCCCTCCTTCTACTCTGGAGCTATTGGAAGTGGATATTTGCTTATGATGTAAGGATTTGTTTTCTGGTTTTTTGTTTTTTGCTTTTTTGTTTGTTTTGTTGGTTTTTTGGGGTTTTTTTGTTTGTTTGTTTTTTGAGAATGTGGTCAGTGGTGTTTTCCCATGTTTCAGTGGCCCATATACCCATGCACTTATGGGTAGTGCTGACAAGAGGAGGCATATTGGGGAGGACATAAAGGGGGGGGGGGGGAAATGGGAAGTAGACATGATCATCTTTCATTGTATCCATGTATGAAACTCTCAAAAATAAAGACTAATAATAAGAACAGAAATTAATAATACAAACCCCTGCCTGGTACTACTCTATGTAACAGAAGAGACTGATTAAATAAGACTTTTTTTTTCTGTCTACTATTATCCATTATTAATCACATAGTGGCCTGTTGTTGTTGTTGTTGTTGTTTTCTCTCTGAAATACAAACCAGTTCTCATCATCCCCCCTTAAAAAACAAACAAACAAACAAACACCCTACTCAGCTAGCTCAGCTCTTCATCTCCCCAAGGGAAAATAGAGGGACCTCTATGGTGTGCATATTAGAAACATTGTCTTCCAGGGATGGGTATCTCAGTGGTAGAGCATTTTCATCAAATGCATGAGGCTCTGGAGAGAAAAAAAGGGGGTATGGAAACGGGAAGGGAAATTAAAGAGGGAAGAGAAGAGAAGGGGAGGGGAAGGTGTCTTAGGGTTTCTATTCCTGCACAAACATCATGACCAAGAAGCAAGTTGGGGAGGAAAGGGTTTATTTGACTTACACTTCCATACTGCTGTTCATCACCAAGGAAGTTAGGACTGGAACTCAAGTAGGTCAGGAAGCAGGAGCTG
The DNA here is from genome assembly GCA_902729485.2 of Mus minutoides. Lineage (NCBI taxonomy): Eukaryota > Metazoa > Chordata > Mammalia > Rodentia > Muridae > Mus > Mus minutoides. The sequence goes on from LR750595.1 coordinate 364,987, forward strand.
ATGCAGAGGCCATGGAGGGATGTTCCTTACTGGCTTGCTTCCCCTGGCTTACTCAGCCTGCTCTCTTATAGAACTCAAGACTACCAGCCCAGAGATGGTCCCACCCACAAGGGGCCTTTCCCCCTTGATCACTCATTGAGAAAATGCCTTACAGCTGAATCTCATGGAGGCATTTCCTCACCTGAAGCTCCTTTCTCTGTGATAACTCCAGCTGTGTCAAGTTGACACAAAACTAGCCAGTACAGAAGGTAAGAGGGGAAAGGAGAAGGCAGGAGAGGGAAGAAGAATGGTGGCATACCCAGCTCTGAAGAGAACATCTTTGAATGCAACAAATGTTTGTTGTCATATGAAGATGTTGTCTGAGGGGTCTGTGAGAATGCAGGGATAGATCCTGAGCTAGAGAAAGTGAATGACTTGGGTTGATTCTTCTCACATCTCTCTGCCAAGTTGTTCTGTGTACCTCTTGAAAGGTGATCTTTCCTATAGGTAACCATTCTTTCTTCCAGGTACTCACAAGCCAGTAGGCAGTTGGCTGACGGGATGTAATCTCTCATAGTTCCCTGCAATATTCTATCTCCTTTCCTCAAACGCATCTTCTTCATTGTTCCCCTAACTACCCTGACTCTTGGAAGCCGCCGAAGCCTCATGCTCCAATCTCAGGCAACTACCCACTATCGCTCTCTGGAGATGTGTTACATGTCCAATTCTGATAGCACTGGCTCTACTTGTTGATGTGTTCTGCTCGTTATAGATTCTTAATTCCCCATACAAAACTGGTGGACTCAAATGAGCTTTGCAGTTCAGATCTTACAAAGAAACAGACATTTGAAGTTGGTAAGCATAGACAAACACAAAATGCCTGTCTGGCGAAACTGAAGAGTATCTACACTAAGTGGGATTCTCAAAGATTATAATCAGCCTTATTAATTCAGGCTAGATTTCACCACAAGCAAGTGAGTGGATCAGAAAGGTGTATCTGAGCCTCCCTGTCTGCTAGCCTCTGCTCTTGCATGCATCGTCTTATTTAACTATAAAACAGTGTCAATGTCAAAACTCAAATAAATAAATAAAATAAAAGGGTTCACATGCTTTGTTCAGTGGTAGTACCATTTCCATGTTGAATGGACAGTGTCCCAGGTACAGGATGAGATATACAAATGCTTACCAATTAGGAAAACCAAACAGAAAAGCATTTCAGTTTTTAACTGTAACTTTCAAGTTATACCTGTCGTCATCAAGAAGGTATCAGTCACAGCACCTGAAGTAAGGGAGGCTTCTGAAAGGTAGGTGCCAGAATTCTGACAACCAGGACACGAGTGCAATAGAAGCCATCAATAATGATAGGAAGTGATAGGCCCCAGTCTGGTAGCCCATAGGTGACAATGATGGTCACACATTCTCTTGGCGTCTTATAGAATCTGTGACCAACATTCAAAGCTCAGATTTCATCTGAACTAAACAATTTCTCTAAATGTTAAGAAAAATTAGACAGTCTCCCAGTGTAGTCAGACTGTCCTAGAACTCACTATGGAACCCAAAATTTGATGGCTGAAATTTTCAGTGATAGTGACTCTCTTCTCTTCAGCTCCCAAGTACTTGGATTGAATGTGTAAACCACCACACCTGGCTTTTAAAAACATGTTTATGCTTTGTTGTTGTTGCTAATTTCTCATCACTGTGACATGGTATCCGGCATAAACAATTCAGGGGGGGGGGGGGTGTTCAATCTCACAGCCTCATCGCAATGTGTAAGCACGCTAAACAGCATCAACACAAGCAAGAAAGATGGATGGTGCTGTCCACGGTCACAAGTGTTTACCACTTAGCCCCACCCCGCTGGAAGTGCCCACCCAGCCCTTCAAGTGTTTCTTAATCTGGTCGAGTTGATAGTAAAGATTACCTCTCTTCTCATAGCACTTTATCTGGGAACAAGTGGATGTTCCCACAATCCTTTCCTCCATTGTGATAATAGGATACTGCTGGAAGGTTGGTGTTATCTACTCAGATGAAATGGGCTGGAAGCCTGATCTGGACTCTAGGAAGGAAGGATGGGAGGCAAAATGGATGGGGGAGGACAGATGCCTGTAACCACAGAAAGAGTGGTATGTGGTGGGGCGGGTCGAGGACAGGCTGGGTAGGAACAAAAGACGTTCCAAAAGCACACGAAGAAAATTCAAAGGCACGAGAGCCTGCAACATCAGTAAAGAGAAGATAAACTCACTTCCTAAGATGATTTATTGCTCAGGAAAAAAAATGGTAGAAGGGCCAGATAACTAAGGGGAAAAATACAACTAAGTAGGCATTTTAAGTATTTTTGAATAATTTCCAAGAGGAGAGAAATATAACCCCTAAATTTCAACAAGCAGCGATAATAGAAGATCATTCAGACAGCAAGTGAGAAAATGGAGCCAGAGAAGGAATAAACCATATATACTAAACCGAGAAAAACCATTTCCTGGGTTTTTCTGGTTTCCAAGGTGATTACCCCAAATCCAAGTTTATGAAGTTGGTGACCATTCTCAAGGTCAGTAAAAATCCCCCTTCTAGGGGAAAGCTAACCAAGTTTACAATATAATTGCACAGTTTGTTTGTGGTAAAAGACAAGAGTTCCCTTCTCTCCCATGCTGGGAAGCCAGGCATTTGCCAGTTATCGTCTGAAATTGAACAGGAAGCATCGGCTTTTGGGATATTGTTTCAAAGACATGAACCCCCTCTCTAAGGGCTTCTTTTGCTTCTAGAACTCTCAGGGAGACTGTCCCAGTCAGGCCTGGACAAATAATCATGCCAAGGCTTATAGAGGCAATCATGGGCATAAAGGACCTTGAACAGATCTATTCTACAAAAATCATTTCTCTTGGAACCAGCCAGACTTCCTGTCAAGATCATCCACGACTCTGAATCCGGAATCCAAGCCAGTACACACAGCCATCAATGTCACAAAGTGAATAGCAGCGAGATTTTGTTAGTCTTTTAACAGTTTCCAAAAATGTTCAGATCAGATCAGTTCTCTGGGCTTGGGAGAGAAAGCTCACTGGGCTTCGAGTCCTGGTGTCCTGAGGGAGGAGGTCCTTGCCAAGTCTCCTCTCTGGCAGCCAGAAATGTAAAGCAGATAAGGTAAACTGCATTGTTGTTCTGGTCTGCGCCTGAGAGGCAAACATCCAATTTGAGATCAAATAAATGGGTTCTGGGCCTGAGAAAGCTGATTAAACAGGGCTCACTCTCTGGGGCAGCCAGAAAATTAGAAAGAAGAACCAGAGAAATTCTGCCTGTGCATCCCGAGTTAAAACCAAAACACCTCACATGGAGGAGAACCAGCTATGCCTGACTCTGCTCCTGACACTTAGAGAGGGGGCAGCTACAGGCTTAGGGAATGCACAACTCTGACTTAAATGAAGGCAAACAGAACTTAAATTTACAGCACCCGTGGCTCCGAAATCCCAGCAGCTGACATTTGTCTGAGGGCTTACTGTGTGCTTAGCACTGATTCGAGTAATTAATAGTCACACTGTGCTTCCCCACTACACACAGAATAAACCAAATATCCCAAAATAGGAGGGAAATACTACTATAATTTCTTTCTTTCAGATAAGAAAACTAAAGAATAGATGGAGAGTTGAGGTACAAGCTGGTACCGAGACTCAAATCCAAGCTGTCCAAAGTTTACTTGCTTTAACTATTGACCTGCCTGGAAAGTAAATAGGTTTTATTTTCAGTATATGTAGCAATATTTATTGGAAAGTACACTGCTCCAAGATGTTGACTCTGTGAGGTGACATCTGCTAGCTCCCCCTCCCAATAGCTGCTCTTGGCTCTTCCTATACAAAACTTCAAGTTGTTAAAGAACTAGCCTCTCTAAGAAACAAAGGTTCTCTTTCAGACCTAGGAGGTGAGTATCAGCATGTAGATAAAGCATGATGCGTATGAACTGTAAAGCTTAGAATTGCATTGGCCATCTCAGCCTATAGACAAATGTGTAGCTATGTGCAGTGGTTAGAACTCATGGCCAACCTGACACGATCTAGAACCACTTGAGATAAACCCCTGGCCATATCTGCTAAGGAATTTCTAGATTATGTTGATTGAAGTGGAGAGACCCACGTAGATTTGGATAACATCATTCCATGCACTGGTCCCAGACTGAATAAAAAGGACAGAGCAAGCTGAGCGCCTGCACTCGGGGCTCTTGGCCTCTGGTCTACGGACACAGGTGATAACCAACGTCATTCTCCTGCCACCGTGTGTTGCCCAACCATGATTATTGCTCCCTAGAACTGTGTACTGAAATAAAACCTTCCAGTAAGTTGCTCTTATTAGATATTTTGTCACAATATAGTAACTAAGTTCATAATGTAGCTGGATAGTGTAAGAAAGATGTTTCTTAAAAGTCTGGGTCTCTAATGACAGATGAAACCACTACACCATAATCCCATAATCCCTAGTCTTCACATTACTTGCTACAGAGCAGTGGTTCTCAAATTGTGGGTTCCCTTTGGCAAACCTCTATCTCTAAAACCTATCTATGTTACAATCCATAAACAGTTGCAAAATTACAGTTATGGAGTAACCACAGAAATAATTTTATGGTTGAGGGTCAGAGAGTTAGGAAGGTTGAAAACCACTGGTATGCAGAATAATTACATGTCTGTTACTTCATTTTGGGGCAGTGTGACATTTTGTATCCAATTGCATTCTAACCTAGATCATTTGTCTACACATGACAGATGTCTGCGCTCTGTTCACCTTCCTAAAGTCCAATTAACTTGTGAGTATTTGTTCGAATAAAACCAATTAATCAAGAAAGGAAAGGACAGATACTTAAGCAGCAATTGATCGATAATGTTCTGGAAAAGGAAAAGGATGTTTAAGGCTGCTGTCCTGTTATTTTCCAACTCCCTATCCCAAAGACTGCAGTGTCTTTAAGCTATGAGTCAGCAGTAAATAAAATGCAATACACCTCCAGGTACCTCATTAGTAAATTCAGCAAATTGCGCCAGATGATGCTTACATAAACTTCAGCACTAACAACCTAGGCTTGATCTACTACAAAGTTTATGTTGTAATAATTCTTAGCAATGCCCTATTAAATAATGAATACTTAGTAGAGTAGTAAGAATTTATCAACAGCTCTAAGTCCTTCCCCTCTGCAGACCTCAGTCCCTCATCAGTAAACTGCAGAAAATTAAATCAATCCCTTCTGATAGACCTTCTCCAGCTTGGACAGGCTTGAATCTGGCCGGATTCTTACACATATGGTTCTCATCTCCATACAGTTCGATACAAATTATAGTACCTGACAATTTCCAAGTTGCATACAAGATTGTGTGCAGTCATAGGCTTGTTTGCTTATTAGTTGTTTGTTTGTGAGACAGTGTTTCATGTATCCCAGTTAAACTCCAACCTGCTGTGTTGTCAGGGCCTTCTGATCCTCCTGCCTTTGCTGCCTGAGTTCTGAGATTACCAGTGTGAACCAAATGCCCAGACTCTTTCACAGGACCTTTGGTGCTAAGCCACTGTGGGCTTCCTACTCACCTTCTGTGGTCTCAAATGCCCAGGCCAGTGTGCGGTACATAGAAGGCTCAGTAATTACAGCTAAGCACACAATGGCTGTCTGTTCTGAAACGTCTCCTTTACAAGGATATTTTAAACTCAGGGTTCCCTAATCCCTCACAATAGTCTTGCAGGGACAGGAATTTTATATTTGAAATCAGAATAAAACTAGGCTTCCTTTTAGGCTGGTCTTCACATAGTGCCGCATCAAAACTAAGTAGAAACGAGGCTGAAGGGATGATGATGCACTGGTTTAGAGGGCTTGTTGTATAAGCATGAGTTAGATCCCAGCACTCACATAAAAGCCAGGCCTAATGGCTCACATTTGGAATTTGATGGGATGCAGGGACAGGAAGATCCAGGGGACTTGGTGGCCAGCCAATCTAGACAATCAGTACAATCTTTTTTTTTTAAAGATATTTTTATTTTATGTGTATGAGTACACTGCCACTCTCTTCAGAGACACCAGAAAAGGGTGTCAGATCCAACTACAGATAGTTGTGAGCCACCAAGTGGTTGCTGGGAATTGAACTCAGGACCTCTGGAAGAGAAGCCAGTACTCTTAACTGCTGAGCCATCTCTCCAGCCCCATAATCAGTACAATCCTGACTCTTTTGTCTTTCTCTCTTCCTGATGTCCTTCTGTTGTTCCATTCCTCAAAGACCCTGATTTCCTCCTATCCCAGATTCCTAACTGAATCCCTGCCAAGTCTCCATCCTACATCATCCCAGTCTCTTCTTCCCTCCAGGGGTGACGTCATACCCTATGTAACCTAAATTAGTTAAAAACTTCAACCTTTTCAAGAGCTCCTGTGCCCACTAACCAGCCTGGGTATATCTACAGGTATTCACTGATCCAAGATTGGAACATTGTCCTCAGGTCCAGAGTCAGGACTTTCCTATAACACCACACAATGGAAAAAGCATGCTCTGTTTACACAAAGTTGTTCTCCTTGCATATTGACATCTATTAACCAGCAGCTGCCTCACAAGACTTTCTTAGAACCACAGATATCCAATGCCCATTCCAGATTCTCTTTGAATCATAGAATCCTAGGATAAGACCCAATAGTCTACATTTGTAACAAGCTTCAAATGTAACTCTGAGGTAGAGTCAGGTTTTGAGGCTCCCCTTTGTTTCACAAAGGCCTTAGAACTGCTATGCAGAGCAGTCATGCCCATACAAACCATCTGTTCTTCTGTTGGGTGTTCAGTCTTCACTACAACATGCTGCTCCAGGCACACAGACATAGGACTCCAATAGGAAAATGTTAGTGGTGGTACCTACCTGAGAAAGCAATCCACAGAGAGATAGAGACCAGAGACTCCAGAAGGCCTGGCATGGAGTGCCTGAGTCTCATATTTCTTCTTAGAGCGCTCTGTGCTGGAGCTTCTGAAACAGTCTTCCTGTGGCCCTCCCTCTTCCCTTATCTGGGAAGCTAGTGATGGGAGGGGATCCCCTGGTAATAAAGAGAGATGGTGAAACTGGGGATGGAGGCAGAAAAGCCATGTTCCATAAAACCTCTAGGAAGTGATCCTAAGTAAACAAGTTGATCTGGAAGCAGAGAGAAAAGAGCAGGAATTAGGAGAACATGTATAGCCTTCAAAGGGTCTTCTTTGCTGCCTTACTCTTATCAACTAGGGGCACTCCTAAAAGTCTCACAGCCTTCCAAAACAGTACCAATTGCTAGGGAATAGCATCCAAAACATGATTCTGGGGGCAGGCATAGGATCACACTAAAACCAAAATAACAGACAGGAGAACTTTCAGGTGTCGGCAGCCTACTCTGGTCCTTCCTTTGTCCTTTGTGCCAGGCTTCTAATTAGGGTAAGAATAAAACCAACTAAAATACTACATTTCTACCTGGTATGGGGGGGGCACACCTTTAATTTTAGCACTCAGGAGACAGAAGAAGGTGGAAGTCTGTGAGTTAAAGGCCAACATAGCCTACCTAGTGAGATCCAAGAGACAGCTAGGGCTACATAGAAAGACATTGCCTTGCCTCAACCAACAAACAAAAAGCCTACACTTCCAGGTCAGACTTCTGCTAAGTACAGCGAGGTCTGTGATGAGATGTTGACCAAAGAAGATATTAATGGGAGTGTTAAATGAGATTCCAGCCAGGCATGGCAATGCATAATCCCAGTACTTGAAAGACTAAGGTAAGAGGGTCTGTAGTTCAAGGCCAGTTGGGAGATACCTAGTGTCTTAGTTAGAGTTTCACTGCTGTGAACAGACATCATGACCAAGGCAAGTCTTATAAGGACAACATTTAATTGGGGCTGGCTTACAGGTTCAGAGGTTCAATTGATTATCATCAAGGCAGGAGCATGGCAGCATCCAGGCAAGCATGATACGGGAAGAGCTGAGAGCTCTACATCTTCAACTGAAGGCTGCTAAGAGAAGACTGGCCACCAGGCAGCTAGGATGAGGCTATTAAAACCCATGCCCATGGTGGCACACCTACTCCAAGAAGGCCACACTACCTAATAGCACCACTCCCTGGACAAAGCATATACAAACCATGATTACCGAGCAAGACTTTGTCTCCACAAAAGGTAAATAGAATTCCTAAAAAGAGTCTTTAAAACTAAGAGTTGTGCTTTTTCTGTCTGCATTTTCTCCCTCTCTGCTGTCTACCATATGCTTTGGGGGCCATTTTGAATAATTACCCTGAAGGTAGAGAGTCTATGTTCTAGAAGAGGTCAGGCAGACAAATTAGTGTCTGACCCTAAAACCACAGCAGCTCTACCCTGCCAGTTCTGTACTATCTGACCCTGGACTTCTTTGAGGTAAGAGAGTAAGCCCTGTATGTTTGATGCTGTTCAGGGTTTTCTATAATATGCAATAGCCACGTTTGAGTTCCAACATATGCAGAATCTGTCTGCAGTTAAAGTTCCCAGTCAAACTTTCCAGTGGGAATCTCTACACATTACATTTTAGAAAGAACGAATTGTGGGAAACTAGGAGATGAACATAGAACCATGCTCGGGGTCAAATAGGCTTATAAAATGAGTAATGATCAGACATGGGATTTACTGGAGGCTATGCACTGAGTGTCTCTACTTAAACTATTCATAGAATGCTCAAGTCAACAACGTGAGATACAATGGATCATTTTCAGATGAAGCAACTAAGCCCAAGTAAGGCTGTTTAGCTAATTAGTTACAGGAGACCAATTGAAGAGCATGCCTCTCCTTTAGAACAATATTACCAAAGCAGGATCAAGAGGCTAAAAAGGTCAATAGAAGGGATTTTTAAATTACTGCTTAGTGAAGACAATTTAAGCAATGTGTAGCTTCCCCTAAGAATGTCTCAGTTGCCTCTTTGACGAGCTAAACTTGAGGCAGCAAAGGCCTGGAAGAGACTATCTTGGGAATAGAAACTTACTCTTCTACCTAGACCCATGACCTTGAGTAAACTCTCTACTTTTCTCTGGTCCTTGGGCTGCTTTGCACAGTGCAGTGTGGGTTTATAAAATAATGCAAATGGAGTTGAGCACACAATGCCTGTCTGGGGAATAAGCTAGTATCAATTTTGTGACACAGGGCAAAGTGAAATTAGAGTAGTTGTCCTCAAACTTTTGAATGCCTAATGTAATGTTGCTACTGTTATGAATCGTTATGTAAATATCTAATATCTGATATGTGACCCTGTGAAAGGATCATTCCACAACTCCCCAAAGGGGTAGAGACCCACAGGTTGAAAACCTCTGAATTGGAGGTCTGGGCTAAGGAGCAATCTTGCATGCATGCTGATTCTGTGGGTCTGAGCAAGATGCCTTTTTAGTCTCCATCTTATTGTCTGAAAAGTGGAATAGAAATGTGCTATACAAGGATCTTAGAAGAAGATGATTACTGGCAGAATGAGACACGTGGCTAATTATTTTTATTTCAGATCACCTCCATGACCCTTACCACTTAATTTTCCCCCAATGAAATGTCTATTTCACAATTTCACTTGTGTGTGTGTGTGTGTTTACATAGGTACATGAGTGCCTATGTATGTGCGTGGTTTTATGTATGCAAGGTGTGCTGCGTGTGGCATCTGCATGTGGAATCCAGGACTCAATCTCAGGTCTTGTTCTTCAGAAGTCTTCACAGTGTTTGTTAAAATAAAGTCACTCACTAGAACCTGGTTGTCCCTGTTAGGCTCACTACCTCCAACAAGCCCCGGGAAAATGCTAGGATTACAAAAATGCACCACCACACGTGGCTTTATCTTTACTTAGGCTCTGGGAAGTGAACTCAGGATTCATGATTTTGAAATGAGCACTTTACTAACTGGGCTATTTCCCTGCCTTCTGCTTGCTTGCTTGCTAGCATGTGTGCGTATGTTCTTTCTTTCTTTCTTTCTTTCTTTCTTTCTTTCTTTCTTTCTTTCTTTCTTTCTTTCTTTCTGTTTTGAACTATGACCAGGTTGTCTTAGTCAGGGTTTCTATTCCTGCACAAAACATCATGACCAAGAAGCAAGCTGGGGAGGCAAGGGTTTATTCAGCTTACTCTTCCACATTGCTGTTCATCACCAAAGGAAGTCAGGACTGGAACTCAAACAGGTCAGGAAGCAGGAACTGATGCAGAGGCCATGGAGAGATGTTACTTACTGGCTTACTTCCCCTGGCTTGCTCAGCCTGTTCTCTTATAGAACCCAAGACTGCCAGCCCAGAGATGGTACCACCCACAAGGGGCCTTTCCCCCTTGGTCACTAATTGAGAAAATACCCCACAGCTGGATCTCATGGAGGCACTTCCCCAACTGAAACCCCTTTCTNCTGATGCAGAGGCCATGGAGAGATGTTACTTACTGGCTTACTTCCCCTGGCTTGCTCAGCCTGTTCTCTTATAGAACCCAAGACTGCCAGCCCAGAGATGGTACCACCCACAAGGGGCCTTTCCCCCTTGGTCACTAATTGAGAAAATACCCCACAGCTGGATCTCATGGAGGCACTTCCCCAACTGAAACCCCTTTCTCTGTGATAACCCCAGCCTGTGTCAAGTTGACACATAAAACCAGCCAGTACACAGGTCTCACTCAGATTTTGAAAATCAAGCATAGCAATGATGCTTTAAAAATGCTAACCCTAAAGAGAGGCCCCTTGGTCATGCAGACTTTATATGCCCCAGTACAGGGGAAAGCCAGGGCCAAGATGTGGGAGCGGGTGGGTAGGGGAGCAGGGCCTGGAGGGGGGAGGGTATAGGGAACTTGCTGGATAACACTTGAAATGTAAATGAAGAAAATATCTAATAAAAGTTGGAAAAAAAATGCTAACCCTAAGAAAAGTGAAAACTCAGATTTGTATGGTTGAGGAAAAAAACAGCAAACATACAGTAACAGTGGTTTTTAAAAAGAAAGTGATAACTTCTCAAACCATAAAGACTGCTGTGGAATTATCAAAATGTAAAACTTCTGCACATCAACAGACATAATTAACAGATTAAAAACAAACAAACAAACAAACAAAAAAACCTACAAATGGATGAAAATATTTCAAATCATGTCTCCAGGAGTGGTTATCCAGACTGTAGATGACAAAACCCAAATAGCTCAATTTAGAAATGGGCAAAGGACTTGAGGAGACTTTCCCAAAAAGATACACAAATGTCTGGCATTGCTAATCACTAGGAAAATGCAAATGAAAACCACCGGGAGACATCACCCCAAAGGCACTAGGATGGCTACCATCCAAAACCGAAAGTGAGAAGTGTTGGAGAGGATGCAGGGGAACTGAAACCTTTGAGCGGTGTCAGTGGGAGACTAAACAGGGCAGCTGCCGTGGAAAACATTATGGTAATGCCTCAAAAAGCGGAAAATGCAATTGCCATGTGATCAATATTCCAATCCTGTGTACACATTTTAAAAAATGAAGAGAATAGATATCTATATGCCCACATTCATAGCAGCATTGTTCACACAAGTTAAAACACAAAAGCCACACACATGCACACACACACACACACACACACACACACACACACACGCTTATCCGCAGATGAATAAGTAGGCACCGTGTGTCCTAGACACGCAGCAGACTATCAACCTGTCTTTAACACCGACCAGAAATTATGACGCATACTACAAAGACGGGCATGCTTATTGAAGTAAAGCCGGTGCAAGACAGCAAATGTTGCAAGGTTCCACATAGATCCAATTCCCACAAGAGGAGCATTTATAGAGACAAAGGATGGAACAGTGGCTGTCAGATCAGAGGGGAGAAACACACATGGAGTCCTATGTGAAGAGGGTTTCGTTTGGGTTTTGAAAGCATCCTTCAGATGGGCTATACAAGAACATGTTCAGTGTAGTACATCTGAACATTGGTTAAAGATGGTAGCCTCTAGGCTGTGTGCATTTAATTGCAATAAAAACAGATATTTTAAAGTCTGCCAGGAAAATAGCAATAGCAAGCAGGTAAACAACAAAAGGAAAGAGTGAGCGAGGACTGGGGGATAATGACATTATGTGGGTGTCACCGATGCATTTGATGACAACCTCTATAAAATCTGTGCTCAGAATAAAGTCAGCTGGTGTTTGAGCACCGTCATCTGAATGGAATGCGGCACGCTGGAAAGACTGTATAATCAGGAGTAAATGGGACTACGCTGCTTGGAAGCAAAAGGTCCTCTGGGGCACATCAGAGGCTGGTACTGGAACTGTCCTTGTTTAACAAACTCATTAATGACCTAGAAGAAGGCGGAAACAGCCGCTGCTAATGAAATTTGCAAAGGTATGCTGCCAATGCCCTGGATTTGACCATAACAGCAGAAGCATCGCTGGGATGGAGAGGGATTTTTCCACTAGGCATTTAATTAGATTAAAACAATGACTTCCGTGGATAAGGACGCTTGCTCATTCCCAACTCTTCTTTCCATCCAGAATGCAGATTCTGGAATGTGCTGCATGCAATGTATAAGGCCATCCTTGTCAGAGGCCAGCAGGAGAGGTTCCCATGGCATAGGTCTGCTTTTTAACCTTCGCATACATTAAAAACAACAAAGACGTAGTGTATCTTCCATAGAAGAATCTGGGGAAACTATTTAAATGTACAAAACCTCTAAAGTTTTAAATAGAGTTTATCTCCCATGGTTTCTTGGGGCTCTTAGAATCTTAAATCCTTTACAAGTTCCAGAATGATCTAGCCCTGCCTTGCCATCTACAAACAGCACCAAAATTCTCCTTGGCAGATACACTTCCTCCTGACTCTGAGTCACCCATCACTCTATCCCTAGCCACTGTGCTTGGCAGAGAGGGAATTCAAGTTGTTCAAGTCTTGATTCCAGGACTTTTAAAGCAACAACCACTGTTGAGATTCTCCTTTTGAAAGGGCTTGTCTTCAGCCGGCTGAGTTTCTCTGACAAGGATGCTGGTAGCCTCCTAGCCAGGATGGCACTGTCCTCATCATTGTTGTTGAGAAACACTCTACACAGACCTCTTGACATCCCTACCTCTCAGGACCACATTCCAGGCGTGATCCCGAGTCTCTGTGACAATAACAACAATAAAATGTCTGAATCCCGACACAGGAGAAACAAATCTAAGCAAAAGGCACTTTGCCTGGGCAAAGCTACCATCACCTAAGCTCCATGTCACTCCCCCAAGAAAGCGTCGTCTTCATGCCTCCTCCACCTAAATTTTGCTCCTATTACAACATCCTTTTTGGGCATTGATCTATACCACTTTACAAACACATGTTTAGTTGTGCGGTTGTTTGTTTAATACACGTTTTCTCCCACTGGACTGTGAGATGAATGAAGAAAAGGGCCACCATCTAGTTACATTCTGGAACTTGTAAAGGATTTAAGATTCTAAGAGCCCCAAGAAACAAGTGCTTAATAAATGTTTGCAGAAGAAGAGGAACACCGTGATCTGAATGTTCAGGTCCCCGCTTCGGATGTGACTGCTGAGACTCTGCCATCACTGTATTAGCAGAAGGGATCTTTGAAAGGGGATTTGTGTTATGAGGGTGGAGCTGTCATAAATAATATGAGAGTCCTTACAAAAGAGGTCTCAGAAAGGTCTCTCAGCATTTCCACCACGACATACGTGAGGAAATGGGCCCCCATCAGAACCCACTTAGCCAGTTATTGACCTTCATTGGATTCTCCAGTCTCCAGAGCTGCATGATCTAGATTTAAGTTATGCATGAACCACTAACTCTGTGCTGCTCTGCTGTATCAGTACCTGTGGACTAAGACAGAAGATAACATTGAAACTTAACCTTATGGTTAGTCTCTCCAGCCATACCACAAAGTCCTATTCCATTTAGGAACCTTAACATACTGTCCATTCGGTTTGCCTGAGAGAGGGGTTTTAGGACTGCATGGCCCTTTGGCCTCTCTCTCAAGCCAGTTGTGGGAATTCTCATGGCTCCCATCAGGATGGGAGCAGAAGGTACTTTACAAGCTTAAGATTGACAGACTGAGTCCTTCTAGCCCCAGAGGCCGGAGAGCTGGAAGACACAGGCTGAGTGTGGGGAGTAAACACTTGTGCCACCCGATTTCCTGCTCTCTCCTCTCTGAGTCACAAGAGCGGCATTGGGAGCTCCAACAGTAAAGGCGGGGATGGAGGTTGAAGAAGGCTTTGCTTGTACCATGCTAGAAATCGGAGACCTGGAGGCCTGGAGCATAGCTTGCTTACTGCTTACTCCATACTTCCATCCATTTCCTGGCACACTTCTATTCTCTGAGAGAAACTAATCTCCCGGCCAGGAGTACTCAGAGTAGCACAGGAAGCTAATGCTTGTCTCAACTCTGGAAACCAAAGGTTTGGGGACGCTCCACCATTGCCGCTATACAGTGACTTAACTGATGTATTCTCTACCAGGAATTTGAATCTCAAATAAACAATATAAGGGCAAACAAATCTGAGTAGCATCCCAGCAGTGACATGACCCTGACCAGAAGGCCCCTACTGCGCAACCAGTCCAGACTGCTCGGCCATGAGCCTCTGGACATACTGGGTCCTGCACATTTCCAAGCCTTCCCTATGCTTTCCCACATCCCTCTCAATATTATTTCAGTGCAATGCCATTCTGCAACATTAGCAGGGCCAGATACAGGGATCCGATGTATTTGCAACCAAGTCCCTCACTGAAGCTTTTAATTCGAAGTCATTCATTCCAAAGAGTGTTTTAAAACTCCATTGTGCCTCACACAGGGTGCCAGGAACTCGATGCATAAACACAAAGATGACTCAAACACAGGCCAAGAGGACTGTTTGGGGTGGCAGAGAGAAAGGAGGCCGCTGGCCGCACATCAAATTAAGAGGGGAGCCCTGGCAGTGAGGTTTGTGAAGGGGGCAACTTCATAGTCACGTTTAGTTTTTCATTTCTGACTTTGCTGAGTCTGCTGGCCCCGGAGGGCTGAGCACAGCCCACTCCAGTGAGGATCTAAGTGTGGCAGAATGGTTGCATTGATGCGCAATGGGCTGGGTGTGCAGAGGAACCAGAGTTGGAGCTCTGCCGAGTGGGGTCACAAAGCGGGACATCACAAGAGCTGCTGTCTCGACAGAAGTCGACCTGAGGTCCCAAGGCAGGAACAACTGAGAACCTGAGGGAGCAAGAGAGCCTCTTCCAGAGCCTTGAAAATTTCGCATCTCTCTCTCTCTCTCTCTCTCTCTCTCTCTCTCTAACTCTGTGTGTGTGTGTGTGTGTGTGTGTGTGTGTGTGTGTCTCCAGCACTGTAAAGAAGAAGCTGTGACCATAGTAAGGCAGGTTTAAGCCCTGGGAGATTTCAAATATCTTTTATCTCTCTTCCAGAGAGAGAAATGCCTTTCAGAAGAAATCAAAAATTTGCACAGTGTACTGGGGCTGTTGATGGCAAAGTGTCTTTGTTTTACCAGATGTGGAGACCTGCACTTGCATAAAGCTGATGCAGGAGAATTCCATAAACTCCTGAGTTCAGTGGTAATGATAGAGAAATCAGAAGAGAGAGAGAGAGAGAGAGAGAGAGAGAGAGAGAGAATATTTTGAATACAAAAATAATGAGTACTTGAGATTCAGCTACAACGTATGACAACAAGCAGAACAAAATAGTCTCCTGGGACCTTAAAACAACAGGAAGGTCCGTCCCTTACACTGGGGATGTGGCTAATTGGTAGAGCAAATGCTTTGTATTGGTGATGGCTCAGGGTTGAGGCTGCAAACAGGGAGGAAGAAGGAGAAAAGGAAGGAATAGAGAGGGAGGAAGGGGAAACTTGAGGAAATCAAAACAGAGAGTGGTTATTATTAAAATCCACATTAGAGACCAGATGATCCAATATGAAATGAATTTTAAATACAAAGAAAAACATGAAAATCCCAGTAAGAGGCTTGGGGACTGTGTAAGCCATGTGTGTGGATTTCAGGCATTCCAGCGGGAAGGAAGCTATAGCTCAGGCTTCTTTTTGTTCTCACAAGACTTTAAAGTAAAGGACCACACCAAGGAATATGCTAGTAACATTCCAAACTGGGCTAAAGAAAGACTTGGCAAGCAAGACAAAAAGGGATTAAGGTGTATGATGAAAAATAACCAAATTGTTCATATATCTTTTTTTTCCATGAATACAAACCTTCTTTTTGGGTGTTTGTTTGTTTGTTTGGTTGGTTTGTTTTTTTTCCTTTGATAAAATGCTTTATTAGATATTTTCTTTATTTACATTTCAAATTTTATCCCCTTTCCTCATTTCCCCTACGAAAACCTCCCTATGCCATCCCCTTCCTCCTGCTCACTAACCTACCCACTCCTGCTTCCCTGTCCTGGCATTCCCCTACACTGGTGCATCGATCCTTCACAGGACCAAGGACCTCTCCTCTCATTGATGTCCCACAAGGCCATCCTCTGGTACATATACAGCTGGAGCCATGAGTCCCTCCATGTGTACTCTGTTTGGTGGTTTAGGCCCTGGGAGCTCTGGGGGTACTGGTTGGTTTCATATTGTTGTTCCTCCTGTGAGGTTTGTAAATTCCTTCAGCTCCTTTGGTCCCTTATCTAGCTCCTCCATTGGGGACCCTGTGCTCAGTCCAATGGATGGCTGTGAGCATCCACTTCTGTATTTGTCAGGCACTGGCAGAACCTCTCAGGATACAGCTATATCAGGCTCCTGTCAGTAAACATTTGCTGGCATCCACAATAGTGTCTGGGTTTGGTGACTGTATATGGGATGGATCCCCAGGTAGGGCAGTCTCTAGATGGCCTTTCCTTCAGTCTCTGCTCCATACTTTGNATGGATGGCTGTGAGCATCCACTTCTGTATTTGTCAGGCACTGGCAGAACCTCTCAGGATACAGCTATATCAGGCTCCTGTCAGTAAACATTTGCTGGCATCCACAATAGTGTCTGGGTTTGGTGACTGTATATGGGATGGATCCCCAGGTAGGGCAGTCTCTAGATGGCCTTTCCTTCAGTCTCTGCTCCATACTTTGTCTTTGTATCTCCTCCCATGGGTATTTTTTTCCCCTTCCCACACTTTGGTCTTCCTTCTTGAGCTTCATGTGGTCTGTGAATTGTATCTTGGGTATTCTGAACTTCTGGGCTAACATCCACTTATCAGTGGGGGCATACCATGTGTGTCCTTTTGTGATTAGGTTACCTCACTCAGAATGATACTGTTCCTATTTCTTTACAGTAGTCTGGGAGGACAAAAAGAGTGTGCTGTATGTATAATTTTATATATAGTGTGCCATATGTATGTATGTATGTATGTATGTATGTATGTATGTATATACAGAGTCTGCTGAGACCACAGCTGAGCTCCTGAGCTCATGCAAAAGCATCCCCCCTGAACAACAGGAAAATGAACAGGACTTGTGCAGAAATCTGGCTTCACCCTCTCCGATGACCATGTTAAGGGGAAAAAATTAAATCTAATCTAATCCTATTTATTTATTTAATGTGAGTACATCACATCAAAACAACAAAGTTGGACCTCTACTAAAGAGCATGCACAAAAGTAACTCAAAATTGAGCCTAGACCCAAGGGTGAAAAGCGAATACTTGACAACCCGTAGACAAAAGCAAGGAGATACATACCTACAGTGGTGTCATTAATGACACTGAAGTCACAAACAAGCAACAAGTTAAAACCCCTAAACACTCATAATTCAAAGGACACCATCAAGAAACTATTAAAAGGGCTGATGAGAGGGCTCTGCGGGCAGCCCTTTCTGTCAGCTCGGCCACCTGATTTCAATTTTTTGAGGCCCACATGGTGGGAGAGAACCAACTCCTGAAAGCTGTCCTCTAATCTACACACATGCATGTGCATGTGCACACATACACACAGAGAGTTAATTAATTAATTAATTAATTAAAAGAATAAAATATATACAGAGTAAAAGAACTTGAAAGTGTACTTGATAAGAGTGTTGGAGCTAAACTGTTTTTTAAATGTTTGTCACTCAGTTTTTAGATGATAGCTCAATCTAAAAATGTGAAAAGGATTAAAAAGACACTTCTCCAAAAGCAGATGCTCATGCAAATAGCCAATAAACACAGGGCCGTGAGTTCACTAGTGCTGATGCACTGTAAGTCATTAAAGACTTGTGAGTGAAATCACACTTCATAGACACTAAGATGACAACATTAAAAAGACAAACAATGATAAATAGGAGGGTAAGAAAGAAGTCGATGTCTTCACACATCGCTGAAAACAACAACAACAACAACACACACACACACACACACACACAGTGTTGGGACTGCCCTGTAGTTTGGTAGTCTCTCAAAATGTTAAAGACAATACTTCTATATGTAGGTATACACCAAAAACAATGAAAACATTGTTCATTCACAAGTTTGCACATATGCATCATAGTAGCCCAAACCAGGAACAATTCAAATAGTATGATTGGCATGTCCTACATACAACTCCAGAAGGCCACATGCCATTTGATTATATCATATGAAATGTCCAGAGTAGGCTAGTAGCTTTCTGGGTCTGGCAGGGTTGGACAGGATGTGAATGGGAAGTTACAGGTAACGGGACTAGGGCTTCTTCTGAGGTGCGCCAAAAGTCTTCTGAAATCTTACTATGCCAATAGTTGTGTGATTGAATACACTAAATCTCACACAATCGTATACTTTAAGAGCATTATATCATAACAAAGATGTTTTAAAAGTAAATTCAACTGAATGAGGTGGTACATGTTTGTAATGGTTTGGATGAGAAAGGTCTCTGATCTGGTTGTTGTTGTTGTTGTTGTTGTTGTTGTTGTTGTTTTGGCTTTTGGGGTGGTTTATTTGGTTTGGTTTGGCTTTTGTTTGGGTATTTGGCAACTTAAAGTGAGTCAGATATAGTCATATGGGAAGAGAAACCTCAATTGAGAAAACCATCAGATTGCCTTCAGGCAAGTGTGTAGCCTTTTTTTGTTTGTTTTTTTTTTTCTTGTTGATAGCAGACTGAAAGAGGAGGACCCAGCCTATGAGGAATGGTACCACCCCTGATTGGGTTTAGGAAAGCAGAGATTGATGGAATGGCCATCCAATGACTGGCTCAACTTGAGACCCATTCCATGGGAGAGAACCAGCCCCTGATACTATTAGCCATACTTTGCTATGCTTGCAGACAGGAGCCTAGCATGACTGTCATTTGAGAGGCTTCATCCAGCAGCTGATGGAAACAGATGCTCAGCCAAACCTTAAGCAGAGCTTAGGAGTCTTGTGGAAGAATTGGGGGAGGGATTAAGTGAGCCAGAGGGGTCAAGGACACCACAAGAAGACCTACAAAGTCAAGTAACCTGGGCCCATGAGGACTCACAGAGACTGAACACCAACCAAAAAGCATGGGTGGGCTGGACCTAAGCTCCCTACAAATAAATAGCAGCTTGCTCTTCATGTGGGTCCCCTTACAGTTGGACCAGGGTCTGTCTCTAACTTGGACTCTGTTGCCTGCCTTTGGATCCCTTTCCCCTACCTGAGCTGCCTTGACTGCTCTCACAGGGAGAGGATGTGCCTAGTCCTGCTGTGACTTGATGTGCAAGGGTGAGTTGGTGTACTGGCTAGTTTTGTGTCAACTTGACACAGGCTGGGGTTATCACAGAGAAAGGAGTTTCAGTTGGAGAAGTACCTCCATGAGATCCAGCTGTGGGGTATTT
>LR751715.1:0-78838 GCA_902729485.2 Mus minutoides
AAATTCATATTTTCCCATTCATGCATAAATATCTATTCTATTTTTGTTATCTAATGAGATCTGTTTGGTCCTTCTAGCCACTTGTTTTATACCTAGCTTCTTTGGTTCTATATACTGAAATTTTGTTATAATTAACTTAAAAGCTGATATCCACATATAAATAGTTGCATACTCTATTTGTCTTTCTGGATCTAGGATATCTCACTCAGTACTTTTTCCTACTCCTATCACTTGAATGCAAATTTCATGCCATTTATTTTATCAGCTGAGTAATACTCCAGTGTGTAAATATACGTTTATTTATCCATTGTCTTGTTGAGGGACTTCTAGTTTGTTTCCAATTCTGGCTCTTACGAGATCATCAATGTACATGGTTGGGTAAGGGTTTCTCTAGTGGTATGAAATATCCTTATTCCTGAACTTTTGAGGTAGATTGATTGCCATCTTCCTGAGGAATCACCGTTATGCTTTCTGTAATATCTGTATGAGTAATACATTAAGTGTTCCTCTTACCTCATCCTTAACAGCATGAGATGTCACTTGTTTAGTTGATCTTAGCCACTCTGAAAGATATAAGACAAAAGCTCAAAGTAGTTTTGACTTGCATTTTTCTGATGGGTAGGGATGTTGACTATTTATCTAAATATGTCTCAGTGATTTGAGTTTACTCTATTGAGAATTTTCTGTCTAGACCTGTACATTATATTTTAATTGAGTCATTTGTTTTCTAAATGTCTAGTTTTTTGAGTTCATTATATATTTTAGAAATTAAGCCTTCTTCAGATGTATAGTTGGTTTTTAAAAAAAAAAGTTCCAATACTATAAGCTTTCAATTTTTCCAAAGGATGGTGTTCTTCAGTATACAGAAGCTCCTCAGGTTCCTGAGGTGTACTGGCTAGGTTTGTGTCAACTTGACACAGCTGGAGTTATCACAGAGAAAGGAGCTTCAGTTGGGGAAATGCCTCCATGAGATCTAGCTGTGAGGCATTTTCTCCAATTAGTGATCAAGGGCCCCTTGTGGGTGGGACCATCTCTGGCCTGGCAGTCTTGGGTTCTATAAGAGAGCAGGCTGAGCAAGCCAGTAAAGAACATCCCTCCATGGCTTCTGCATCAGCTCCTGCTTTCTGACCTTCTTGAGTTCCAGTCCTGACTTCCTTGGTGATGAACAGCTGTATGGAAGTGTAAGCCGAAAAAACCCTTTCCTCCCCAACTTGCTTCTTGGTCATGATGTTTGTGCAGGAATAGAAACCCTGACTAAGACATGAGGTTTCAGTTATTGTTGATCTTAGTGCCTGTGCTAATGGTGTTCTGCTCAGAAAGCTTTTTCCAGTGCCAATTAGGCTAGTTCCTGTATTCTCTTTTGTGAGGTTCAATGTTTCTGGTTTCATGTCTTTGATTCATTTTGGTGTTGAGTTGTATGCAGATGGTAAATATAGATTTATTTGGATTCTTCTACATAGAGCCATACAGTTTAACAAGCACCAGGTTTTGGAGATGTAATTTTTCCTACTGTGTATTTCTGGCTTATTTATTAAAAATCACAGTGTATATATATATATATATATATATATATATATATATATATATATATATGAATCTATTTATTGGTCTTCAATTTGACTTTGTTGAGCAATGTGTCTATTTTGGTGCCAATTCATGATGCTTTTATTATTATATTTATGTTATGTTGCATTTATGATACAACTTATAATCAAGGATGTTCATAATTAAAGCAGTTCTTTTATTATTTAGGGTTTGCTTAACTATATTGTTTGTGTGTGTGCTTCTATATGAAGCAAAATATTGTCTTTTCAAGAACTGAAGATTTCTGTTGAAATTTTGCTGAAGATTTCTTTGAATCTGCGGATAGCTTTGGTAGGATGAACATTGTTATTATGTTACTCTAACCAAATCATGAGCATGGAAAACCTTGCAATATGCTGATAATTTCTTAAATTTATTTCTTCAATGACTTAATCTTTTTATCATGCAAGTGGATCACTTGCTTGGTATGAGATACCCCAAGATATTTTACATGTATTTTAAGTTTTTGTGAAATATGTTATTTTTCTGATTTCTCTCTCAGATCTTTTGTTAGTTATAGGTTGGAGGACTACTAACTTTCGTGAGTTAATTTTGTATCCATATATTTTACTGAATTTATTTATCAGGTGCACATTTTCCTAATGGAATTTTTTAGATCACTTATATACTATCATATCATCTGCAAATAAAGATATTTTAGCATTTTTCTATCCAATCTCTATAATTTGATCTCATTCCGTTGTCTTATTGTTGTAGCTAAAACTTTAAGTACTATATTATAGGTACAGATTGAGTGGACAACCTTGATATTAATGGAATTGTTTTGAGTTTCTCTCCATTTAAGTAGATGCTGGCTATAAGCTTGCTGTAAACTTCCTTTATTATACAAATTCACATTTTGCTTATAAAATTAGTCCTATCTTTGCTAGTAAAATAAGGTTTCTGAAAGCATTAAAATTTCACAATCTTTCAAAATATTTTTAAATTAGTTTGTCTTTTCATAGGGATATAACTAATCACAAGTTAGGTTTTGTATAACTGTGTTTTCAATCTTCCATTTACTCCCTGAAAAGGTTTTTGAAATCTATTGTCTATTAAGTGTCAAACAAGATGCTTACTATAAAATAAATAGAAATAAACAGATAACTAAAACTCAATAAAAAAGAAAAGAAAATTATTCACCTTCAGCTTTCAATCTTAACATAGGGAAGAAAATAAAGACAGGAAACCGTATGTTCAGTTCTTGTCTCTGATTTCACTCTCTGCAATCCATTTCACCAACGATTTACTGAACCTAAGAAGGAAACTATTAATTCATTGAAAATTGAGTATATAAATGTTGTTCTGTCCTACTGAAGATAGCATTCCTGATTGTTTCCAAATGCCCAGTATCTATCTTTGCATTTCTCCCCCTAAATATTATACTGATTAGCTTTCTCAGTCTTCAGATTTAGTGCCATAAGACTAGTAAGTACTGCTGGGGTTGAGGATGCCTCTGTGACTTGCCAAATTCTTTTGGCAGTAACATAATTATTTTTATTACTATAGAAATGACAAGAAACATGGATGAGAGGTTCTTTTTTTTTCAAGAGAGACTGCTCAATTTTACTTTCAATTTCAGTTTATTATTATAAACAATTTGCTTTATCATGAACTATTGTTGCTAATTTTCTTCGATGCCCTCATTGACTGTGATGTTAGACATCAAACTCAGTGGCTTGTAATGACTAGGTAAGCACGCTATCACTGAGTTGGCTCTTCAGTCCTTCTCTACTTAATTATAATTAGAACATCATTATAGAACGTATAGAGGAAAATCCATATACCATTCATTACCATCTGTGATTCCCAGCATTAACTGAGGTTTTTAGACTCCCCCATAAAGAGAATTTTTCTTATCTTACATATATTACAATTGTAAGACCTCTGAAACAGATATTAAACCTAGTTAACAGCAAAAGGATGTGATTCATTTGACACTCTACAGTTGAAGTCATATAAGCCAAATGACAGAATTAATCATGTGGGCAGGGGTAGAAGCATGTCGCAGAAGATAGAGAAGCAAGAGTCCTACTTGTAAACTGTAAAACACTGCAGTGGAAAGAAAGCTGGTGTGTCTGCAAGAAGTATATAAAGAGAAAGTGGTGGCTGCTAATCTCAGTGATTTCCAACGGGGCACGTTACAGAGCATTGAAACTTGGAGAAATGTTTAAACTGCAGCCTGAGTTGCATGCTAATATAGAACATTTTCTTTATATCAAATTGATAGAGATCTAATGGCTAGTAAAAATGCCTGTGACGTTCAGTGAGGCATACAGCAGTGCCTGGAGATGACCAGGCCAATGTTTAGTGAAGCATCTGCATTTTGGATTGGCTACAAGTAGGATTTAGGATACACCTTAAAGAAATATACAACTGGGTTAACTGTAACAATGGATCTAGGATATATAAAAAATATATATATTAAAAGCCACCAAAGAACAGATATATCATTTTATTAAGTGGAGATCAAGATGACAGCTGGGGTTGAGACAGCCAAGTCTAAAGCTCATTTTTACATATTTTAAGGTACATGAAATACTAAAATTATTTGCTGTAACATGGAAACATAGAATTTAAAATTTCCAAAGGAGTTGAGAGAAATAAGTTGATCTCTAATAAGCTACGACACAGGTTTATATCACTTATTGTACTTGTAGATAGAGCAGATGTCTGATAATGTCACACTTGAAAGGTAGAAGGAAGAAAAAGTAGCAGAGAAAAACAGCGATAAGAAGGCAGGAAGGAAATGTGGGAGAATAAGATATCCCTTGCTTTGATTTGAATTGGTTCTTTTCTGAGGGTTCATATATTTGAGGTTTAATCTTCATTCTGCAAGTATTAGGGATTCTTGATTTTTTAAGAGGTAGAACCTGCTGAACTGTCTTTAACAACCTGTTCTCAAAGAAGTGCAGAAAGTTTTCCTGAGGTGCTGCTGCCAGAGCAATCTTACCTAGTGTGAGAAGAGCACCCATCTTCTTTCACAATATGAACAGTTTAGATGATTCCAAATTCTTTCCTAAGACTTCCAGGGCTCAAGGCAAAGTACTTGCAATTTCTTATGTGGTTGCCTGGCTTCAGGTATTTTGTTATAGTACCACAACTAAGCTAATAATTTCTCATGATGAAGCGAATATATTAATTACAGAGTGACTGTATAGGATGTAGAAGGAGAATATTAAAGGTCTAATATGTTTTTGATGGCATAGAAATGAATCAATCAGATTCTAAAATGAGCAAGGAGAGAAATATCGCAGTTTGTGTCAACTTTCAGTGTGATTTAATCTTTATTGGAGCAGGGAAGCAAGTTAAGGAAAGTGAAGGCTGAAGCAAGCAAGAAGCTTCTCTAGGTTCCCATTTGCCTCGAACCAATGTTCAGCACATCATTGTGGTGCAGGAGTTATAAAATTAATATGATTAATTTAATTTTATGTTGTCAAAACTAACTGCCTGATTCTATTTAATCATTTGCATTTAGAAAATAACACTTTTACATAAAACACGAGATATTTAATTAGAATTGAAACTACACATAACATGGATTCCATGGAGTACCTAGGACAGGAAACAGGAGACACAAACACAAAAGAAAATAAATAAGGCCCATTTAGAGTTTTCAATATGTTCCTCTACATTCAGGGTAGTAGAATGCCTGCTCGAGAATTAATATTTTAAAATAGAAATATTGATTCTATTCCCTCCCCACCACACACACATTCTGCTTCCCAGATCCCTGACAAATCCTAGAGATGCCTCCTTCTCTGCTCACTAATTATTTCTGTTCTCTCTTGCCTGCATTCCCTATACATGCTCCCCTCCGCCTCCCCTCTCCCACCCTCTGTCCATCTACCTCCGATATGTATTTTATTTCCTTTCTGGGAAGAATTTGGCCATCCTCCCTTGGAACCTTCTTGTTATTTGGATTCATTGATTTTGTGGATTGTATCATGGTTATCCTGTACTTTGTGGATAATATCTGATTTCATTTTGAGTCTGGGTTACCTCACTTAGGATGATATTTTCTAATTCCATCTAGTTCCATCTATTCTAGCTGAGGAGAAAGTTATGGTGTAAATGAACCACATTTTCTTTATCCATTCTTTATTTAAGATACATCTAGATTATTTCTAGTTTCTGACTATTGCAAGTAAAGCTCTTGCCATGAGCATCCTTGAGAAAGTTTTTTGTGATATGGTGGAGAATCTTTTGGGTATATATATGCCCATGAGTGGTATAGTTAGATCTTGAGGTAGAAGTATTCCCAATTTTCTGAGAAACAGCTGCCTTAGTCAGGGTTTCTATTCCTGGACAAAACATCATGACCAAGAAGGAAGTTGGGGAGGAAAGGGTTTATTTGGCTTACACTTCCATATAGCTGTTCATCACCAAGGAAGTCAGGACTGGAACTCAAGCAGGTCAGGAAGCAGGAGCTGATGCAGAGGCCACGAAGGTATGTTCTTTACTGGCTTGCTTCCCCTGGCTTGCTCAGCCTGCTCTCTTATAGAATCCAAGACTGCCAGGCAAGAGATGGTCCCACCCACAAGGGGCCCTTGATCACTAATTGAGAAAATGCCTCACAGCTAGATCTCATGGAGGCATTTCCCCAACTGAAGCTCCTTTCTCTGTGATAACTCCAGCTGTGTCAAGTTGACACAAACCTAGCCAGTACANTTCCCCTGGCTTGCTCAGCCTGCTCTCTTATAGAATCCAAGACTGCCAGGCAAGAGATGGTCCCACCCACAAGGGGCCCTTGATCACTAATTGAGAAAATGCCTCACAGCTAGATCTCATGGAGGCATTTCCCCAACTGAAGCTCCTTTCTCTGTGATAACTCCAGCTGTGTCAAGTTGACACAAACCTAGCCAGTACAACTGCCAATTTGATTTTCAGAGTGGTTGTCTAAGTTTGCACTCCCATCAGCAATGTTAGAGTGTTCCCCTTGCTCCATGTCCTTGTCAGCACATGCTGTCCCTTGAATTCTGATCTTAGACATTCTGACTGGTGTGAGCAATTACAGTTCAAAGTTGTTTTGACCTGCATTTCCCTGATGAATACAGATGTTGGACATTTCTTTCTTTGTATTTGTTTTTTTTTTTTCTTTTTTGTTTCTTCTTCCTTTGTTTCTTTTTTTTTTCACACTCCAGATTTTATTCCCCTCCAGGTCCACCGTCTGATTGTTCACATCCCATATCTCCTCCCTAATCCCTTGTCTCCACAAGGATGTCCCCACTACCACCAGACCTCTAAACTCCCTGGGACCTCCAGTCTCTTGAGGGTTAGGTGCATCTTCTTTGACTGGACCCAGTCCCAGCAGTCCTCTGCTGTATATGTGTTAGGGGTGTCATATCAGCTGGTGTATGCTGCCTGGTTGGTGGTCCAGTGTCTGAGAGATCTCAGGGGTCTGGTCTAATTGATACTGCTTCTCCTCCTACAGGGTCACCCTCCTCCTTAGCTTCTTCCAACTTTTCCCTAATTCATCCACAGGTGTCAGCAGCTTTATTCCATTGGTTGGGTGCAAATGTCTGCATCTGACTCTTTCAGTTGCTTGTTGGGTCTTTCAGACGACAGTCATGATAGGTCCCTTTTTGTGAGCACTCCATAGCCTCAGTAATAGTATCAGGTCTAGAGGCCTCCACTTCAGCTCAATCCCACTTTGGGCCTGTCACTGGATATTCTTTTCCTCAGGCCCCTCTCTATTTCCATCTCTGCATTCTTTCAGAATGGAACAACTATAGGTCAAATTTGTGACTCTGGGATAGCAACCCCCTTCACTTGATGCCCTATCTTCCTGCTGGAGGTGGGCTCCACAATTTCCCTCTCCCTACTGTAGGGCATTTCATCTAAGTTCCCTTCCTTTTAGTCCTGAGAATCTCTCAACTCTCGCGTTTCTCATCCTTTCTGGAGGACCCCTCCCCAGTCTCCTAACTCCTGAGGTTGCCTGTTTCCATTCTTTCTGCTAGCCTTCAGGGCTTCAGTCCTTTACCCCTGCGCTTTTCAGGATTAGAGATTACTATGTTAAGAATTATCTGTTTCTCTCTGTATTATATTTTTACTTTTTTTTGGCGGGGGGGGGGGTTAACTTCTTAAGTTCATTGTTTACTTTGGATATTAACTTGCTGTCAGATGTAGGGCGGTGAAGATCTTTTCCCAATATATAGTCTACATAGTGGTTGTTATACAATAGCTCAAGACCAGCCCAAACAAGGTTTCTCTAGATAAACAATCAAGATAAAATTAAGACTAATATAATTCTAAGAAACTATATTTTGAATCATTACTATCCAACTAGAGGTACTTGATTTCAGAAGCAACAATTTTATAGCTAGCATATCTAGACCTATTCATTGACAGAATGGTCCAGGATAAAATATCTGCTAGCCTGGAACTGGACCTAAGATATATACCTTGTTAATTAGGTGGTAGACATATTTGAGTGATACCTATCACTTTAATCCTTGGGGATTGATCCAGCCTCATGGAGCCAGAGAAACATGAGAATTTTGTTTCATGTGCTTTGAGACTCAAGCCCACTCATGATGGCCCTCTACATGTGAACTTCAAACCTAAGAGCAGTTGGAAAGCTATCCAGAAATTATTAATATATTATTTTATATTTCCTCTCAGGGAGAGATTAGGGGTAGTGTGTTAATATTATCATGCTGTTGGCTATGGATTAAATAATTCACATCACAAGGTAGGTAAGTAGATAGATTAATAGATAAGATAGATTTTGAAATGATTAAGATAGATAGATAGATAGGAAAATATTAGATAAATAGGTGGTAAATTATAAGTAGGTTGGTAGATGAAAAGTAGATGCGTAAATAGATAGATAGATAGATAAGAGATTAGACAAATATTAGATAGATGATAGACAGGTAGATAGATCAATAGACAGATGATAGATTATAGGTAGGTAGATAGAGGATTGATTAATAATACAAAAGAATCTGTTTATGTCATATGATAGAGAAATGTACTGTCCTTCCTTCTTTGTGTTTGTCTTTTTTTTCCTCCTATACTAACACCAAAACTACACCCCTATTTATATCAAATACTCTTATCAGTAATTATATCCTTATATTTGACCTTTACATTTAGTTGAATGTTTGTTTTGTTTTACATTTTGATGTCTTTGATAAAAACCAACTTCATGTTAATAGCATAGAGAAAAGAGAAAATATCTCATAGGAACAAAGGTTTGGTAAAAAGCCAAGCAAAGTGTCAGAGAGAAATTAGCAAAGTGTCCATGGGTTGGTGAGCAAAAGAGAAATAAATATCTGGATACTACAATGGGAATTGATTCTGACAATTAAGTCACTGCGGTGGGATCTGCAGATGAGAGTCTGAAGGCTGACACTGTAGACTGTATTCCTGAGATTGTCCCACGGTATCAGCAGGTGTCAGCATGAACATTCCAGATTCCCCAGGGATGCTAGTGATCTGATACTGGAAGGCAAGAATTAATCTGAATTTTATAAGAGAAAGAGTGATTCACCTCCTTTTTTATTAGATATTTTCTTCATTTACATTTCAAATGCTATCCAGAAAGTTCCTATACCCCCCCCCCCCGCTCTGCTGCCATACCTGCCCACTGCCACTTCTTGGCCCAGACATTCCCCAGTACTGGGGCATATAATGTTTGTAAGACCAAGGGAAGCTCAAGAAGCTGGACTCCAGAAATTCAAATAACCCCATTAAAAATGGGGAACAGAGCTGAACAAAGAATTCTCAAGTGAGGAATACAGAATGGCAGAGAAGCACCTGAAAAAATGTTCAACATCCTTAATCATCAGGGAAATGCAAATCAAAACAACCTTGTGATTCCACCTCACACCAGTAAGAATGGCTAAGATCCAATGGAGAAAGAGGAACACTCCTCCATTGCTGGTGGGATTGCAAGCTGGTACAACCACTCTGGAAATCAGTGTGGGGGTTCCTCAGAAAATTGGACATAGTACTACCAGAGGATCCAGCAATACCTCTACTGGGCATATACGCAGAAGATGTTCCAACTGGTAATAAGAACACATGCTCCTCTATGTTCATAGCAACCTTATTTATAATAGCTAGAAGCTGGAAAGAACCCAGATGTCCCTCAACAGAGGAATGGATACAGAAAAAGTGATTCACCTCCTTTAGCTGGAGTATCTTAAGCTTTCCAATTGTTTGTAAATTTTTTCAAGACTTTTGTGTTTAAGAAAAATTAACCTCTTGGAAGTGAATGTTTTGTAAGAGTTACTTGAAAAGACATTGAACTCTAAAATAAAGAAGGAGAGGAAAATAGAAAACAAAACCAAAGTGATTTTAAGAATATTCAGAGTATCTCACACTAGAATTTGAAGTTAGAAATATGAGAAAGCAATGCACTGAGACCTTGTAACACAGGGAACCGCCTATTTCCTAAATGGACATCATTGTAGAAATTAAATATAACTAATAATTGTAAAAATGTGTAAGTTTTCAAGATGCACAAATCTTAATATAGACTTCACCAATTTGAAGTGCAAACACTCTATTAAATATTTAGGCTTATAATGACCTGGGGATAACTTGGGAGTGCTTTAAAAACTATCTTCCTTAAATTTTATCAAGAGATATTTAGTAGTTTCTATTTTTCATTTTAATTATATTCTTCTCTGTTGTTAGAACAGCGGAGACCATTTATGTAAGGAGTGTATAGCTTACATTAAAAATAATACCTAATTCCCAAATATTAAATTAAAATTATTTTTATTGCTCTTCCTATGGAGACAGAAATTGGCTTCGAAAAAATTTTTTTTTGCTTTTAAGTCTTATAATTTTGGTCCAGAATATATTTGAGCATGGATAAATGAATTAAAATACTAAAATACATTGCTTGAACATAATGCATCCCCAGGAACGTTTTCAGTATGACTGAGAGTCAAAAAGCACTATTTTTTTAAAGAGGGAATAAATTAAGTGGTTATTTATGCCACATGAAGTTTCCTCATAGTGACCATACTAGAGAGATAATACAAGGAGACAAAGGGAGATTAATAAAGTGATGAAAAATTAAAAGTTATCTTCACATTTTAGTTAGAAGCTGGAATGTGCTCACTTAATAAAGTAGAAAAACAGGGAAGAGTGGAAAATATCATTGTGGTAAAATTAGGAACACAATGCAGTGATCACTTAACACCTGAAAATATGAAAATTAACTCAACATAAGAAAATCCCAGCACTCGGGAGGCAGAGGCAGGCGGATTTCTGAGTTCGAGGCCAGCCTGGTCTACAAAGTGAGTTCCAGGACAGCCAGGGCTATACAGAGAAACCCAGTCTTGAAAAAGAAAGAAAGAGAGAGAGAGAGAAAGAAAGAAAGAAAGAAAGAAAGAAAGAAAGAAAGAAAGAAAGAAAGAAAGAGAGAGAAAGAGAATTGTCATTTCTTTTAACTCTAGATGTTATCATTGAACAGCCATAGAAAACTGATGTATTATAGCATTGCCAGTTTTCTTGTTTTTTCCCCCACTGTTTAATTTTTATTTCTCATGTTTAATTTTTGGAATGGTATTTAAAATTATAGTGTTTAAAAACTATATCACTGGATGCTGAGAACACTCCCGGAGTGGTTGAGAATGAGACAGATACTGAGGAGTTAGGGAGCTGTGGAAGTCACATTACATTTTGATGGCATCATTGACACTTCCAGTAATTACAGACAACATAGAAATCTGGAGGAACTCATCCAGTGTAAATGCTCTGAACCACTGTCCCTTTGAGTGGATAAAATTTAGCACATAGAAGGCAAGTTTTAAAGAACACCTTTCATCCTGTCCCCCACATAATTAGGTCAGGTACCTAGAGAGGTAGGTTGCTTCTCAGTGCTCAGGGAAATATTTCAGGGAGTAAAACTGTTGATTTGGGCTCAGTATCAGAGGATAAAGTCCATGGTCACTTGGCTTCCACTGTTTACACTGTGATGAGGTAAAACCTCAGACTTGGGAGAAAGTAATGTACACAAGGTTACAAACAAAGAAACGAAGGTCCCAGAAAAGGATAGACCTTTCAAGACATGTCAACAGTGAGACATTTCTGCCAAGTTGGCTCTAGTGCCAAAATTCTAACTCTCCCGAGTGTGCTTTCAGCAGTCAGTCTTAATCTATCCACTAACAGTGCAGTGTTGAGGCTGAAGCCCTCTTCTGAATCAAGATACAATGGAGATGAAGCCTGTACATCATCTCCTTCCTTCCTTCCTTCCTTCCTTCCTTCCTTCCTTCCTTCCTTCCTTCCTTCCTTCCTTCTTTCCTTCCTTCCTTCCTTCCTCCCACCATCAATCCTCCCTCTCTTTCTGTAATTTATTTTTTTCATGTACTATATCCCAACCACAATTACCCTCCCTCTTCTCCTCCCAGTCTCTCCTCACCACCTCCTCTCTGCCTCAGATCTGCTTCTGTCCCATTTACCTTCAGCAAGCCTTCCAGGGTCTATTAGTGAAACAGCATATATAATAATCAATCTTTGTATTTATTTAAAAGTGTATTATGATATTTTGTAATTGCTAAAGGTATTTTTAATCTACTTGGTGATAAATAATTGTCATACAGGGACAAATGTCTTAAAAACTATACCAGAGTACCAGATGACCATAATAATTTTGTTTTTGGCATATCTACAAATATCAGTATGTATTTTCTTGACTTCCAAGTTTTTATCTATTGATTAATATCTAGTTATTGTTTCTGTAAGAATAAGATTTCTTACTTTTTAGGGGTTCAATTTTTGATGAAATTGTATCTCAAATTCAATATCAATGTTCTGGAAATGGGTAAAGACCCAAAATAGTAATTTTTATAAACTGCAGGTATTTCCCAAGATAGAATTCTTTGTCTCTTCTTGAAAGACTGTGTTCACAGTGTGTAGGATCCTTTGGAGACACTCTGAGCTCTTGAAGTGAATACTTTGAAAGAAAATGCTAGAGATAACAGATAAAGGAAGAAAGGACAGAAAGAAGGCAGAGAAGCAAGCTGAACTT
Source organism: Mus minutoides (assembly GCA_902729485.2). Lineage (NCBI taxonomy): Eukaryota > Metazoa > Chordata > Mammalia > Rodentia > Muridae > Mus > Mus minutoides. The sequence goes on from LR751715.1 coordinate 12,578, forward strand.
ACCACATTTCTAGTCCTGAACAAAGTGTCTTCACAGTCATTGACCTAGTTAATTTCAGAAATTTTTTTTCAAAAGTATTACACACACACACACACACACACACACACACACACACACACACATACACTACACACACTTAAATTGGGTAAGATCAAATTACTAAACATGGCATGGAATCTACTTCTTATCTCACTTAAGATCTTGTCACTCTAGATTTCAGTTTTCACTGCTACTTTTCATTGTACTGTCACTTTAAATCCAACCCACACCCAGGTCTCTTCAAGAGCACTTGTTCTTAAGTGTGGACTTGTCTTCTAGCACCATAAAGTAGGTTTAAAAACAACTAAAGCTCTTTTTCAGGTACTAAAATTTGTTTTTTCTTTATACATAGAGACTATTCAAATAAAAATATAAGCCTATATACATTATTAGACAAATAAGTTTCAGAGAAAGTGACAGTAAAGTGGCCTTTATCAAGATAGACTGCAATATAAAATGATAGGTACAGTATGAAAAATTAGTCTGACAATGAAGTACAACAGTTGAACTCAGGAAGCTTAACTTATGTTAGGAACATCCAAAGTATACAACATATTGGATACTTTTCATTATCATTTGAAACATAATGACATTGACTTTTTACTTTGTCTGTCACATCTCAGTTCAATTTTTTTAAATACAAATTATTAAGTTTTTTCTCATTTGCCCATTAAAGAGAAATGAAAATAAAAAATTATATCTTAAGCAAAAACAACTATTTCAGAAATAGTGGATTTTATTCCATTTATTTACTGTATCTGCTAAGTGACATGAGATTATTTATAGCTGCTTCCTTAAATTTCAGAGTTCTACTCATGCTATTCTTGTTTTTATAATTAAATAATAGAATTTTGCATAATCAATCAATTATGATATTAAAATGACCGATTTGGGTAACTGAAATTATCAGAAACATATGTCTTCCATTTGAACTATAATTTGAACATATTAAAATGAACTACATAATTATTATTATAAAGATGTAATTATATCATTATTTGGGCATCTGGTCTAGCCTCTTTGTTTTGTATAACATTATGAATACAAATACATTTATAAAGCAATTTTGTATTAGATTTTAAGGCACATCTGTGTAATACTTTATAATTTAATTAATTTTGCAAATATTTACAGAGTATCAGTTATAAGTCATGTACTTGGCTACATGGCATGCTATGTACATCAACATAGTTCACTTATTTTGGAACACAGTGGTGGATATGCAGTTTGTCATTGTTACTGTACCACTGAGTTCTACACAGGACACCCATTGCAGATTGTTATTTTTTTAATATCCTTCTTCTCTGCCATACTCCAAAAAACATACTCCAAAATCAGGTAAGAATTTAAATTTTTTCTCAGAGTCCATGCTATACTCTCTCTAAAACTTTGGTCTCTTTCATCAAGAAATCACAATTAAAAATCTAAATATGTAATCACAGATTTGTCTGGGAATACACACACACACACACACACACACACACACACACACATATGCACACATGAGAGAGAGAGAGAGAGAGAAAGAGAGAGACAGAGAAACAGAGAGAGAAAAGAGCAGATAAACATTCTAATGAGACTCTCATATTAAATGTGCTTGTTTCTTGGCAAGAGAACTTGAATTCCATCCCAGCACTCATATGAAGTTTCTCAAATCTTTCACTGAACCCCAAGGGATGCAATGCTCTCTAATGTCCTCCTCATACAGTTGGTACAAAAGACACACACACACACACACACACACACACACACACACACACACACAATCTCTCATCAGTGCAAACAAATGAATAACTACTAAAATAAAAGTCATTTGACAAAAGGATAAAACAATAACCAAATAATAAAAATTCAAAAACAACACCTGAAATTCAATTATTTCATCAAACCAACCAGTCCCACATTTTTGATCCAGAACCAGGCATAGTTACAGACCTATAATTTCAGCTCTTGTTCAGTGAAGTCAGGAGGATCCAAAGTTCATGATCATCCTCAGCGGCACAGATGGTTTGGTACCATCTTATGCTACATGAAACCCTGCCTCAAAAAAAAAAAAAAAAATTAACACACACACACACACACACACACACACACACATACACACACACACACACACACACACACACACACACACACACAAAACATAAAAATCTCTCCATCCCTCTTGTTGTGAGTTTGCTCTAACCTATCTTTTTTCTCTCCCTATCTACAATCAGTGAGGATTCTGTAGAGCCCAATCCTTCATGACCATATTAATACTTTCTAAAGGTTTTTCTAGTTCCACTCTTCTCTTTTCCTAACAATAAAACTTGAAAATTAAATACCTCTCTCCATTTCCTATATGTCTCTCTTTGCTCCACACTTTCCCTCCTCCACTATCCCTGTGACCTCATGCCACATGCTTTCACAGTGCAAACTCCTTTCTGCCTTCCCAGGTATCAGATCATTCTCAGCCATCTTACTTATCTGGATTCTTGGTTATCAGCAGCATTCAATATTGGCACACTTCCCAAGGCCCAGGCTAAGCATGAGGAGGGTCCTGAGAAAGGCGGGAATGGGAACAATGTTGATTCAATAATGAGTCGGAGTCAGTAGTAGATGCAAGCTGTCAGTTCATGTACTGTCTCTGTTCCATGAAGACTCTCATCATTCTCTCTTCTTCTCCTTTCTTTATTCTTTTGTTTTCTCACTTTTTTCATGCCTTCTCCCAACCAGAGAGCCTGAACCCAGTCTTATATTTACTAAAGATACATCACCAAGTCTTTGATCATAGTTAATAATCTTCAAAAAATTCCTTAAATTTACATAAATTCTACCAATCCTAGATTCATAGTCCCAACCCCCATTTCCTTAGAGCAGAAACTAAACACAAAGCAAAAGCACATTTCCTTATGGGTTTACACAGCCTGTTCTTCATGGATAGCTGAAAACAATACTTGTGGTTTTCTGGTACAGCAAAGAGCAGTCTTTAGTATCTGTTTTCATTTAAGAACAGAAAGGTGACAGCATAGTAAAAGTAAAATTATTCCTTACAAAGTTTTGAATTCTGTGTAAGTAAAGTGGTTAGCTCTGTCTAATACCTTTCCAGGCATTAACATCTCCGATTCTTCAAATAGCTAGGAGAACAGAGGTGAACTTGTTATATGCTTTAAATCATCTCTTAATTCTCTCATACTCGTTTTCTCAGCCTTTCTTAGCCATCTCATAGCCTCGTCTACCCACCTTCTAATAGTATTTATTCCTAAATCATATTTAAATTCATATTTTTCAATCCATATTTTTTTTTATTTTTTTAGACAACTTTAACTTTATCCCCAACTTCACTCTGGCTAATTAATGCAGCAGTCATTGGACCAGAGGGTGCATGTATCTCCTTATGATTCTAAATTCAAGACTAAGTCTGGTCGTGAATTATTTCTACAAAAGGCCATGTAGGCTTTTGTGGCCTCTGTGGTTATGTTGTTTAAATCTTTTCCCATGGTCCTAAAGGCTGAGCAGAAAGTCTGTCCCTCCTTCTCCAAAGTGCCGTGACCATCACTAGTACTTCCTGAGAACTGCATTTGTTTCATTTATTATGGTGTCGTTTGCTCTGAGTAATGAGGAGTAGTATATTCCCTAGAAAGAAAGATTGAACATAAAATAGGAAAGACAGAAGATCATCCCCAGGGCAACATCAACCATCAGCACACATATGGATCACGGGGATCAGCAGCCTGGCAGTGTTCCAGGGGCAGGAACTGTGTTCCACTCTCCCTTACACAGCCATCCGGAACCTGGCACACACTTCCATCTTGAAGTATTATTTACAACTGAGTCATAGAGACCGTTCTAGATTACCAGGCTTCACATTCCATTCCTGTTTAATTTCCATTGATGGGCTGGAGAGACTGAGTATTTAAGAGCATTTGCTTTTCCCCCATGGGACTCTACTTTGATTCTTAATATCACTTCAGTTGGCTCACAACCACCTCTTTTTTCAGGAACAGGGGATCTGATATCCTGATTGTAATTCTGGAGGCATCTGCACTCACACATGAACTCTCTCTTTCTCTCTCTCTCTCTCTCTCTCTCTCTCTCTCTCTCATCACAAAACACATGTGTATGCACACACATTTTAGAAAAAGTCATTAAAAATATCTTCTTTACCATTTTCTTCTTCTCATCTCTAAAACTTAAAAAGCCAAGCTCATTCCTAGCACAGTGTTTATATTTTTTATGTTTATCTCCTAGAAAATATAATTCCATTATGCTGCTCTTAATGTAAGCACTGGTGATATCCAGTTATGGCCCAGCTTAGATTTCTCCCTGAGATCCTAGGCATTATGCACAAATTTCCTTAGACATTTTTAATAAACATGCCACACTTTATATACTTAACACAAATGTTTAATAACCTCTTCACAGACTTCCCTATCTCAAAAACAACTCTGTTCTTTGTTCTTTGTCTGGCTTATGCATAAAACAAGAGTCAGCAAGAAGACGTATTGCTTGAAGGATCTAGCTACTAAGCCTGATGACCTAAGTCCAGTGTCTGGGATTCTAATAGTAGCAGGAGAGAACTAAATGTCACAAATTATCTTCTGAGGTACAAACACACACATACAGGCACACACACGGGCATGCACACACACCAGAAAATAAAAAAGATAATAAAAAAAGAAAATAAAAACACATGAACAACAAAATAAAACAAAAAAAGACCAAGCATCAATGATGCAATTGTTCTATCTGCACAGCAAGTGTCCAAGTGTTTCAATACACTGGGTCTATCTGACCTTTAAAAGTAGAACTCATCTAGAATCCTCTTTAAAATAGTATTCTTATAGTTCGGGTATTCACTACAGATCATAAAGTAAAAACGTGGTGTTGGACAAATTTAAGAGGTTAGTGGAAAGTTTATTAGATACAACAGAGCTAATCATATATGTAAGTAGTGGTTTTTGTCTCATTTTGGTAAATGTATGCTGAATTGTTTAATAATATAACAATATGTTTGTATAATACAACATAAAATAAATATAATGAGGTTTAAAACTTTACTGGAACATTCTACACAGAATATTTCCATTTGCAAGAGGTGGAGAAATAGATGACTTGAAATTTATGAGACATTGCTGCTCTTGTAAAGGAATAAAGTTGAGTTACTTTCTCTTACATTGGGCAGTTCACAACTCCATATAAAGCCAGGTGCAGGGAATCCAGTGCCCTTTTCTAGCCTGTAAAAATATGCTCTCACAAGTGTGCATACCTATGCACACACACATATATACACATGTTCATGCAAACACATATAAATCTTTAAAAATATATGCTTTCTTTGAATGTTCTTATTAGTTACTAGTTGATCTTCCTCATTAACATTTTATTTCACAAATATGCCAATGAATTATTTATCTTGTCCAAAACTGTAACAGTACTTATTAATTCTTGTGTCTATACTAAGGAGTCAGAGTGGTTGCTGGAAAAAAAGTAAATAATTGGTAGAATTCTGATTTCCTCACTTTTTCAGAGCTTCATTTTTAGATATTTTGCATTCTAGTTTACTGAAGTCTTTCTCAAATCACCTTCTTTATTGCCATGGTATAAAGTATAATGTAAAAACTCATAAAGCTATTCATTGCTTGGCAAATGTCTCATTTACTAGTGGCTTAAAACATATATTTGCTATGTTTAATTTTTTTCTTATAGCATATCTACAAATGTTACTAGTTCTGCCTCCAAAATACATACCATAATAATTTAGACCTTGCTCTGTTCATGGTCACATTCCTGATTTAAGTCACCTTAGAATTTTATCTGGTTTACTGCAAGAGTTATCCTTCTTTTTTCCCATTCTTGATACACAGTAGTTCAAATTCTTCATTGTTATAGGAGTGAGAGTTTCAAATGTAAACTGAAATCTGGTAGCATATAATTTTGTATGTAATAAATATCAAGTTTTTTACTATCTAAAATATATATACATTCATATATATGCCATTGTTTGGTATAATTTGTCCCTTTGTGCATCATATTCCTTCCATTTTAGACCCTTGTATCACTAAATAAAAATTAAAATATGTAGGTGCCAAGCACTTATATAAATCATGAAAGTTACATTTTAAATAATTCTTGTTTCAAAATTTGTCTTTCTAAACAATATGCCTTACAGCCCCTCACACACAGGTTTCAACATGATTTGGAGAAGTAGTTGCATGTATAGATAACATTGGCACAACGTGTTTTGTAAAAATTCGATGGCAGGGACATACCATAAATGAATAAATGTAAAATTCTTGAATTATGTCAGAACTTTCTGTTGGTTGTCATTTCTAACTCCTTCATATCTCCTTCTCCTCTGAGATCATTCAGTAGCCCAAGCAAATGTGCAGGGTTGATACCACAAAGAACAAAGCAGCAACATGGCAACACAGCGTGAGAAGAGCATTAGGAAGCTCAGTTGGTAGAGTGTACAGTAGATTTTCATAGCCTCATCAAGGAGTCAAAATGAAGAAATCACTTGATCAGTTTTGGACAAGATGTCAGGTACACTTCCCTTATTTAAGCCCAGTCTGTACAGTTGGACCCTGGCAATATTGTTCCTTGTGACAAAAGTGGTGGGTCCCTAATCTGTTTACCTACTGAATTGTGTTGTTCTTTTGTTGTTGTTTGTTTGTTACTTGTTAATTTGTTTCTGATCTAGGAACTAGTGCCTAAGTGGTTTTAGATTAATGGTCTGAATAACTTCGAATCTAAAGGAGGTAGGCAGCCTATAGTTCTACCAAGCTAAGATGTCTGTCAACCATACCTGTGACCAGCATAGCCTGACAGCCTAAGGAAGCAATAGCATTATGTGGAGTTTGATGGTTAGCCAGAGCGCTCTAATTGCACTAAGGATTATCTCAACAATAGGAGACTAATGCGTTGTACTGAAATCCTAGCTATGTACTCAGTGCAAGTCATGGTTATTCCTAGAGAATCTATAGTCACTAATTTACTAAACCAGCATAATTTCTAGCAACAATCAATAAATATTTGCCTTTGAACCCACAAACAGGTGTGGTCTTCATCTTTATCAAGCAAATTTCATTTTAAATCCGAGACCATTATAGGACGTAACAACCAATCAAAATTCAAAGTTGCAGAGTCTATTCCCAAAGGATATATCTAAAAAAATTCTCTGACAAAAACATCTCAGGAAACACTGTTGAGGAGGGGGAAGAAATATTCTATTATCTAGAGGATCAGGGATTGTGCTATGAGGTTGTATCTCCTTATAATGTCAGAAAATGCATTCATCATTTTACTAATATGAATGCCTAAATGTGTGCTCAACATGGATGGTCCCAATGGATATGTAAAAGGAAAACTCTGATGCTTCATCCATATTCAAAGAACTTTAGGCAACTAAAGAAATCTGGGAGTGAGTGTTGGTCTTCCTCAAAGACGAATACAACCATATGTTTGTTCAGAGGCCAAGGGTCATCCCTGAAAAATACATACAAATAACATCATAAGGAACAAATATAACATACACACACACACACACACACACACACACACACACACACACACACACACGTATGCAGGCAATAACAACTAGTGATAAAAATATTTCAGTCATGAATTTGTAAGAGAAGGGGGAGGGGTAATTGGGAGGACTTGAAGGTAGGAAAGAGGACAGATTATGTCATTATGTTATAATATCAAAAAATAAAAATAAAAACATAAAATAAATGAATTACTTTATTTAAAATAAACTAGTTTGTAAGATATAAAAACATTCACCATAGATGTTGATGTATATCATTCATGGGTAAAATTTTCTATGTAGATCTTCCATAAACACTTACATCAAGATAAATGCCAGTCACATGAAACAAAAATAATAAGTACTTTTCTTTGCATAGTCAGACTGTAAAGTTAGAATTTTATAATATATAAATAACTTATATTACTCTATTATTAAATGTATTTTTCCATATGTGTGCACATGCGGAGGTCAGAGGAGAACTTGCAAGAGTAGATTCTCTCTTCTTACCACATTGGTCAAAGTGATGGATGTAGATTACAGTCTTACACTGAGCATTAATTGTTCAAGATACAGAAGTGGAACAAAATGTAATAGTTGATTTTGTCCCCTTTATGGTTTACTCAGGTTGGTCAGACAAATGTAATGACCTTCCACTAATTAAAACATAACCAGCTGAGCATGGTGGTGCACGCCTTTAATCTCAGCACTTGGGAGGCAGAGGCAGTCAGATTTCTGAGTTCGAGGCCAGCCTGGTCTACAGAGTGTGTCCCAGGATAGCCAGGGCTATACAGAGAAACTCTGTCTCAAAACAAAAACAAAAACAAAAACAAAAACAAAAACAAAAACAAAAAAACAAGCAAGCAAACAAACAACCCAGAAACAAAACAAACAAACAAAAAAACATACCACACTCAAGCACACACACATATACAGAAAGAGAGACAGACAGATACACACACAGACACATACTGGGAGGGGCAGAGAAAGAAGGAAGAAAGGGAGAGAAGGAAGAAAGAGGGAGAAGGGAGGGAGGGAGGGAGGAAGGGAGGGAGGGAGGAAGGAAGGAAGGAAGGAAGGAAGGAAGGAAGGAAGGAAGGAAGGAAGGAAGGAAGGAAGGAATAAAGAGAAAGAGAAAGAGAAAGAGAAAGAGAAAGAGAAAGAGAAAGAGAAAGAGAAAGAGAAAGAGAAAGAGAAAGAGAAAGAGAGAACAAAAGAAAACAAAATACAAGAGACAAAATTTTGGATTTAAAATGAATGGTGTGACCAGCCTAAATTCCCATTTGGTTTCAGTCTGTCTTCAGAGCATTCAGTTTCCCAAATACTTCTGAATGTTCCAGCACACCTTTAGAATACAGATTTTCCAACACTAGGGCAAAGTTTACAAGATATTTTCTTGGCATTTCCGCAAGTCATTCCTGAAACTGTATTGTATGGCAAAGACTTGAACAAATAGACGTGGAGAGCAAAGCATGAAGGACTCAGCCAATGCTGAAAGGAGCCAGTTTGAAGTGAGCAGTTGTTTCCTTATCTAAATCTAATGCAAAGTCTTCCCCATTATTAAATTAGAGCTGTACTGCTACTAAGTGTAGGGCCATTAAATCTCTGAAAATCATTGGCCTGTAGTTCCTCTGGGGTTCAAGACTGCATCCAAATGGTGATATTTGTTTTGAGATGGAAAACTTCAGTGGACAACAAGATCATGTATCTTTGCTTTTAGTAAAAAAGCTTTCTCTAGCTCCTTCCTTGGGAGTCCTGTGTTCCAACTAATAGCTGACTGTGAGCATCCACTTCCCTGTTTGCCAGGCACTGGTATAGCCTATAGGTGGAAGAATAACATGAACTAACTAGTTCCCCCTACGCTCATGTCTCTAGCTGCATATATGGAAGAAGATGGCTTAGTTGGCCATCATTGGGAGGAGAGGCCCCTTGATTATACAGACTTTATATGCCCCAGTACCCCTTATGTGGGAGGGGGTGGGTAGGGGAGCAGGGCGGGGATGGGGGAGGGTATGGGGAAATTTCTGGATAACACTTGAAATGTAAATGAAGAAAATATCTAATAAAGAGAAAAAATTTTAAAAAAAGCTTATAAGTCTGGATATGCTTGCAAAACTAATGGAAAGGGAAAGGAATTGTAGAGGAGGGAGGGGAAAAGAGGATCAAAAGGGAAGGGAGCAGAAGAGAGGGGAGGGGAGGAAATGGAAGTGAAAGAATGAAGGAGGGATGGCAAGAAGGAAGGAAAGGGGATGAACAGAAAGATGGATAGCAAGAAGAAAGGAAGAATTTTGCTTATCTTCCACTTATTCTAGTATTTACTGCAATCTATTTTCTGCAGAGTTTGAGAAACTAAACTGTCTGATATTCTTTTTTAACACTCCAGCTAATAAAACAAATCTGTCTGTCAAAATAATGTGAAGGAAAAAAGACAGAATAATTTCCAGACCATGGTCTGTGTTCATCCATCATACCTAGAGTCCACAAGTGATGTAGAAATCATCATCTGGCAACCTTTTGCCCTTTCAGCTGATGTCACAGTGTCGAATACATCCCAATTTCTAAAGAGCACCAGGAAGTTATAGAAATAAATTTGTTTATATGATGCTATCCAGTTATTTTTACCTGAGTCCATTCTAAAGGGGTGCTGGAACATTCAGAAATATTTAGGAGGGTGAGTTACATTTATGAATGTATTTTGATGTTATTTAAGATTCATACATTCGCATAAAATTTTAGAAAATGTACTTTAAAATGGACATTATTTTATTTATATGTATACATATATGTGTATATGTGTGTGAATATATATATATATATATATATATATATGTGTGTGTGTGTGTGTGTGTGTGTGTGTATGTATGTGTGAATAAATACACATATATGATGAAATTTGAAATAAAAAGAGAAAATTGAACAATATCAATTAACAATATAGGCAAAGCTCTACTGATAGGCTCCAGAAAAAAAGAACATAAAAGAAAACAGTATTATAGTCAGGTAAGGTGTCTCATTGCAGAGATGACCACTGTCAAAATCCTGATTGTGAATACTATTCTCTTAGTTTCAGGGCATCCATTTCACAGCATATATTTTTAGAAATATCATAATTTTTGTTTGCTTTTGGTCATCACTAAAACTTCTTTTGATATTTTACATGCCTTCAGTAGCTGTAGCTATTAATTGCCTTCAAACTTGAAGATGTGATAAGGATATTGGTTTTCTAATATACATTTACTTCAGTAAACTATATTCTCTTTTACTAAACTCAGTGGAAGTGATTTCTATCATTTTCTTCCCTTGGGAAGTCTGGCACATTGATGAGTCTCTTGTTTTGATGAAATTATTTAACTGGATTAGAACGGTCATGTTTTTATCCATGCAAACTTTTCTGCATCTGCCTTTTTTTTCCTCCCTACATGTTTCCCCTCCATTCTTTTCTCTTACTTTTGGAAAGCGTTATTTTAATTCCTCTTTGAAATCAAATGTGCTTTAAAACACATTAGTTAGGATTCATAAGATTACAATAAAAAAATATCATATTTATTTGTGTGTGTGTGTGTGTGTGTGTGTGTGTGTGTGATATATATCTGCTTCATAAGATGCATAAGGAGCTTGAAGTACAGTATGGAGTAGCAGATCCTCTTCTTCCACAATCTGGGTTCTGTGGATTGAATCCTCAGGCTGTGGGACATAACAATGGGTACCTTTAACTACTGATTCAGTTTACAGGACGCAACAGCATTTTTCACTGAATATTTTATGTATTTACATTTCAAATGTTAACCCCTTGCCCAGTTTCCCCTCTGGAACCGCCTATCCTATTCCCCCTTTCCTTAATTCCCTCCCACTCACTCTCCTACCTCACCACCCTGGCATTCCCTTACACTGGAGAATGGAGCCTTCAAAGTACCATGGGCCTCTCCTCCCATTGATGCCATGCAAGGGTATCCTCTGCTACACATGCAGCTCCAGCCATGGGTCCCTCCATTTGTACTCTTTGCTTGGTGGTTTAGTCCCTGTGAGCTCTGAGAGGTCTGGTTGGTTGATATTGTTCTTCCTATAAGGTTACAAACCCCTTCAGCTCCTTCAGTTCTTTAACTACTCCATTGGGGTCCCTATGCTCAGTCCAATGGTTGGATATGAGCATCTGCCTCTGGATTTATCAAGCAAAAATTTTATAAACAGTATAAATGTGAATTTTACTCAAAATATATGAATTGCTGAATTATTAAAAGTTACTATGATTTGATGTTAGAGTTATTTTGTTTTTTGAAATGAGATTCTTGACTAGAAGAATAATCCCTAACATTTCACTAGGAACCTAACAGTGTGATCAACCTAGAATATTTCTTTTCAATAATTATCTCTCTCATTCCCACAATCTGCAATAGACATAGTATAATAAGAGAAGGTATAAGTAAAGTGATCTGAGTACTTATATTTCTATTGGCTATTATACATGTTGCCAGTGACTGACCTAGGTGTAGTTGTTTCTATGAGTTTTAACCCATCTTTCCATTTTTCACTTACTGAAAGTACCATGAACCTGTGCTTTATTGTGCCATCTAGGCAGCCTTTTAGTAACTAATTATTTTGCCAATATTACACCAGGAAGAATATGTTTCCAGTCATCATTCTTGTTTTATATAGTATAGCAACCCAAAATTGGTGACCTTAACTTGGCATTGGTAAAACTGAGTTCACTTTCCATTTGAAAATAAATTTGGTGGGACAGCTTGGACAAGAAAGGCACCTACAGCCAAATCTAGCAAGATGAGTGCAGTCCTAGGACCAAACTTGTGGAAGGAGACACATGACTCCTGCTAACATATCATCACCCTGTGGTGAGACACACACAAATATCTGAATGAATAAGCGAATGAATGAATGAATGAATGAGAAATTGAGATATTTTAAAAGAATGAACAAGATTAAAACCCACATATGGCATAGGACATAAGGTATTATATGACATAAGTGATACACATATCAATCTAATATTTGCAGAATCCCTTTTATTTTAATTAAGTTTAGAATAGTAATCTATATCACACATCCACAAAACATTGAAAATAAGAGTATCTTTCATTTCTATTTTAAAATTATTATATACTTTTAAAATGATACTGAATTGACTAACAAAAACCCAAGTTTTGCAGATGATTCATTCAGTTCAAACTGCAAGAAGACATTGGAAGCTGGATATTTTGCTTAGGTATATGAGCATCCCCAAGTAAATGAGGTACTATTTGCAGTACAACTCTTAGTTATTATTTATTTAATGCATATTTATTTAATTAATTGTTATACTGTATCCATATATTATAATGTTAATTAAAATTTACAATTTATATCTTTAATGTTTCTAATATTCAAGTTCATAATAAGAGCATCCAGAAATTTATATGGCAGTATATAATTGCACTTCTAACTTACTACAAAATGAATGTGGTTTTCTTATGTGTGAGAATATAACAGCGCATGAATTTTTGCTAGGCAATATAGCCCAAATTCTCAGGAATGGAATTGATTTTCTTGTGCCAGAGAAGAACAACCTCCCTCATCTATCCTAGAAAATAAAAACAGCTGAAAATGAATGTGAACAATGTTGTCAGCCCTCAAAATACAGAATATATGCCAGTGCTTTGATCTGGGGCTTTCCAGGTTTCAGACTGGTAACAAGTTAACTTTATTGCTTATAAGCCACTGGGTTCACTATACCTTGCCATGGCAGTATAGACAGATTAACGTGTGTGTGTGTGTGTGTGTGTGTGTGTGTGTGTGTGTACAAAAGTAAAAATATATTTGATTCATTCTAGATGCTTTAAGATTAACTGTGCAGATGTCATGAAGTTAAGAATACTAAATATCCTAAGCAGAGGATACTGCTGTGGAATAAAATGGAGATACCATGCCTCAAATACAGGCAATTGATTCATGGGTTAATTATTACAAACTCTGCTTAAAATGATCAAGTGGTTTTAAGTTTTGTTTTAGCTGAGTATGTAACTAGAATAAATGTTATAGTTAATTCATTAAATTGAAAAAGCCATTGTTTATCTATTTCAAGGATTGAAGATATTTTAAAACACTTAATTATATGAAATAAAGAGTAAAACTTGGTCACATTTAATGTGAAATTAACTTTTGAACAAGTGAACAAAACATCTATATACCCTTGCCTCTATTGAATATTTTTTTAAAATTATGAGAATTTCAGTTATTTATGTTATAGAGTACCATATAAAAATTCATGAAATGAATAAAAAGTAACGATTAAGTAGATGAAACTATCATTCACGTTTTTAAATGTAAAGCTAAGACATAGTAGTTTGAAATATATAAAACATGCACTTTGAAATATATAAAACAAGTATTTGGCCAAATGATTGAATGGGCTCAAACTCTGTAATATGCCATCCAGTTTTTTTTTTTTTTAATTGAATACTCTATCCATTCACATTTCAAATGTCATCCTCCTTCCTGGCCTCCCCCTGCACCCCCCTCCAATCCATTCCCCCTTACCCTGCTTCCGTGAGGGTGCTTCCCTACCCACCCAGCTCCCACCTCACCACCCCAGCACTTTTCCACACTGGAACACCAAGCCTCCACATGTCCAAGGGTCCGCCTCCCACTGACACCAGACAAGGAGCCTTCAACTCCTTCAATTGTCCCCCCCAAACCCCCAGTGGGATCCCCTAGCTCAGTTGATGGCTGGATTCTAGCATCTATATCTTCATTGGTAAGGATCTGGCAGAGCCCCTCAGGAGACAGTTCCTGTCAGCAAGCACCACTCTGCATCCACAATATTGTCTGGGTTTGGTGCCTGCGTGTGAGATGGATACCAAGGTGGGGCAGTCTCTGGATGTCCCCTCCCTCAGTCTCTTCCCCCAGACAGGAGCAATTATGGATTAAAATTTTGGTGATGAGTGGGTGGTCCCATTCCACAACCGGGTGGGGGGGGGCATGCCCAACCTCTGGACACAGTTCTGACAGACTACCCCCCCACACCACTTGTGGGGAATTTCAGCCATTGTCATCCCCATGGGGTCCTGGGAGGCTCCTGCCCTATCATCTGGGACCTTTTGTTTGCCATCCCCAGATCCCCATTCCCCACTGCTACACACCTCTGTTCAACTTCTTGACCCTCTGTACATCTCCTCCATCTCCTCCCATACCTGATTCTTCCCATTTTCCCATCCCCCTCTTCTCTTCCTTCCAAGTTCCTCCTACCTTCTAATTCTCTTAATTATTTTGTTGCCTCTTCTAAGTAGGATTGAAGAATCCACTCTTTGGTTTTCCTTCTTCTTAACCTTCATTTGGTCTGTGAGTTGTATCGTAGGCATTCCACACTCTATGCCTAATATCCACTTATCAGTAGGTATATACCATGTATGTTCTTTGGTGACTGAGTTACCTCATTCAGCATGGTACTTTTTTGATCCATACATTTGCCTGTGAATTTCATGAAGTCATTGTTTTTAATAAATGAGCAGTACTCCATTGTGTAAATGCACAACATTTTCTGTATCCATTTCTCTGTTGACCGATGATCTGGGTTGTTTCCAGGTTCTGGCAATTATAAATAAGGCTGCTATAAACATAGTGGAGCATGTGTCCTTATTACATGTTGTAGTATCTTCTGGGTGTATGTCCAGGAATGGTATAGCTGGGTCCTCAGGAAGTACTATGTCCAGTTGTCTGAGGAACCGCCAGACTGATATTCAGAGTAGTTGTACCAGCTTGCAATCCCAAGAGCAATGGCATAGTGTCCCTCTTTCTCTCCATCTTTGCCAGCATCTGCTGTCACCTGAGTTTTTTTTACCTCAGCCATTCTTACTGGTGTTAGGTGGAATCTCAGGGCTGTTTTGATTTGCATTTCCCTATTGACTAAAGATGTAGAATATTTCTTTAGGTGCTTCTCATTCATTCAAGTTTCCTCAGGTGTGAATTTTCTGTTCAGCTCTATTCCCCATTTTTAATAGGGTTATTTGGTTCTCTGGAGTGTATCTTCTTAAGTTCTTTGTATATATTGGAGATTAGCCCTCTATTGATGTAAAATTGGTAAAGATCTTTGTCCAATCTATTGGTTGCAGTTTGGTCCTATTGACAGTGCCCTTTGCCTTACAGAAGCTTTGCAGTTCTATGAAGTTCCATTTGTTGATTCTTAATCTTAGAGCATAAGCCATTAGTGTTCTGTTCAGGAAATTTTCTCTGTGCTTATGTGCTTGAGACATTTCCCCATTTTTCTCTTCTATTAAATTCACTGTATCTGGTTTGATGTAGAGGTCCTTGATCCACTTGGACTTGAGCTTTATACAGTGAGATTAAAATGGATTGATTTGCATTATTATACATTGTTGACCACCAGTTGAAACAACACCAATTGTTAAAGATGCTGTCTTTTTTCCATTGCATGGTTTTAGTTTCTTTGTCAAAGATAAAGTGACCATAGATGTATGGGTTCATTTCAGGGTCTTCAATTCTATTTCATTGATCTACCTGTCTGTCACTGTACCAATACCATGCAGTTTTTAATCACAATTTCTCTGTAGTACCACTTGAGATTAGGAATGGTGATTTCCTCCAGCTGTTCTTTTATTGTTGAGAATAGTTTCCCTATCCTTGTTGGTTTGTTCCTCCAAATGAATTTGCAAATTACTCTTTCCAACTTTATGAAGAAATAAGTTGGAATTTTGATGGGGATTGAATTGAATCAGTAGATTGCTTTCAGCAGAATGGCCATTTTTATTATATTAATCCTGCTAATAAATGCACATGGTAGATCTTTCCAACTTCTGAGATCTTTGATTTCTTTCTTTAGAGACTTAAAGTTCTTGCCATACAGACCTTCACTTGTTTGGTAGAGTCACATCAAGGTATTTTATATTATTTGTGACTATTGGGAAAGGTGTCATTTCCCTAATTTCTTTCTCTTCCTGTTTATCCTTTGAGTAGAGTAAGACTACTCATTTGTTTGGGTTAATTTTATATTAGCCTATTTGCTGAAGTTGTTTATGAGGTTTAGAATATCTGGTGGAAATTTTGGGGTTACTTACGTATACTATCATATCATCTGCAAATAGTGATATTTTGATATCTTCCTTTCCAGTTTTTATCCCTTTGACCTGTTTTTATTGTCTATTGCTCTGGCTACAACTTCAAGTACTATATTGAATAGATAGGGAAAGAGTGGGCAGCCTTGTTCAGTCCCTGATTTTAGTGGGCTTCCTTCAAGTTTCTCTCCATTTAGTTTGATGTTGGCTATTGGTTTGCTGCATTTTGCTTTTAATATGTTTAGATATGGGCCTTGAATTCCTTATATTTCCAAGACTTTTAACATGAAGGGATGTTGAATTCTGTCAAATGCTTTTCAACATCAGCATCTAATGAAAGGTTCAAGTGGGTTTTTTTGTTTTATATTTATTTTGAGTTTGTTTATGTAGTCGATTACATTGATGGATTTTCAAATATAGAAGCATCTCTGCATCCCTGGGATGAAGTCTATTTGCTCTTGATGAATGATCATTTTCATGTGTTCTTGTATTCAGTTTGCTAGATTTTATTAAGTATTTTTACATCTATATTCATAAGGGAAACAGGTCTGAAGTTCCTTTCTTTGTTGGAATTTTGTGTGGTTTTTGTATCAGCATAACTGTGGCTTCATTGAACAAATTGGGTAATGTTCCTTCTGTTTCTATTTTGTGGAATAGTTTGAAGAGTATTGGTATTAGGTCTTTTTTGAAGGTCTGATAGCAGTCTGCAATAAACCCAACTGGTCCTGGAATTTTTTGGTTGGGAGACTTCTAATGACTGCTTTTCTTTTTTTAGTGGTTATGGGGCTGTTTCGATGGTTTATCTAATCCTGATTTAACCTTGGTAAATGGTATCTTTCTAGAAAATTGTCCATTTCATCCAGGTTTTCCAGTTTTCTTGAGTATAAATTTTGTAGTAGGACCTGATTATTTTTTCTTTTTTTTTTTTATTTTATTAGATATTTTCTTATTTTACATTTTAAATGCTATCCTGAAAGTTCCCTATACCCTCCCCCTGCCCTTCTCCCATAACCACCCACTCCCACTTCTTGGCCAAGGAGTTCCCCTGTATTGGGGCATATAAAGTTTACAATACCAAGGGGCCTCTTTTCCCGATGATGGCCAACTAGGCCATCTTTTGCTACATATGCAGCTAGAGACACAAATCTGGGGGTTCTGGTTAGTTCATATTGTTGTTCCTCTTACAGGGTTGCAGGACCCTTCAGCTCCTGGGGTACTTTCTCTAGCTTCTCCTTTGGAGGCCCTGTGTTCCATCATATAAATGATTGTGAGCATCCACTTCTGTTTTTGCAAGGCATTGGCAAAGAGCCTGATTCTTTTTTTTTTTTTTTTTTTTTTTTTTTTTTTTTTTTTTTTTTTTTTTTTTTTTTTTTTTTTTTTTTTTTTTTTTAATTTTTTGTTGCTGTTGTTATATTTCACTTTTCATTTCTGATTTTGTTCATTTGAAAATTGTCTCTTTGCCCTCTGGTTAGTCTAGTTAAGGGTTTATCTATCTTGTTTATTTTCTCAAATAACCAGCTCCTGGTTTTCTTGATTATTTGCATAGTTCTTTTTGTTTCTATTTGGTTAATCTCATTCCTGAGTTTGATTATTTCCTGCCTTCCACTCCTCTTTGGTGTATTTATTTATTTTTTGTTCTAGAGCTTTCAGATGTGCTGTTAAGCTGCTAGTATATGATCTCTCTAGTTTCTTTTTGGAGGCACCCAGAGCTTTGAATTTTATTCTTAGCACTTGCTTTGATTGTGTCCCATAAGTTTGAATATGCTGTACCTTCATTTTCATTAAACTCTAAAATGTCTTAAATGTTTTTTCTTTCTTTCTTCCTTGATCAAGTTATCAATGAGTAGAGCATTGTTCAACTTCCATGTATATCTTGGCTTTCTGCTGTTTTTGTTTTTATTGAAGATCAACCTTATTCCATGATGATCTGATAGGATGTGATAGGAGCAATTTCTTTTCTGGTCCAATCTATTTGGAGTTCTGTAGGCTTCTTGTGTGTTCATAGGCATCTCTTTCTTTAGGTTCAGTAACTTTGCAACTATAATTTTTTTGAAGATACTTACTGGCTCTTTCAGTTGTGAATCTTAGCTCTCTTCTATACCTATTAGCCTTAGGTTTGGTCTTTACATTGTGTCCTGGATTCCTGAATGTTTTGGGTTAGGAGCTTTTTGTATTTTGCATTTTCTTTGATTGTTGTGCCAATGTTTTCTATGGTATCTTCTGCACCTGAGATTCTCTCTTCTATCTCTTGTATTCTGTTGGCAATGCTTGCATCTATGTCTCCTGACTTGTTTTCTAGATTTTATAACTCCAGGGTCATCTTTAGTTGTGATTACTTTATTGTTTATATTTCCATTTTTTGATCCTGGATGGTTTTGTTCAATTCTTTCACCTGTTTGGTTGTGATTTCCTGTACTTTAAGGGATTTTTGTGCTCCCTCTTTAAGGGTTTCTAACTATTTACCTGTGTTCTCCTGGATTTCTTTAGGGGGTTATTTATGTCCTTCTTAAAAATCCTCTATCATCAGCATGAGATGTGATTTTAAATCAGAGTCTTGCTTTTCTGGTATGTTGTTGTATCCAGTGTTTCCTGTGGTGGGAGAACTGTGTTCTGATGATGCCAAGTAGCCTTGGTTTTGGTTGCTTATGTTCTTGTCCTTGCCTCTTGCCATCTGGTTATCTCTGGTGTTATCTGGACTTGTCTCTCACTGTAGCTTGTCCCTTTGGATGACCTGTGTGTCAGTAGTCCCAGGAGACTAATTCTCTCCAGGAAAAATTTGTGTATGTAAAGCTGTGGCACAGGGTCAGCTCCAGGCACAGATAGAAACTGGAAGGGGCTTTTCCTTGGCTGTGCCTTGGTCAGTCTTGGGCCAGTAATTTGAGCAGAAGTGGTGGTCTCACTTGTTCTCTCAGGTGTGTCAGCACTCTTGGGAGACCAACTCACTTCTGCTGGGACCAGGGTTTGAGAGCTGTGCTCTCAGGTTTCTCAGCACTCCTGAGAGACTTGCTCTATCCTGGCAGAATCTGAATATAGATTTCTGTAGTACAGGGTCAGCTCCAGATACAGATGGAAACTGGAAGGATTCTGTTCCTTGGTTGATGTGTCCTGATGGCTCTGGAATCGTCACTCTTGGGCCAGTAATTTGAGCAGAAATGGTAGTCTCACCTGTGTTCTCTGGTGTGTCAGCACTCTTGGGAGACCAGCTCTCTCTCTCCCAGTAGAACCTGGGTATGAAGAGCTGTGGCACAGGGTCAGAAGAGGACACAGATGGAAACCATGCCTTCCAGTTCTTAACATAGAACTTTACTTATGTATCTTTTATGAAACACAAACTCACCAATATTTGAATATTTAATAGAGTGTTTAAGGTAATTCTGCCTTCTAAAACATTTAACCATATCTAAATAATTATTTCAGGTGGTTCTTCAGTTTATAATTATTGACCATGTTTTTTATTTTACTGCATTTTTAAACACATCCCAAATATTTTCATTTTAAAATTAACTACCTAACATGATTGTAAATATGTTGTGAATTAATTATCTGTTTTCTTTGTGTGTCTTCTTTGTATATGTTATGTGCTTTGGGGTGTATGTGTATGTATGCATGCACATTAGGTTTTTTTCGGTAGTCACTTTCCACACTATTTTGAGTCCTGCTCTCTGATTGAACCTGAAGTTTATTAATTCATCTAGATTCTCCAGACTGTAAGCAACAGGGAGTTGTCTCCTACATCAATCCTGGAAGTTACAGACGAGCTGCCACAACCGGATTTCACATGGCAAGCAAGGATCCAAATGCAGCTTGTCATGTTTCTTGTGGCAAACACTTTACTGACAGAACCATTTCCCTGCCTTATAATTTATCTTAATACTTCTGTTAACATAAGCAATGTTAAGACTGCGTTTTGCAAGAAAACTGAAAGATCAAACTAAATGCTCATCATTTCTTGCCAAGATAACTTAAAATAATACTTATAATTTTTTAATCTATTCTATGAATGAAACTATTAAATGTCTGCCCAGATATTTATAAGATGCAGAAAACAGTTTTGTACCATAGGCAGAAAAAATAATCACTTTGTTTGGTTAACCTGTCTATGCCTCATAACCTTTCACATTTACTTAAGAGAAAATTATAATAACTGAGCTTTTGAACATTTTTAATATCTCAAAGTGAAAAATACCTGGCAATAAGATAAAGGCTCATTGCTTCTTGAAACATTTCACGTTATAATCACTTTCAAGTCTTTATTTTGTGACAAAAGCAGAAAATATTTTACAGTAATAAAAAACTCAAGATGTTCAAATGTATCTTATAAGTGAGATCTGAATTACATCCTTTTTCAGAATCATGTGTCTGGGAAATATACTGCATTTCACAAGTTTTTAATTGATACAGTCTGGAAGACAATTTTATCACTTTTTAAGTTTCAATTCTTGGGAGATTTGTTCAAATTAGAGAGTAAATTGTTCTGTCACTTGAATAGCTGCTTCAGTTGTGTTTTTGAAAACCATATCTGCATCCATGAGCAGAGGAAATTTATTGCCCTGAAGTTACAACGTGGGACATTATAAGCCATTTCAAAGGACAAAGCTTGCTAAGTGCTCACTGAATTTGCCATTACTGTTCTGTTCTTGAACTCAGGAAAAAGTCAGCTCTGTCTTAGGTCTCAATTGCAGAAGCCAGGAATGAGTGTGCATTTAAAACCTTTCCATAAGTTAATTAGGGAGGAATTAGAATGAAAGTGGGTAGTTTAGCAGCATCAACACTGCCATTTTGCATCACACCAGTGCTTCTCTTTATTTAATATCCAGCCTCCAGCAGCTGGACTTGTTGGTTTCTACAGCTTTTAAAGAAAGGTGAAGAGCTCCATGATTCTCCCAGGCAATGTGCCATCTGTGATCAGGCTACATTTTCCTCTTGACCTCCTTCAAATAATACCCTAAAGCTGGAAGCTTCATTTCTAGGTTGCTACTGATACAGTTTAAATAGCTCTGGTTATTAATAATCCTTACTCAATCATCCATTTCCTCAATAAAATCAACTAGTCCATCAGGAAGCTATTTGTTGCTAAAGCTCCTAAATTCATGCTTGAGTATTCCTGTGACTGTGATGAAATGTGAATTTATGGGGCTTATTCAATGCATGTTTTTTGGTACAATCTGCCTCTAGATAACTGTTTTGGATGAACAGCAGCTTTTCTTACAAACTTTCTTCATTTCAGAGTTTCCTCTCAATCTCAAAGTTTTATATCTCCTAACATTGCTTGCAAATTTCTTTCTCGTAACAATATATAAGTCCTATATGAATGATGGAGTTTTTTATAGGAAGTTTACAGAAAGTTCAAGTAGATTTTGTCTTCAGTAAATTTGTATAAGGGAAAAACTGAGATAACCTAAAGAATTTTTTTTTAATTTCTATCACTTCAAACAGCTCTTCATTAAAGAAATACCAATACTTACATCACAGGCTTACATAGTATTCTACATAACACATGACAAATGAGGTTTCAACTACAGTAACCATATGCAAGTAAAATATCAATGTCTTTTCACATTGTCAGACATAAATATGACAACATTAATATCCCAACTCTAAACTAGCTTCATGGCTTTTATCATTATTTGGAGTAAGTAGCAGATTTATTTTTCACGTCATACTATCCCTGTTCCCTCTCTTGCTTTCTCAAATATCTTTCTGGTTCTGTTTATAATTTCCTTTCATTGTTTTACCCAAAAATCCCATTTCTTTGATTTTCTCTTTTCAAGGGTGATATTCCTATCCCCGTTTGACCTAGATTCAGGGTGGTTTGCCCTGATGGCCCTTCATTTCCATAGTTGTGCTCATTGTAACCTTTTTAGGAAACAAGGATGGATATGAACAAGAATGATTCTAATTCATATCGAGTAGTTTAAATACTTGAAAATATCAAAAAAGGTGTTTCTGTCATGTTCTTTAATTTGATCTGAATTCAAGTGCAAATTATTGAAATTTTAATTGCATATACATTATAAGTAATCCATGCGTAAACCAAATAACAACTTTCAGGAATAACCCCCCCCCCCCTTTTTTTTTTTTTTTACCTAGAAACAAACTGAAGTTATCTAACTTGGTGGGCAAGTGCCTTTACCTGCTGAAATATTTTTGATGGCTCTAATAAAAAAATTTTAAAGAGTAAAACCAAAGATCAATAAGAGGATTTTAAAATGAGGCATGCCACTTTCCTAGAAGAGTGAGATCAAAGTATAATAAGGAGATTCTTAATGTCATTTTGAGACTCTACTTATGAGAATTAACAGAATGTAATAGGGGCCATGAGGAATGAATCAGTGGTGTTAATATTGACTAAGAAAAGTTTATTTGTGAGAAAGAGAAAGATAATGGAGTAAAAGTAACATATTATCTTTTTGAGTGTGTTGATGTATACATTAAGACATATTTTCTAAAAAGTAAAGTATTTCCGTTATTACACTGCAATAGATACACTGAATTTCAGTTCCTCTAATTTCCTTTAACATGGTAGTTCAAGATATTAAATATAAAATATATTTATGCTAGGCATCCTGAATATCAGTTCATTTATTCTTGTTGTCATCTAAATGCAGTCATTCTTTTTTCTGATTGTTAGAAATTTTTTAGCAGGTTCAGAAGAAAATGATATCATAAAAAAACTATAACATCTCTATTCAATTATCTAGACATCCCAACGGGACCCAGGGCAATAGCACAATGTGGCCTGTCTTCACAAGTACTGAGCAAAAATACCTAACACTGAACACAGAGAAGTCAAAAATATACTCTAAACTCCGTGCTCCGCAATGCCAGTTCTGGAGACTATTTTTTCCAAAAGTCTTGGAAATGACAGGTATGTCTCTCTCTCTCTCTCTCTCTCTCTCTCTCTCTCTCTCTCTCTCTCTTCATTTTCTTCTTTAATACATTGTGCATAGTGCAAAATTATGGAAACTTGATTGTAGGTTAAATGCCAAACTGACTTAAGTGATACTTTTCTAAAGAGAAAAAGAGAGAAAATTATGTCTTTGGATGGACAGGGTCATGGGGAGGATCTGAGAGGAGATGAGGGTGATAAGTTTTTGATCAGAATATACTGTATGTAAAATATTTTCAAAAATAAAAGAAATATAGAGGGCTTGGTAAGATGGGTAACTCATGAAGTGAAGTGCTTGCTGCGGAATATGAGAACTTGAGTTTTGTCATTAGCACCACTTATGGCCATCACATCCCTGTAATCCTGCTGCTGTGAAGCCAAGGCAGGAGGACACCTTGGGGATGAGGGCAGCGAGTCTAGTAGGGTCAATGAACTCCACATTCAGTGAGAGATACTATCTCAACATACAGAGTATGTGCTTGTATAAGCACTTATACACATACACAGAAAGAATATGTAATGTATTCTCTCTCAAATGTGGTTAATATTAAACATCAAATAATTATTGCTTCAATTTTATAGCTATAGATTCTATTTTTAATATTAAAAAATAATTTAACATTTATATCTCTAAGATGCTCTATTTGTCTAGATAGATAGATAGATAGATAGATAGATAGATAGATAGATAGATTTTTAGTCTAATATTAGTAACAATATTCAGAAATTATATTATGTTTTATTATTACTACCTGTCAAAATGAATGTTAATGGAGTCCCATTTAATTCTGTAGTATACAGTAATTCTTTATGATTGGTAGATTTAATATTTTGTTGAATTTCCACTCATTTTATCAATAATTATTTTGTTTTTAAGTCATTCTAATTTAGTCATTTCATGTGAATCTATAGAACAGTTATTATTGAAACAGTGAAAGTAGCATTTTCAATTTTGATTTTTAATATTCAATTTTATTTGGCTAATTAAATATATTGTCTTTGGTGAGAAGTAATTCTTATTTATGATCAAACTTAAATATTTATGGAATAGTATTTTAATGTTTCTTTAAAAAATCATTGGTGTTTGCTCTAAATTTAGATGTGTTTTTGTTTATATTAAAATACAGGATCGTTTTAATTAATAAAAAGTGACTGATTTCAACCAGCCATTGCATACCAGGCTATCTCTTCGGTTCTCACTGTCAATGTGCATTGTAATGTACATTTTTTGCATTCTTCTTCAGAGATTTTTTGGGTTAGTTCTAGAAAAACCCTAAGCTCATGAGAGATGAGTCAGGTTGATTCATATACCCTTCTATTATTGGACATTGATCCCCAAGCTTGCAATTGCTACTCCGTCTGTTTGAAAGAGTTTAGTGATATATCTGTGCTATGAGTATGACTAAATGTTCTGTGACATAATATATATCCAGAAATGGGTCTCTGTGTCCCTTGGCAGAGCAACAGTGCTATCCTTGTGTTCTCCAGCTGTAAGTAACAATGAGGTAACTCAATCTGCCAAGAAACCAAAACAGATACCATTGAATATACCACAATCCACATATTCTAATCTCTATGTGAAATCTGTTTAAATGATAGTGTTGGGTTCTACTTTGAAGAAAAATTAATGAGTGACTGAGGAGATGAATATAAATGTTATGCTTATGACAAGGCAGCAGAGTAATTGTTCAAGTGCACAGAATCTGTAATAATTTACTTTTTGGTGTGCCGTGATTGATAAACTAGCAGTTTTAAAACTTAGATGCAAATTTTCCATGTGAAAAAAATATTTTCTGTCACCAAAATGTCCGTTTTGGTCAACTGCAGCTACTTGTGAAAGCAATGAACATCTTTAAAATTTAAGCAAAATTTGAAAAATGTCTTAATTTCCTTTGGATTAAATTTAGTGCTTCTTGAACATTATTTTGTATTTAAATATCTAGTACATTCTGAGTCAAAAAAATGTAGTAGATTCTGACTATCACTCCCAACGTTTGGGGTTAAATTCTCCAAATGAGACGATGGTGGCACACACCTTTAATCCCAGGACTTGGGAGGCAGAGGCAGGTGGATTTCTGAGTTCGAGGCCAGCCTGGTCTACAAAGTGAGTTCCAGGACAGCCATGACTANGAGTTCTAGGCCAGCCTGGTCTACAAAGTGAGTTCCTGGTCAGCCAGAGCTATACAGAGAAACCCTGTCTCGAAAAACCAAAAAAAAAAAAAAAAAAAAATCTCCAAATGAACCTTTATAAAGCTGAATGTGGAAGCATCCAAACCTATACTGGGCAACAGTCATAGAAACAAGTAGATTTGGTATGGGGGCTTCTCTGGTCAGCCAGCCTATTTGATGATAAGCTCTAATATCAATCCCATCATATATTATATATATATATATATATATATATATATATATATATATATATATATATATATTATATATGATGGGAAGTTATGGAGCCATTAAAGAAGATATCCCCACATTAAACTATGACATGCCTTTACTCATACCCAGTCAACAATAACTATGCACTTATCCATGGGCACCCCCCCACACACGAGATACAAAAAGAGAGAGAGTAATAAATAATGTGTACACACATGCACAAGTGCGCACACATGCACAAGTGCACACACATGTATTAAAGTTTAAAGCAAATAAATTATATGGGCTTTGGAACAATGTATTCATTTAAATTTTTTATATTTAACCAAGTTCGAGATTATATTCTTTAAGGTTTAAAGCAAATAATTTTAGGGAGATTATATCTATAAGAATATATTGTCAAACCACAAGCCATAGCCTATATTTTTCAAGATTTAAAACTTTTACTTTTCTTACCACTAATGTTTCACATATTATAAGGCTATGGTTGAAGTTTAATTTTTTCCAAAGGTATCTCTACAAACAAACAACAACAAAAAAAAAAAATTTCAAAGAATTACTACAGAGTGCTTTTATTGAAACAAGAAATGCTTACTTCACTTCACATAGAAAAGCAATAAGCTTTCTAAACACCACTTCATCCATAGTTTAATTTAAGCCACAAATGTTCTCAAAGTTATGACTCTTAAGAGTTGTTTAAACACATGGATTCCAGCACTGCACTTTTAGGCTGTACTTCAGTCAATATCTGGCCATTATTACATGTACCTCAAAAAATAAAATGTTCAGTGTTCATGTCACATGTTCAGGTTCATATTTATAGTGAGAATTTTACAGTATAGTACTTCATCTTTATTTTTACAAAGAGACAGAAATTATTCATTTTTACAGTGATAACAATAATATCTCATGAAGAATAAATGATGGACTTCAAGGCAAATATATTATCTTTGAATTATCTAATAAGGATATGCATTAGACACAATGATGTCTCAATTGCTTGAATAACTGGCAAACAGTGTTTCTCGCTGAAACTAAAGAAGACAACATATAGATTTAAGTGCTTTTAGGGTTTGGGGAGACTCAGTTTTAAAATTGTTCCCTAGCAAATATGAGGACTGGAATTTTGATCCTCCAAAAATTATATAAATAGGCACAGTATCAGTCTTGGAAGGTGGACATAGGGATTTGCAGAGCTAGCAGGGGAGACACTGGTTGTCTGGAAAAAATCATGCACACATGTTCAAAAATGGAAAAAAAAAATACTGGACAACTCAATCATCCTTTAACTTGGTTATTTCCAGAATCATTTACCAATAGCTCCAATTAGTTAGCAAGACTAACAATTAAAGATGAGACCTTCTAAAAGTGATATGGAGGAAAACATTTCATTAAAATATATGGATTTTTCATCATGATAAAAATAAGTAGACAAAAATTAACTTTATGATTAAATCAAACTATCTTTCTGTCATAGTACATGAAGTCTTTACAATACCCAACTCCATTATAATGTGACTCTCTCTGGAATCTCATTCAACATCAAAATTATGACAGGAAAATGAATATGTCTTTGATCTATTGCCTAAAGAGTTATCAATTTTTTATACTATCTTTAACTTAGGTTGAACTTAGAAAATTAAGTCAGTGATGGTAGTTAGGACTTTCAGTTGCCTTTGTTTAGTTCAGAAATTTGGTGATTTTTTTTTTTTTTTTTTTTTTTTTTTTTTTGGTTTTTCGAGACAGGGTTTCTCTGTGTAGCCCTGGCTGTCCTGGAACTCACTTTGTAGACCAGGCTGGCCTCGAACTCAGAAATCCGCCTGCCTCTGCCTCCCGAGTGCTGGGATTAAAGGTGTGCGCCACCACGCCCGGCTAATAGGAAGTTTCTTCTTTTCTTTTTATTTTATTCTATTTTATTTTATTTTATTTTATTTTATTTTATTTTATTATATGTAAGTACACTGTAGCTGTCCTCAGACACTCCAGAAGAGGGAGCCAGATCTCGTTACGGATGGTTGTGAGCTACCATGTGGTTGCTGGGATTTGAATTTATCACCTTCGGAAGAGCAGTCGGGTGCTCTTACCCGCTGAGCCAAATCAAGAATAACAAAAGTCAATATTTGTCAACTTGAATTCTTCCTCTAACTATTTTCATGAGAAATTTGGGACATTTTTCATTGCCTACTGTAGATTGAATATTTGCATACTGAACTCATATATTTAAATCCAAATCGTGAGGTCAATGGGACTAGACGATATGTCCTTTAGAAATGAAGACATTGAGAGAGTGAGGCCTTCATCTGTAAGATCAGAGAGATTTCTTATTAAAAATAAAATAATAATTTTTAATAGCAAAACTTAGATAACTTCTCAATTACTGTATGTGTAGTGACAGAATAATGAGGTATCATTCATTCATTCATTCATTCATTAACAAAACCCTCTCAAAAGTTCTGGTGCCCTGAACCTTGAATTTTTTCCTCAGAAATATGAGATGTAAGTTTCAATTGTATTCAGTGTACCATTGCCCAAGAGACCAAAAGCATCCCCTTTCCTCGGTTTTAACAAAAGAATTTCAGTTTTACTTGAAGTTTGTTCACTCTTTTTGTTTTTAAGACAAAGAAGAGTAATCATTTTCATAGAGAAGAGAGTCTTTTTATTTGCAGATGAGACACAAATGTGAGAAGAAACAATAACAAAAATGAATTTTAAATACAGCCTCTCATGTTTATCCACTTCTCTTTTCCATTTTTATTCCAGTGAATCATCAAATAAGCAAACAAAATTATTCATTTATAGTCTCCACTATATCCACAACCCACCAAACCCATGCAAATAAAGCACACTGTTCCTGTTTTATATCTAGTAACACAGTTTGTGCAGTTTGAAGCAATTTAAAAGTGGCTGAATCACTCATAGAAACAAATTAGATAAAAAATTAAATTTACAAGTTGGGGAGAGGGCCCAGAAGCTAAGAGTATATGCTGCTTCCACAGAGGACCATATGCAGTTTCCAGCACCCATGTTGGGCAGCTCATAGCTGCCCATAATTCCAGTTCAAGGAAATTGGATGCCTTCTTCTGCCATCTCTGCACATTCCACTTACCTACACAACCCCTCCCCATAAAGAACTATACAAAATGAATTATAAATTTAAAAAATTAAAGATATGTTTTTGTTTTAGTACTAGGTAGAAAATTAATGGTTATGAAACAATTAACCTTGATCATATTTAATATGCCATAGAAATTCAGATGGAGATTACTAGCTTATTGATAGGGAACTTATATTTTTCCATGAAATACTTAGGTCAAAATATGACTTAGGTTGAATTGATTTATGTAAATCTTATTATAAATTATTCATGTTTTGTGCATTTGGCACTTTGAAATTAGACAACTATTGTCTAGAAAATAAAAATGTATTGCTTGTTCTTTAACTTATTGTAAAGAACAATTTTAACTTTGCTGAATTTAATTTTATTCATATAATTGTTGTCATTGACTATTTTCAAAAGCTTAAAAAGCTTTCATTCATGTTTAGTATATAATTTATTTGTGTCCTTTTGAAAATATTAATATGTTGTGAAATTGTGCATTGGAATGACTAATACCAGTGTAACAATCTTTTCAGAATAACACATGATATTCTCTTTTCTTTGTTGGGTGGCTAGGTTAGGTGGCAGCTAGAATTATATAAATATACATATAACAATTAAAGAAAAAAAGAGGTCATGGATTGGAAATCAGGCAAGGAGGGGCATTTGGGAGGTTTTGGAGGGAGGAAAAGAATGGGGAAATGATGTGATTATATAAAAATTTAGAAATCTAATAGAAATTCTTTTTTAAAAGATATTGGATTTTTAAACATTAGCTAATACAAATCATATAAAATTGTTATTATTCAAAAAATAATCATGTCACAAATTATCTATAAAATATTTTAAATGATTGGGAAAATAATAATTTCTAAAGAACTAAAGGTAGGTTCATGTAGATTGTTATTCCATGACAGTTTGCATTTAGCACATTTTTATACAATTTTGGTAGTATGACCAAATATTGTATAAAAATATAATTTTCTTTCTTTCCATTTTACTCCATTAATATGATAACTGTGTACAGAGTGTATGTACGCTCTGTTCTGAAGCCCTTGAATAGAACTGTGCTATCTCAGCCTTATTTATAATAGCCAGAAGCTGGAAAGAACCCAGGTGTCCCTCAACAGAGGAATGGATACAGAAATTATGGTACATTTACACAATGGAGTACTACACAGCTATTAAAAACAATGAATTTATGAAATTTCTAGGCAAATGGATGGATCTGGAGGGTATCACCCTGAGTGAGGTAACCCAAACACAAAAGAACTCACATAACATTTACTTACTGATAAGTGGATATTAGCCCAGAAACCTAGATTACCCAAGATACAATTTGCAAAACACATGAAACTCAAGAAGAATGAAGATCAAAGTGTGGACACTTTGCCCTTTCTTAGAATTAGGAACAAAGCACACATTGAAGGA
The DNA here is from genome assembly GCA_902729485.2 of Mus minutoides. NCBI lineage: Eukaryota > Metazoa > Chordata > Mammalia > Rodentia > Muridae > Mus > Mus minutoides. Next base: position 42,985 of record LR751715.1, read on the forward strand.
GTTACAGAGATCAAGTGTGGAGCTGAAACAAAAGGATGGACCAACCAGTGACTGCTGCAGCCAGGGATCCATCCCATAACCAGCTACCAAACGCAGACATTATTACATATGCCAGCAAGATATTGCTGAAAGGGCTCGGATATAGCTGTCTCGTGTGAGGCTATACCAGTGCCTGGCAAACACAGAAGTGGATGCNAGGAGTTACAGAGATCAAGTGTGGAGCTGAAACAAAAGGATGGACCAACCAGTGACTGCTGCAGCCAGGGATCCATCCCATAACCAGCTACCAAACGCAGACATTATTACATATGCCAGCAAGATATTGCTGAAAGGGCTCGGATATAGCTGTCTCGTGTGAGGCTATACCAGTGCCTGGCAAACACAGAAGTGGATGCTCACAGTCAGCTATCAGATGGAACACAATGTTCCCAAGGGAGGTGCTAGAGAAAGTACCCAAGGAGCTGAAGGAGTCTCCAACCCATAGGTGGAAGAACAATATGAACTAACTAGTACCCCCAGAGCTCATGCCAATATGTGGGAGTGGGTGGGTAGGGAGCAGGGCGGGGATGAGGGAGAGTTTAGGGGACTTTTGGGATAACCTTTGAAATATAAATGAAGAAAATATCTAATAATAATTGGAAAAAAAAAAAGAACTGTGCTATCCATAAAGCCCCACATAAAAATGACGCCTGCTCACTTATGATGAACTGGCAGAGGCATGTTCCAGGATCAGGAAAGAGAACACACCTGCACTGAAATCTTAATAGGAAGGCATGCTGGAAAGCAGAGCCTGACAACCAGGGACCCTGAAGAAAGCATCCTGTGCATGATGCTAAGGAATATAATTTCTATGTCAAGCACAGCTGCTTTGCAATTGAAAGTGGAGGTCTAGCGGTCCTGGCTGTAGATTCCTGAATGTATTGGTTTTTGCTGCATTCAGGGTTCTCCTGCTTGGCATTATGCTACTCATCCTGACACACAGTTTATTCCTCAGGCAATGCTACTTATGGTTTGCCAGTTTGTATCAAGAATATGCTAGTTTTGTTATTTTCATTATATTTATTTGTACTTTATATTTACTTTCTAATATTTTTTTAAAAAGTATTCCAAGTATCTTTTTCAGTGGTTTGGAAATATTCAATGTTAAATTTGCTTCTGACTGATAATAAAAATATTATATTTAATATATTTCCATGTCTTCTGGNTAATTATGTGACAAGCTGAAGATAATGGATAAGTACTCCTTTCAATGTTCTTTATGTCTCAAATGAAATAAATCAATTTCCATACATATACTTCCATTTAATGACCATTATAGCACATCAGTAGAGGGAACCTTACAAATATTCTTTCCAAAAGTTCTGAGGAAATTTTCTCAACAGATTCAACCTCTTCAGAAAACAATCATGACCTGACATATTGGGGTGCCATTTCACATCACAATGTTCAAGCCATAAGTTGTTTCACTGTAAAAAAGGAAAAGAAGAAACTATTGTTATAATTCATAATTTCTACTATAAATGAGAATTCTATCTAAAAGCAACAGAAAGATGCCCATAGATATCTTCTTCTGATGAAGAATCTACTGCCTTAATATTTAATGATATAATCAATATTTTACAATTTTACTTTTTTTTATTTTCTAAATGCTTCCTCTTTATACTCTTAGCCTTTCCATTCTTAAAATTTTCTTTTTCTTTTAAAACACATACACATGAAGATTAATGATTAATGATGTAATCATCACATGAAAGTATTTGTGATTCACAGTTTACTTGAAGGCCAATATTTTCTTATTTTTCTGTTTTATAAAAGAATTATTAAGCTGCTGCCAAATGATGAACAGCATAAGCAACTGAGCATCATATGGAATGGAAGGTATTTTAATAAGTGTAAAATCTATATGGTATGATAATTACAAAACTCTCTTTACGTATTAGTAAATATTCACACATGTAAGTATGTTGACTAAAGATAATACCTTGGTGGTATTTTGTAACATGAAGCATGAAGTTTTTATAATGCTCTTAAGAGTTAAATAATAGAAATAATATCTACATATCTTCTAGAAAAATAATGAAAGGACATATAATATAAATTGACATGATCCAATTTATACTTTCAATTCATTTTTATTTATATACATTTTAGCTGCAATGTTCAGTATACTACATACAAATATATTAAGAGCTTTGTCAGTAGTAAGAGAAGCTGATAATACATAATAAAAACTAAAATCTTGCTGTGAAGTATACTTGCAGAAAATGGCATCTATAATTAGAATTATTTTCAGGTAATGTAAACAGAGATTAAACTTTAGATTAATGCAATGTATTCTATGTTTTACAGGAGATATTGATGAAACAGAGCAAGAGTGGAAGGCAGGATTTCATCGCTGGAGCAATTACATGATGGACTGGCAAAATCAATTTAACGATTACACTAGCAAGAAAGAGAGTTGTACAGCTCTCTAATTAATAGATTTACCCTTTATAGAATGTTCATTTTACTGTAGATGAAAACAAATATACCAGTAGCTCTCTCCATATATACCAAGAATGCTATTACACAGCAGAGAAGAAATACCAAATGAGAATATTGATTTCTTATACTCTTCACTTAGTATTTTACCTAATGTCTCAGAACTGAGTCATTAGAAGTTGTTTTTTTTTTATTAATTTACACAATGTAAACTTTCAGAATTAATCACATGCTGCTTTGATATTACTTTTCTGAATAACATTACAGATTTTATCTAAAAGTTATATCATCTGCTTCTATCTAATCCAGTATTTTCAGAGCTACGTATATAAAACTATTGCTAAAATCTAAATTGGTTTTTGAAGCAATGGATGTTCTAGTTTATATTACTGTTGCCTATAATGTATTTATAAATCTAGTATCAATATGAAATAGTAAAACAAACAAAAAGTTGGCTATTCATATATGTACAGGCATAAGAGAATATCAAAGAAAAAGCCACCCCATCTGGGAAATAAAATATGGCTAACAACAAAAGCAAGGAATTTCAAGTACTTTTGAAAAATCATGCTAACTGGCTCTTCTGAGAGAGAAATCATGCTTCAGGCATCATTTCATTAGCATGATTTGCCACATGAATCATGTTTCATCCAGAAATCAATAGCCAAAGAAAATATGTGGTTCTAATATGCACAGGAATTCTAGAATAGAATTCACACTGTGCCATAGGATGGATAGAAGAAATGAGTATCTGGGAACTCTTGGAGATCTTAGCTTTAACAGCTGAAACACAAGTTTGGTTTAAATTATTCATGGATTAAGTGTCTATGTACCCAAACTCCACATCATATCAGTCTTCCGTAGGGTTAATGCATGAGAAAATGTAACACCAAACAAAGCCATTGAACTGTCATTTAATTTAGGTGAGTTTGAATATCATTCTGAATATATGACAAAAAAGTATGCTTTAGATTGTATATGAATAATTGTTGCTAGTTAAGGCAGATAAGAACATTATTTTGATCTTCTATTTATATACTGAAAAATATTTATGTTTGCGGTTTGTAAGAACTAAAATAACAAATCTCTTCTAAAAAAGAATCTTATTATATTAAATTTTCATTTTCAAAAATAGTATGATGAAGTTTATAATGATGAGGATAATTTCAAAAGTAATGTAATTAAATTCATGTCAATCATAATTTCTTGGATGATTATTAATATAATTTTAGATGTGACACACATAGCTCAATGACTAACAATTAGGACAATCTTCACATTGATGAAGAAAGACAAGAAAATCAAGAGTTAGTGAACTTCTATATCACGCTTGTATGTACTGTATTCAACAGTACCTGTTCTCATCACAAACTTGTTTGCAAAGGCAGTATGTAGGGTGAAAGGGGCTTTGCCTAAATATACTGAATGTGAAGTGTTATTTGCCATCCCTTTACACTGAAATATAATCTATGAGTAATTTCCTTAGTCTACAAGTAATTTAAATCCAACATTCTTACACCAACAAAAAAGAAAAAACAGGTGACTACCAGATCTAAGATGCATACAAATTTGTATTAGGGTTCTCTCATGAACAGACCAGACAAAATGAATACAAATATTAAAAAGGAGTTTATTTGAGTGCCTTATGGAATATAGTCTAGTATTATAACAATGTCTGCCTCACCCTGGATAGGCCTAGAGTATAGAAGTTGTTAAACACACATGTTTGAATGTGTCAGTAGCACAATAAAGTGCTTATTATAAGCCCAGAGAATTCCTGGAGAGCATCTATCCTTGAGTTTAGTTTGGCATCTCAAAGTATTAGGTACTAAAATCAGTGAAGTTATGCTTCTGCAAGAAGATTGATGAATTTGACAAGAGCAAGAGTTAGAGCAAATGTTTAAAAAGCAAATGCCCCTTCTTTCATGTCCTTTGATCTATGAGGCCACTATAAGGCTCATCTCATGTTTAGGACTCATCTTCCTATTTTAAATATCCTCATCAGGAAAATCACTCACAGGAATGCCCTGAAACTTGCTTGGATTAACTTGAATCCAGATGCTGTCAAGGTGGCACCATAAATCCATCCCTCATCAGCATGACACAGACCTACATTCTCTTAAGTCATGCTTTTAATTTCAAGGATCAGTTCATAATTCCACCTAACATACTTTAACTATCCCATACACAACTGCAAATGTGTTATGTATTTTAGAATAGTTAGCAAAGTTTGTCAAAAAAATGCTTAATCTTTTAGTGCCTTATACCCTAAATATGGTAATATAGATCTACACTTAAACAATATTATCTCAATTGATTTATCAATGCATAAACATATAGATGGAAGAAAACACAAATAATTGATTAATACATGTCTATACATGTAAACATGTTTGGACATAATAAGACAGAATCATTCATATCAAGATAATCATGTCTTCAACAAAATGTTGACTGTATATACGTACTATCCATTACATATTTCTACCTGTAGCAAGAAGCTTACCTTTACAAATTTCCCAGAATCAATGTCAGTTAAACACTAGTACACAACAGGCCATGCAAAACTGACTGTTTATATTGTTCACTGTCTATTTATGCTAGCGAAAAGCCATGAGTCCTTCCAGGAAAGGACAGGAGGAAGACTAAAAATAAAACTCTTTAGTATGTTAACATGATCCTGAGGGGGGACTGGCCTCAAGGAATCAAGGTATTCTAGGCCTTCTGGCTGACACAAGTCTGGAAACTGACAGGCAAATATTCTTGATTGCTAGAAGGAATTTTATCCTTCCTTGCTTTTATTCTAGAGCCTTTCTGTATTCAGAGATGAGACAACACTTAGTAGTCTTCTCTTTCATCCCTAGAAACACTGTGCTCAACTATCCAGTACCAAAGGTCTTTATGGGTCAGACGATTACACATATTGTTTTACCTATACTGCCCATTGCAATACCATACTTGCTGTGTCTTTGGAAATCAATGATGCCACTTGAGCTCTGCTACTTTGGGGACCAATTGAACCCATTACAATTAATTTATCCACTGAGCATTAGTATCTTCAGCTCTAAGATCAGACAGAAGAAGAACAAGAATGGCTGTTCAGATGTACTGATGTCTCTCTAAGCATTTGAAGTGTTAACATTTTTCATGTTGCTCCTGCAGTGTTTTCTACAGTGAGTGACAGGTATTCTACGCTCCCCTACTGCGAAGGATTGGGTTTTATACAGTTTATCTACTCCAGCATTCCAAATTCCCTGAGTCTTAAAATTCCCTTCATTACAATAAACCGAGTGTTATCAACCATTTCTAGTTTTTTTTTTTTTTAAACAGAATGTCATTTGAGAAATACACAGCCTACCAATCAAATAAACCCCTTTTAACTGTGAAAGCTTCCATAGTAAGTAAAGAATAGCCATTAAATGGGTCCATATCAATAATCTCAGCCTGATCCAGTTTCATGTTCGTTTCATCACTATTCTACACCATTAGGATCTATTCTCAAACATTCCCCAGACTTCTACTTGAATGAAGTATAAAGTTCATTAAATTCTTTTAAAAGTGTAGTGTACCTCACTTCTAGAAGCCTCCTAGCCTTAAGACTCCTTAAAGATCTATAGACAATTTGTAGGCACTGGTAGACATCTGTATTATCCTCCTTGGCATCTCCTTCAGGGAAGGTAATTATGAATACTGTGTGTAATACAGAGTCAATTCTCTTAGTCAAGGATGGAGTGAACAATACTGAGAGGTATATGCTTGGGTCCATCCTCTCTGCTAAGGGTGGTGAGACTACTTTCTCAGATGAGAAAATACAGTGCTGTGAATGAGAATGTCCCCCACAGGCTCAGATATGCGAAGACTTGATCACCAGTTGATGTTGTTTGGAGGGTTTAAGAGATACAGCCTTCCTGGAAGGAGTGTATCACTGTGAAAAGGTATAGAGATTGCCTAGCATCACCAGATATCATTTTCGCTCTTCCCACTTTCTACTTGGGTTTGAAGATGTAAGCTCTTGGTTTTCTGTCCAAACTACCATGCCTGATGCTTGCTACCATACTGCCCATTGTGGACTGTTATCGCTCTGAATCATATGCACACAATAAAAACTTCCTTCTATAAGTTCCTTTTGTCTTGGTATTTTATTGCACCTATAGAAAAGCAATATGTCATGCATGTATACATATTCATTTATACAATGAATCTCTTAGCTTTCACCAATAAAGTAGTATAAAGAAATTTATTAAGTGGCTCCATATGATAGAAAACAGATGATGAGAAAAGCAGTATGATGATCACAAAATATTTACCTAATTAGGCATTATAATTAATATAAATTTATATAGTCTGGTTAATAAATGAAATATATATTCATTAAGTACATTCATATATTTACAAAATATAAATAAACTTAACTTTATCTATGTTACATTAGAACCAACTGTAGCAACTGTAGCAAACATATTCATATGTACTCAACAAATACTAATGCTTGTAGGCATAAAGTTCTCTTAAGCTACTCTAACAAGGGTTCTAGCTCTCTAGCCTACCACCCACCAGTGTAATGGAAAACAAAGTTTATTAGGACAAAGGTGAAGTAGATCTTTTTAGAAATAGTTCCCTGCAGCTGGCAAGATGGCTCAGTAGGTAAGAGCACTGATTGCTTGCCGAAGGTCCTGAGTTCAAATCCCAGCAACCACATGGTGGCTCACAACCACCCGTAATCAGATCTGACACCCTCTTCTGATGCTTCTGAAGTCAGCTACAGTGTACTTATGTATAATAATAAATGAAGCTTTGGGCTGGAGCAAGCAGGGACTGAGTGATTGGAGTTGGCCTGAATGGTTGGGGTTGAGTGGAGCAAGCAGAGGTCATAAAAATTCAATTTCCAACAACCACATGAAGGCTCACAACCATCTGCACAGCTACAGTGTACTCACATACATACAAAAATAAATAAATGTTTAGAAATAGATCCCTGGAACAATTACCATCATCATTCTTCTCAGTCTAGTTCACTAGCAAACATCAAATATGAATCAGCAGCTGCAGAGCAGTACACTAAGCAAGCATCATACATGGACCAGCAAAGGAACTTCAATCCACTCAGCAGACACCACACATGGATCAGCAACTGCAACTCTATCCAGAAGAAACCATGAGGCTCGTCAATGAACTCTTGTCTGCAAAGATTACAGAAACCTCACAAGAAGTTCTTTGGTGAGTTTCTCTCTATGAACTCACCACAAGTGAAGCTTAGCAAAGCAATGCAAAGTGAACCAATACATGCACATTGTCAGCAAAGAGGAACGAGGCAGAGAAAAGCAAACAAATGTTCCAGCTCCCACTGTTTGTGGGATCATATTTATATTCCTTGTAAACATCATGTGTTCTTTCACATGTCTGTTATAGTAAAACATCCTTTGTCTGCTTCAGCAAAACATTCTGTCACCTATGCGTTCCGGTAAAACATCATTTGACATAACTGACTTTAAAAAGAAACCAGAAATGTCTAATTCAAATGCTATTCAATATTTTGTTTATAAACTAATTGAAATGGGTTTGTTTTGAAAGTTTGCCTGACCTCATACAGAAGCATAAATTTTTTCTCCCAGTTTTTCCTCAGTTTTACCACCCAGGAAATACTCTCTTTCTTAAGAACCCAGGAAGCATCATTTCAGAATGTAATGTTAAAAGAGTTTTCCAATTTCTGCATTCATGAATGAGACAAACTAAACTGAACTTTGATGAACCCAGATTACCTTAGTAGATTACATAGCACATTGCAAACCAGAGGAAACCCCTCTTAACCCTGCACATCCTGTAAGTCAACCTTCTCCAACCTTCTTAGGTCCCAACAAAAAGGACTACCTCAGCACTTTTAGATCTTTAATCTTTTAGATCAAAGTTTTGTAGATAGTTAGGTCTCTTTATACATCCACTGGGATTCTCCCTGACTACTGGTCTTTTCTGGTGCCTTATCACCATTGTTAGGCATCTTGACTAAGCTTACCCCCATTGATTCTTGGGTGCCTTCTTTATCCCATGTCTGTCATGTCCTAGAGATATCCTTCAACGCCCTGCCCCAAAACTGTCAGTTTCAGATTTCCATTCATTCTCATGGACATGTGGCCATCTCTCCTGTCTCTCCTCATACCTGATACTGATTCCCCCCCTCCCCTATTCCCATTCTCATCCTCTCTAACACAAAGTTCCCTCCTGCCTCTGCCTCCTATGACTATTCCCACTTCTAAATGAGATATAGGCATTCTCACTTGGGCCTTCATTCTGGTTTAACTATTTTGTGACTGCAGGGTATATCATGAGTTTTCTGTAGTTTATGACTAATGTCCACTTATCAGTGAGTACATAACATGCATGTCCTTTGGTGTCTTTACTGTTTCACACAGGATATTTTCTAGTTCCATCCATTTGCCTGGAAACTTCATGATGTTTTTGTTTATAATAGATGAATAGTATTCCAGTGTGTAAATAAATTATATTTACTGTATCCATCCATTGGTTAAAGGAATGGCTAACTAATAACCAGCTCAAGTTGAGACCAATCCCATTGGTAAGCACCAAACTCTGACACTATTAGCCATATTCTGATATGCTAGCCTAGCGTCTTGTGCCTAGAGACTTCTGTGAGGTTCTACCCAGCAGCTGACTGAAAGAGATATAGATACCCACAGCCAAACATTGGGCATAGGTTGCAGATTCTTTCCCTCCACCCCCAGGGTCTTAGCCCCCTTAGGCCTAAGAGGTTTTTTTCTTTTTCTTTTTTTCTTCTTATTTTTAAAAAAAATTATTAGATATTTTCTTCATTTATATTTCAAATGCTAACCCGAAAGCCCCCTATACTCTCCCCCACCCTGCTCCATAACCCACCAACTCCTGCTTCCTGGCCCTTGCATTCCACTGTACTGGGGCATATAATCTTCACAAGTCCAAGGGCCTCTCCTCTCATTGTTGGCCGACTAGGCCATCCTCTGCCACATACGCAACTGGAGACACAAGCTCGGGGGAGGTGGTTAGTTCATATTGTTGTTCCACTCTGGAAATCAGTCTGGCAGTTTCTCAGATAATTGGACATAGTACTACGGGAAGATCTAGCAATACTTCTCCTAGGCATATACCCAGAAGACATTCCAACTTGTAACAAGGACAAATGTTCCATTTTGTTCATAGCAGACCTATTTATAGTAGCCAGAAGCTGGAAAGGACCCAGATGACCCTCAACAGAAGAATGGATACAGAAAATGTGGTACATTTACGCAATGGAGTACTACTCAGCTATTAAAAACAATGAATTCATGAAATTCTTAGGCAAATGGATGTATCTGGAGGAGATCATCCTTAGTGAGGTAACCCAATCACAAAAAAGTCACTTGATATGCACTTACTGCTAAGAGGATATTATTAGCCCAGAAACTTAGAATACTCAAGAGACAATTTGCAAAACACATGAAACTCAAGAAGAAGGAAGAACAAAGTCTGAATAGTTCTTTCCTTCTTAGAATGGGGAACAAAATACCCATGGAAGGAGTTTTAGAGACATAGTTTAGTGAGGAGGAAGGACCATTCAGAGACTGACCCACCCAGGGATCCACCCCATAAACAACCACCAAACTGAGAAGATTTTGCTGAAAGAACCCTGATATAGCTCTCTCTTGTGAGGCTATGTCAGTGCCTGGCAAATACAGAAGTTGATGCTCACAGTCACCTATTGGATAGAACACAGGGCCCCCAATGGAGGAGCTAGAGAAAGTACCCAAGGAGCTGAAGGGGTCTGCAACCCTGTAGGAGGAACAACAAAATGCAGATTCTTATAGAAGAGTTGGAGAAAGGATTGAAGGCCCTGAAGGGGAAAGCAGTTCCACAAGAAGACCAACGAAGTCAACTAATATGGACCCTGGGATCTCTCAGAGACTGAACACCAAACAAACAGCAAGCATGGGTTGGATGGTGGCCCCTGGCACATAGGTAGATGACTAAGACATGTAGCTCCTTTTCCATGTGGGTCCTCAACAACCAAAGCAGAGGCTTCCCCTAAAGCTGCCCAACAGGGCTGCCTTGTCTGGCCTCAATGGGAGAGGATGTTCTTAATCCTACAGAGACTTGATGTGCCATGCTGGGAGGATGCTTCCTGGAGGGGGTCACTCTTTTGGAGGATATGGGGATGGGGAAATATGGAGGGAATCTGAATGGGGGAGGGAGACTGTCAGTGGGTGTCAGTGTTTGGAATATAGCTACTTTACAGGAAAAAAAAATAAAGGAGAAAAACAAAAACAAAAAAATAAAAACTGCTAATCTTTCAGTCCATGCACCTCTCTTATCAAGAGTCTTGAAGAAAGTCTTGATTGCCCTTTATCTTTGGCTCAAACTTTAATAACAAGTAAAATCCAAAAACAGCACCCTTTAAAGGGTGTCAGGTTCACCCCAGTTTTTTACCAATTTCCTGTCATTATGTATCAGATAAACAAAATTCCCATTATTTGTAGCAGATATCCTTCATAAATTGTGAGTCCTCTGACAATGTGAGGAAAATAACTTGGTATTGTTTGGTGTTTTGTGTTTTGTTTTTCTTTATGCTTATGTTTTTTCACTACAGAGTTTCTATGTGTTATGGGTTTCCTGGAAGTCATTGTACAGACCAGAGATCTACCTGCCTCTGCCTTCCAATCTCAGATTAAAAATGTGTGCTGCCCATCCCCTCTTTTGAGACTAGTTTTTCAGTGAAACTTCCCCAGTGTCTTTTAGAATATAGGCAAATAATTTGAATAACTGTTAATTTCAACATCTGTTTTCATTTCCAGTACTTCTTAATATTTTCAGGGTATTTTTTTTTTTAACTTTTATTCTCTGAATCAAGTTATAGTTTTCATGGACATGTGATTATCCTGGTTGGTTGCATTTGAACAAATGTGCTCTTTACTTGGGTTTCTTTCTTTTCCCTTTGCTCATTTGTTCTCCTTCTTTTATTTGGAGGTGCGGTGGATGCTGATACTAGTTTTATTATTACTTTCTTCAGTGCTCCCATTATTACAGACATAACCTAAGATCCTGGATGGTGCTCTAGCAATAATGGTAAGCTATAGGCATATATTTACTTATGTATCATGAAGCCAGTTTATCTTAGTTACACTTATGAATTTTTACTGGCAAACACTTTTAAAAGTTATTGAATTAACTGTAGTAGGAATATCACTTGATTTCCTTAAACAGAGTTTCCAGAAACATATGTTTCAGAATATCCAAAATACAACTTAGCTTGTTCCTCCTCTGCCATAATTCCATTGCCTCAGTGAAATTTTTAGTCTTAGAGTATTCTTTCGTTGGAATGGCTCTTCAACGTTAGCTGCTTTTTTTTTTTTTTTTTTTTAATGAAGTTTTCTTTGTTTCTTTTTCATGACATTGTAATGTGATAGTTTTGAAACTGTTATCCTTTTGTAAGGAAGTAAGTGAATGAAAACTCAAATGCTAACATCTGCAGTGGCATTTCAGTTTTAAACTAAATGTTCTATTTCGTAGGTGAATTATCATTTCCACATAATCATAAAAGATAAAATTTTAATAATCTCCCTTGGAGTTGTCTCTTTGAAATCTTGTGTAAAATCCTAAGTGAGAATTTTTTTATCGTACTACTCCTCATGTTTCGTGTTGTAGAATTTTTCAAAAAAGTAAATTGGGTAGGGTACTCTTCCTTTGTTAATTGGTTGTAACTGCCAATTAGAAAAGAACCATTTAATTACCCTGATACACACTGAAGGAATTCTACTGAGGGCAGCCTTAGTTTTCAGAATACATAAGGTTTTAAATATTTAACACAAGCATATGATATTTTACAGTCACATGTATAGTCCTTAGTGTTGTAAAATATTCTGAAGTTGAATGTATATTCTTTTAACTATTTTAAGCCTGATTTATACTGTCACATCCACTGACAAAACCACAAACTTAATTTGTCATAAATGAAGTCCCTGATGATAAGTATTTAATACATCTCATCACTGTTACCATGCCTATCCCCAGGGTGGTGATGTTAGAAAAAGATGTCCACTGTGGTTCCCCTCCTGATAAATTTAGTGACAAAGCCTTTTGGGACATTTCTTCTTTAAGTTACATTAATTAATCAGATACTAACAACTTCTGCAGGAAAGAGGTATTTTGTTTCATACAAAAATATTAAAACAACTTAGTTATTGTGCTATTTTTTGTAAAATTGACAAAAATCTAGATATATTTGGATAGAAAGAAGTGTAATTTTAAAAAGTGTCTGTAAAGCCAGGTATGGTGGCACATGCCTTTAATCTCAGCACTTGGGAGGCAGAGATGGGTACATTTCTGAGTTTGAGGCCAGCCTAGTCTACAAAGTGAGTTCCAGGACAGCCAGGTCTATATAGAGAAACCATGTCTCAAAAAACTATAAAAAAAAAAAAAGTGTCTGTAAATTTAGTATGTAGACAATCTTAGGTTCATTAGGTGTCTTGATGAGCAATTAATGTGGAAGGGCTTAGCTTACTGTGGGCAATAGGGACCCAGTGACAAGGAGTCCTGAATGACATAAGAAAGAAGGCTGAGGAAGACATTGACGGATGGCTTCGGGTTTCCACAAAGGCACTGACCCCAGATACATAAGCAAAATGGACCCTTCCTCATAACATTTGTACATATTTGTTATGGCAGTGGAGTCTGTGACTCAGTCCCTTGTAGTCATATTAAAATCATCTCTTCTATTTCCTGCTCTATAAATATGTTAATTACATAGACATTCATCTCCAAGTATGTATTCATTGAAAAGAACAAACATACCATAAATCTAACCACACTGATCATATATAACTTCATTATTGACTTCGTTATACGTATACCACTAACTTTCTATACTGTGGAAAAAGGCATGCATGTATCTCTCCAAATATTACAAGTGCAGACTGAACACATTTTCATCTTTCATCTAGCTACTATTATTGTCCATATTTATTTTAGGCACTTCTCCACAGCAGTGTTTAAAACAAAAAGGCTTTTGATTTCTTGGTGCTCATATTTTGGTGGCAGGAGATATACAAAGATAAAAGAAAGAACTTTGTAATTATACAATGAGTAAATATAGCTTTGTCAAACTGCAAATAGAGATTTGTAGTGGACAAGTTCTCTGTTGCTACAGTAACAAATGATAATGTCAGCCACACTGTGGGAGAATAAGCTACTAAGTCATAGAAGCTTAGAGAAATACCAAGTGAAACCTCCTGGGAGAAACAAAAAAATGATGGTAAAAGATGAGGCCAGAAGTTGAGAATTGCACCCTGGAAGCAACTGTCAAGTTTTAAGCACATAGGTAGGAGTATTTATTGTAGAAAGATAACTTGGATCCTGGAGGACAAGGGAACTGTGGGTGCTAAGGAAACTTTTGACCTATCTAGGCAAAAAAAGGAAGGGAGCTATTAGTGGTCCTTAGAGGAACTAGCAATTCTATGTTATGTATATCTCTAAGTAAATGATAACAGAATTTGTCAAGAAACAGGGTATTACTTATTATTTTTATCAATCAAAAATAACAAGTTCTCTTGACCTAAGATAACTGGCTGAATGGAGTTGTAAGCTTCTGAGAAAGTCAAGTCTGTGGGTTCAATGAATCTTAAGAGAAATTAGAGTTTTGTTGAGATATACTTAAGTATGAGTTGCCAAGGAAACACATTCAAGAAAGAATGAAAAATTACTCTTGCTTCTCTTGGTTAAGAGAGGGCAGAGTCTATGAGATTGTAAGATTTGAAGTGTTATTTAACTAGGGATTCTACTTTGAACATTTGACCTGTTGTTTGGAAATACACACAACAGACAAATGGCATTTATGCAGGGACATAATATATATCTAAACTATACAAAGCTGGCACCTCAGCACTGACACTTCACTTGGTGTTTATGCCCCTCTTAAGAATTTAGTAGTTATTGCCAGCTCTCCTTAAATGATCTTTGTTAGTGAGTTACTAATCATTGTATACCTATACTTCAAAAGAAATTATAATAACATCTTTGCTTAATGAGAGACAAAACATTCTTCACTTAATCTTAGTCAAAAGACTGAGAAGCAATAAAACATGCTTTTTATTGCTATGATTAACTTTTAACTCCCTTCCTTTCTCTTGCCTAGATAGGTCAAAAGTTTCCTTAGCATTCTCAATTAAAGAAATACCTGATTGAATTTATGATAGTACTATTATAATACATTCCTCTCAATTCCATGAAACACTGTACAAAATGCTTGGAAGTGTTTTGATTTTGATTTTTTGCATATAATACATAGCTTCTGTCCATGTGCTGGAGGAAGTGTACTAACATACAGAAATACTGGCATATATGTAGACTGAGCTGTGGCCTCTAGAATGATAGGAACATCTGTAGAGTAGTTTTAATCCAGCAACGTGACTGGTCTGGCTCAATACAGACATGCCCTTAGTATATACCTTTGATCCAAGGCAATGTAAGTAGTAGTTTGTAAAAGAAAGCAGCCATGTTCAAAAGTGACTTATAATTTAGAGGCAAAGTGACAAATCAGAGAAAGATTCAACAGTATGTATCAAAGAAAGGAACATGCAACTCTCAGGAGAACACAAAGGAAAGGGACACTGCTTAAGAGCAGTGCAGGAAGAGAAAGTGGGGGGACACTTAGTTCTGTTCAATCAGTTGAGTACAGTGCAGGGGAATTGAGTCAGTCAGTTGTGAGTTAGTTCAGTAAGTGCAGTGTAGGGGTGGAAGTTGAGTTTGTTAGTGAATTCATGAAGTTCAGTGCAGGTCAGCAGAGACAGTTAAAGCCAGAGAATCAGGAGTCAGAAGATTAGAAACATTGCCAGAATCAGTTTAAAGCCAAGCAGAGAAATTCTGTGAAATGCTGAGAGAAGGCAGATTGAATCAGTCATCTTGAAGAGGAGTTTGAGCCAGAACATCTGAGTTGAAGCAGCCATCCAGAGTTCAAAAAGAACTAGAAAGGGTGAGCTTATTAATCAGTAAGTCTCAGAGGTTGAAAACACTTTAGGCATAGATTGTATATAGTATAAAAGCTTTCAGACCTAGGCCTAGGTAAGTAGATGGAAGCCGTAAGCCTCTGAGATGACAGTTACATCAGGCAAATAAAAGCACTTGGGAGTAAGAGGCAGGCAAATTTCTGAGTTCAAGGCCAGCATGGTCTACAGAGTGAGTTCCAGGACATCCAGGGCTTTACAGAGAAACTCTATCTCGAAAAAACAAACAAACAAACAAAAAGTTTGTAGACATCCTAACCTTTGAACACTTCAGCATTATATCGTTAAAGCTGTACTGCAGAAGCTGCTTAGTTAAACATGTGGGCAGTTATCATAGAGTATTACAGTGAAGTTGAAGTGTGATCACATAAGAACTGAAGTTTG
Source organism: Mus minutoides (assembly GCA_902729485.2). Taxonomy (NCBI): domain Eukaryota; kingdom Metazoa; phylum Chordata; class Mammalia; order Rodentia; family Muridae; genus Mus; species Mus minutoides. Next base: position 58,869 of record LR751715.1, read on the forward strand.
ACTTAGTTGGACAAAGCAATTATCACTACCAGACAAAGGAGCCACAAGCTGTATGTGCCAGCAAAAAGAACAAGAGGTTTGTTTTCCTCTAGAGTCTATGGAGAACAGAGGGAGGATGCTCATCTTAAACTTTCATTTTGATCCAATGAAATATGGCAGAATAAATTTTGTTTAAGCCCAACATTTTTCTATTGCAACATCTTTTGTAACATACACACACACACACACACACACACACACACACACACACACACGCACACACACATGTACATACATGCATACATACATACATACATACATACATACATTCCTGTATATGTGTGTGTCAGATATATCTCAACTATATTTAAAGTATTATATATAGATCATTTCTGATTTTGGTGAATGAAATTACAGGTTGTAGTGACTGACATGCTCTAATCAGGACCATAGACTATGATGAAACCCAGGTCACAAAAGTTGATGTAGGAAGTTGTCTTAGTTAGGATTTTATTGCTGTGAACAGATTCCATGGCCCAAGCAAGTCTTATAAAGACAACATTTAATTGGGGCTGGCTTAAAGGTTGAGAGGCTCAGTCCAGTATCATCAAGAAAGAAAAAAATGGCATCATCCCGGCAGGCATGGTGCAGGAGGAACTGAGAGTTCTATATCTTCATCTGAAGGCTGCTAGCAGAATACTGGCTCCCAGGAAGCTAGGATGAGGGGTTTTTTCCCCCCCAAATCTTTTATTCAACGAAGAATTTTTTCCAGATTTTTTATTGGATATTTTCTTCATTTACATTTCAAATGCAATCCCGAAAGTCCCCTATTCCCTCCCCCACCCCTACCCACCAGTCTTAAAGGCCACACCCACAGTGCCATGCCTACTCTAAAAAGACCACACTTACATGAACTGCGCCATATCTTTTAATAGTACCCCTCCCTCGGCTAAGCATATACAAACCATCGCAGAAGTTAAGACCTGATTTTACATAAACAACATCTATAATTTTGATTGAAAGATACCTTAAAAATTGTAGGTTTGTAGCTGGTAAATAAATAAAGCCACATAAATGGATGGAGCATGTTTTATATTGAACACTATTTCTGTGTAGAAATAATCAAAACAATTTTTTTTTTATGTTTAACAGTTCTTAACTCAGTTGCTAAGAAATCGCCAATGAACTCCAGAGTTATGGAGTCTCTGTCTTCCCATTTTCACTCTCTCTCTATCCTACTTCTACTAATACTTATAGTGAAGATTTCATGTCTTTATACTACATTCATTAACCTGATATATTTATTATAATATGTATCAGTTACAGAAATAATTGAGAGTCCTGTCAGGAATACCACAAATTAATGAAGATATTGAAGATACAGGATCAGGACTTGAAAGCAAAACAAACAAAACCAAGAATAAAAGGAATGAAGAAAGAATAGTATAATGAATTCCATTGTTTATTACCAATAAATAAGAATATCTGAAAAACACAAAAATATCATATGATGAGCAGTTGTTTAAGCAGGGATATGAAAATTTAGAGAATCATAGGAAATACACATGTCAAAAATGCTCTCAGTTCTCAGTAATGAAACCCACATTAGGATCAATATAGCTAATAATAATCATGGCTTGCAATGAAGAAATTATTGTAGATTTAAAAATAAATGAAGTAATGGGGTTGCAATAAGGACTGAACTGTGAAGTGTATATGAAACACTTGAAAGGGACTTGAGCCTGCACAGGACCAAGGGCCTGTCACCCGATTGATGCCCAACAAGGCCATCCCTCTGCTACATATGTGGTTGGAGTTGTGGGTCACTCCATATGTACTCTTTGGTTGGGGTGTAGTCCCTGTTATCTCTGGGCGGGTCTGGTTGGTTGATATTGTTGTTCTTCCAATAGGGTTGCAAACCACTTCAGCTCCTTCAATTCTTTTTATAACCCCTCCTTTTGGCACTCCATGCTCAGTCCAATGGTTGGCTCTGTATTTGTCAGGCTCTGGCAGAGCCTCTCAGGAGACAGGCTCCTGTCAGCAAGCACTTCTTGGCATCTACTATTGTGTCTGGGTTTGGTATCTGTACATGGGATGGATTCCCAGGTGGGGCAATCTCTGGATGGCATTTCTTTCAGTCTCTACTCCACACTTTGTCTCTGAATTTCTTCCCATGAGTATTCTGTTCCCCCTTCTAAGAAGGAATGAAGTATCTACACTATGGTCTTCCTTTTTCTTGAGCTTCTTGTGGTCTGTGAATTCTACCTTGAGTATTCCAAGCTTTTGGGCTAATATCCACTTATCAGTGAGTACATGCCATGGGATTTATAAAGTAAATTAAAACAACCAATAGGACTCCTAGGAGGAAAACACAACTTATATTCACTCATTTATATAAAATATAAAAGATCTTTTACAATTTGTTTCGATAAATATCTGAATATTTGTTCTAACTGATGTTAGAACCCAACTAATATTCATGACCTTCCCCTCTTTCATCGGATAAAGATGCACAGGACATTATCTTCAAACATGACACAACACCTTAAAGTTCATTCTACATGTATTTGAGCTGAATATATTTACTTAGAGAGGATGAATGATAAATGGGAGCAAAACTTGAGACTTTCATATCTAAGCAAACTCTTCCTCAGGTTACCCATTCTATACTGACCAGGAGAGAACAGTGTGATCATGTTTGCTCTGAAGATAGCTTTAGAAGTTAGTGGTCATGAAATGTCCCCACAATGAAAATCAAACTTGAGATTGAAATGGGTACTTAGAAAGTTTTCTTTAAGGTACTGGCTCAAATCCACAAGGAACCAAACCCAACAGGAAATTCTACATCTCTACCTTTTCTGTGTGTTTGTCTTTCTGCATGTCTTTAACTTTTCTTTTTAAAAAAATTGTTGTATTTTTATGGGTATGATGAGCAGTATACACACAACATGTGCATGAAGGTGCCACAGAGTTGAGAAGAAGACATTAGATTCCCGGGATCTGGGATTATAGGAGGTTATACCAGGGTTGAGTGTTGAAAATGAAGTTCAGGCCCTCTCTAAGATCAGCAAGTGCTCTTAATCTCTGAACCATCTCTCCAACTCTATCTTCCTTACTTCTGAAAAAATGGCAAAAATAATTTGTTGGTTTTCATCTTTCTTCTGTACTCAACTTGAAACCCAATCATAGAAAAGTCACACAAGGAAAAAGCCTTTATCTGAGTCGACAATACATGTGAGTGTTAGTTCATTCAGTTACTAAGAGAGGAGTTATTGATGACTTTATTTGACTATTTTGCAGGGCCAGACCAAACTTTGAGAACTTAAAGTGAGACGATTATTGGTCAGTGATAAGTGAGACCTCACTGTTGTCTACCCTGCTTGATTATACTTACCAATTGCCTTCATTCTAAAACTAAACTTCATTTCAGGACCCTAAAGTCAGGTTTGAATATAATTAGAACCATTTATCTTTCCCACTGTGTATGGACACAGTGGTAAATATTTTTTGTCTATTTTTCACAATCATTTCTGTCTTTATTTGGTTTAGTGGACCATAGCTAGCTTGTAGGGCCTGCTGAATCTAAGGCTTTTGCCTAGTATCTCCAGTAATGATGGACATAATAAGTGTGTTAGGCAATGATATCATTTTAAATTATAAGTACAAAAGGATTATATCTTTAAGGAATAGGATAGGATTTAAATTGATTATGGAAAATAATACCAGATAGTTGGGTTCCAGGGGTCTTTGTGTTTTATTATAATTTCAATGGAGAACAGTTAGGATAATAAGAACAAGGATTCTGATTTAGAAGTACATCCTCATTGTACCTGTGGCAGAAAGAGTAATGGAAAAGGCAGTCCTAGAAGAAATCAGAATGCTAATAAAAGAGCTACTTAAATTTTCCAATAATATTAGTTTGAATGACAATAGTATTGAATGTACGATAAGAAAATTGAATATACTCTAGAAGTGAAAGCATCAAAGCCTTTAAATGTATTCTTATATCTGTTATGAAGACAATGATCATTTGAAAACAACTAGGATTTTACTTTAATTAATTCAGCACATTGTATGACCCTTAAATAAGAAAGGGAGAGGGAGACAGAGTAGCTTAGTCAGTAGAATAAAAACTGTCCTGAGGGTAGAATTCAAATGTTATGTGTATTCTGCACATGATTATAATGTAAATTAGTTTAATAAAGTCCATATTTCTTATTATAAATTATTAAATCTATTCTTATCATAGATTCTTCCTGCACATCACTTGTCAACTCCAAAGAAGACAAAAACTTTTTCCAAAAAACAAAGTAGTGTTAAAGAGCAGAAACCAACATTGAAGCACTTGTGTACGGTTATGTGTGTGTGTTTGTCATTAGGGGTTGAACTCAGAGCTTTGTGCATAAATACAAAAGTGCTCTATTATTAAGTTGTAACTCTAACCACCTCACTAATTTATTAGCATATATTAGCTGCTTGAAATTTGGTTTATGTTATTGTCCATTTTCATACACCCACATAATAAATGCCAGTCATTTTATATTCTCAGTGTCTTAACTCTTGCCTATCCTCTCAGTTCCTCTTCTCTTTAATTAAATTCCTTTTGCCTTCTCTTCCTTGCCTTTTTATTACTTCCTTTCTTCTCCTTCCCTTTCACACTTATTTATTTGAGACAAGGCCTCACTCTGTTCCCCAAGCTGTTCTCATTTATCTTGTGGTCTCAGCCTGTGAAAGTTTAGAGTTACATGTAGGAGCCACATCTCTAAAATTTGTGTGCTTTTTAAAATGAAATACTGCACATTTTATCCATTTGTACAATATCTGTGTTTCTCTTTCTAGGTTTTCTGACACACAGTAAAAATTACTCATTTCTAGCTTCATTCTTTCACACTTTTAAAATAGGATATTATTACACTGAGGTTCCTATTTATATGAGTTCATCATCAAAGATGAGGCATTAGAAACCTATATTTGGATTTCTGAGAACCAGTTCAGTGTCTATAGACTCACAAAATGAGTATTTTGTATACATACAGAATAATATATGTTACAGTCTTATATTCCATAGTCACAGAGAAGTTGTAATTACTCTCTCTTTTCAAAGATTTGCTTTTATCTTGTTTTATTTTTATTTTATGTCCATGTGTGCATGTCTGTGAATATATAAGGAACATGAATGCAGGTGCCAGTAGAAGCCGAAGAAAGACATATATTCCCCAAAGCTGGACAATATAAGTAGTTAGGTAGAGACTTGTGTAGGTAGTGGGGAGTAAACTCGGGTCCTCTGTAAGAACAGGAAGAATTTTAATTACTGAGCCATCACTTTCACCCAAGAAATCACTCCTTTGAAATAATTTTTACATAGAACACACAATTTTAAATGGAAGCCAAAGGTATGGTTGAAAAGGTAATAAGACACCATATTTCATCAAATAAATATTAAATGTATCTAATTTTATTGTTGAAACTTTTTTATTTTATTTTTTATTTGAAAGGCAGGACTGTCTTCAAGTTTTCTCTTTCCACTGAAGAAGTTCAAGGGTTGCCATGTTAAACTTACTAATCAATGAGTGAGTGAAAATGTCTTACAGACATTTTGTAGATATGAGTGAAGAACCTGACAGGGATTACGGAACTAAGAGGTATTAAAAACAGTATTTCTGCCCACCATCTTTCCTCTGAGCCCAGCAGACTCAGCTAGGGTCTGTCCTGTGCTTCCCACACCCCAGGACTTTAAGATCACATCAGTGTTACTCATGAGTGGAGTGCAGCGGTGGTTTTGGGAGCAGTGGGTCAGCAGTTGCCAATAGGGGTAGGATCCGAGAACTCCACTCCACCGGAGGCTGGGCCTCTCCCAGCCAGAGCACCCTCCACCCCGCCATCTTTACTCTGAGCCCAGCAACTCCCAGGACTTTAAGATCACATCAGGAGCTCAGGGCTCCGGCCTCAGGTGCTGTGCACTCTCTTAGACTCTTTCGGGACCCTCGAAGCTATCTCGGGAACTCAAGTGAGCAGGGGAACACAGCCTCTGTTCTAGCCCAATCTCGTGGAACCTGAGACACCAGCCAGGAGATTGATAGTGGCCCAGGGCAGAACAGCAGGTCCTCTCTGGTCTGCACCAATGCCAGGTCTCCTCAGGCAGAGATGGCAGGAGGCAAGCTTAAGAACAGAAGCAACAGAATCCAAGGGTACTTGGCATCAACAGATCCAAACTCACCCACAACATCAAGTCCTAGATACAACAGCACACCAGAAAAGCAGGACATGGATATAAAGTCACTCATCATGATGATGATGGAGGACTATAAGAAGGAAATACAGGAAAACACAGATAAACAACTACAAGCATTTAAAGAGGAAAAAATTAGAGAGTTACAGGAAAACACAGATAAACAACTAGAAGCATTTAAAGAGGAAAAACTTAGAGAGTTACAGGAAAACAATACCAAACAGGTGATGGAATTGAACAAAGCCATCCAGGACCTAAAAATGGAAGTAGAAACAATTAAGAAAAACCAAAAGGACATAACCCTGGAGATAGAAACCATAAGAAAAAAAAAATCAGGAACCATAGATATGAGCATCAGCAACAGAATACAAGATATAGAAGAGAGAATCTCAGGCACAGAAGATTCTATAGGGAACATAGACAAGACAATCAAAGAAAATGCTAAATGCAAAAAGATTCTAACACAAAATATCTAGAAAATCCAGGACACAATGAGAAGACCAAACTTAAGGATAATAGGAATAGATGAGAAGGAAGACTATCAAACTAAAGGGCCAGCAAATATCTTCAACAAAATAATAGAAGAAAACTTTCCATACCTAAAGAATAAGATGCCCATAAACATACAAGAAGCCTACAGAATTCCAACAGGCTGGACCAGAAAAGAAATTACTCCCGACACATAATAATCAGAACAACAAATGCACTAAATAAAGACAGAATATTAAAGGCAGCAAGGGAAAAAGGACAAGTAACATATAAGGGCAGGCCTATCAGAATTACTCCAGACTTCTCACCAGAGACTATGAAAGCCAGATCATGGACAGACATTATACAGATGCTGAGAGAACACAAATGCCAGCCCAAGCTACTATACCCAGCAAAACTCATTTACCATAGACGGAGAAACCAAAGTATTCCACGACAAATTCAAATTCACACAATATCTTTCCACAAATCCAGCCCTTCAAAGACAATAACAGAAAAACACCAATACAAGGATGGAAAGTCTACCCTAGAGAAAGCAAGAAAGTAATCCTTCAACAAACCTAAAAAAAGACAGCCACAAGAACAGAATCCCAACTCTAAAAACAAAAATGATAGGAGGCAACAATTATTGTTCCTTAATATCCCTTAATATCAATGGACTCAATTCTCCAATAAAAAGACATAGACTATCAGACTGGCTACACAAACAGGACCCGACATTTTGCTGTCTGCAGGAAACACACCTCAGGAAAAAAAACGACTGACACTACCTCAGAGTGAAAGGCTAGAAAACAATATTCCAAGCAAACAGCCCGAAGAAAAAACCTGGGGTAGCCATTCTAATATTGAATAAAATAGACTTTCAACCCAAAATTTTCAAAAGAGACAAAGAGGGGCACTTCATACTCATCAAAGGCAAAATCTTCCAAGAGGAACTTTCAATTCTGAATATCTATACTCCGAATGCAAGGGCAGCCACTTTCATTAAAGAAACTTTAGTAGAGCTTAAAACACACATTGCACCTCACACAATAATAGTGGGAGACTTCAACACCCCACTCTCATCAATGGACAGATCCTGGAAGCAGAAACTAAACAGAGACTCAGTCGAACTAACAGAGGCTATGAAACAAATGGACTTAACAGATATCTACAGAATAGTTCATCCTAAAACAAAAGGATATACCTTTTCTCAGTACCTCATGGCACCTTCTCCAAAATTGATCACATAATTGGCCACAAAACAGCCCTCAACAGATTCAAAAATATTGAAATTGTCCCATGCATCCTATCAGATCACCATGGATTAAGGCAACATAAGTAGCAGAACACCATCATTCACTTGGAAACTGAACAACACTCTACTCAATGATATTTTGGTCAAGGAAGGAATAAAGAAAGAAATTAAAGACTTTCTAGAGTTTAATGAAAATGAAGCCACAACATACCCAAATTTATGGGACATAATGAAAGCATTCCTGAGAGGTAAATTCATAGCTCTGAGTTCCTAAAAAAAAAATAATAATAATAATAAAAATAAAAAAATAAAAAAAAAAAAATAGGAGAGAGCTTAGACCAGTAGATTGGCAGCACATCTGCAAGCTCTGGAACAAATGGAAGAAAAGTCACCTAAAAGGAGTAGACAGAAGGAAATAATCAAACTCAGGGGTGAAATCAACCATGTGGAAACAAAAAGAACTATCCAAAGAATCAAAAAAACCAGGAGCTGGTTCTTTGAAAAAGTCAACAAGATAGACAAACCCATGGCCAGACTCACTAGAGGGCACAGGGATAGCATCCGAATCAACAAAATCAGGAATGAAAAGGGAGACATAACAACAGATCTGGAGGAAATACAAAACACCATCAGATCCTTCTACAAAATGTTATATTCAAAAAAAACTGGAAAATCTGGATGAAATGGATAACTTTCTAGACAGATGCCAAGTTCCGAAGTTATACCAGGATCAGATTAATGACCTAAACAGCCCTATATCTCCTAAAGAAAGAGAAGCAATCATTAATAGTCTCCCAACAAAAAAAAGCCCAGGACCAGATGGGTTTAGTGCAGAGATCTATCAGACCTTCAAAGAAGACCTAGTTCCAGAAGAAGAGTTTCATAAGTTGTTTTATCTTAGACTTCCGTGTGATGGGTTAAGTAAGATACTTCGGTGTTAATGAGACTATGGATTTGGTGTATTTCTGTGTTGTTTCTATCTCTTGAAGTCTGGTTAAAGGGAATACTATATCGACACAAAAATACTCAACAAAATTCTCGCCAACCGAATCCAAGAACACATCAAAACTATCATTCATCATGACCAAGTAGGCTTCATCCCAGGAATACAGGGATGGTTTAATATATGGAAATCCATCAACGTAATACACTATATAAAAAAACTCAAGGATAAAAACCACATGATCATCTCCTTAGATGCTGAGAAAGCATTTGACAAAATCCAACAACCATTCATGATAAAGATCTTGGAAAGATCAGGAACTCAAGGCCCTTACCTAAACATGGTGAAAGCAATCTACAGCAAACCAGTGGCCAACATCAAACTAAATGGAGAGAAACTGGAAGCAATCCCACTAAGATCAGGGACCAGACAAGGCTGCCCACTTTCTCCCTACCTATTCAATATAGTACTTGAAGTCCTAGCCAGAGTGATTCGACAACAAAAGGAGGTCACAGGGATACAAATTGGAAAGGAAGAACTCAAATTATCACTATTTGCAGATGATATGATAGTATATATAAGTGACCCCAAAATCTCCACCAGAGAACTCCTAAACCTGATAAACAGCTTTAGTGCAGTAGCTGGATATAGAATTAACTCAAACAAATCGATGGCCTTTCTGTATGCAAAGGATGAACTGGCTGAGAAAGAGATCAGGGAAACATCACTCTTCACAATAGTCACTAACAATATAAAATATCTTGGTGTGACTCTTACGAAGTAAGTGAAAGATTTGTATGACAAGAACTTCAAGTCTCTGAAGAAAGAAATTGAGGAAGATCTCAGAAGATGGAAGGATCTCCCATGCTCATGGATTGGCAGAATCAATATAGTAAAAATGGCTATCTTGCCAAAAGCTATCTACAGATTCAATGCAATCCCCATCAAAATTACAACTCAATTCTTCAAGGATCTAGAAAAGACAATTAGCAAGTTCAACTGGAATAACAAAAAAACTAGACTAGTGAAAACTCTTCTCAACAATAAAAGAACCTCTGGTGGAATCACCATGCCTGACCTCAAGCTGTACTACAGAGCAATCGTAACAAAAACTGCATGGTACTGGTACAGCTACAGACAGGTAGACCAATGGAATAGGATCGAAGACCCAGAAATGAATCCACACACCTATGGTCACCTGAAATTTGACAAGGGAGCTAAAACTATCCAGTGGAAAAAAGACAGCCTTTTCAACAGATGGTGCTGGCACAACTGGCAGCTATCATGTAGAAGAATGGGAATTGATCCATTCTTATCTCCTTGTACTAAGGTCAAGTCTAAGTGGTTGAAGGACCTCCACATAAAACCAGAGACACTGAAACTTATAGAGGAGAAAGTGGGGAAATGCCTCGATGATATGGGCACTGGGGAAAAATTCTTGAACAAAACAGTAAAGGCTTGTGCTGTAAGATCAAGAATTGACAAATGGGATCTCATAAAGTTGCAAAGCTTCTGTAAGACAAAAGATACTCTCAACAGGACAAAAGGGCCACCAAGGGATTGGGAAAGGATCTTTACCAATCCTAAATCAGATAGGGGACTGATATCCAATATATATATATATATAAAGAACTCAAGAAGGTGGACACCAGAAAATCAAATACCCCCATTAAAAAGTGGGGCACAGAGTTAAACAAAGAATTCTCAACTGAGGAATACCGAATGGCTGAGAAGCACTTGAAAAAAATTAACAACATCCTTAATCATCAGGGAAATGCAGATCAAAACAACCCTGAGATTCCACCTCATACCAGTAAGAATGGCTAAGATCAAAAATTCAGGTGACAACAGATGCTGGCGTGGATGTGGAGAAAGGGGAACCCTCCTCATTGTTGGTGGGAATGCAAGCTGGTTCAACCACTCTGGAAATCAGTCTGGCGGTTCCTCAGAAAATTGGACATAGTACTATGGGAAGATCCTGCAATACCTCTACTGGGCATATATCCAGAAGATATTCCATCTGGTAACAAGGACACATGTTCCACTATGTTCATAGCAGCCTTATTCATAATAGCCAGAAACTGGAAAGAACCCAGATGTCCCTCAACAGAGGACTGGATACAAAAAATTTGGTATATTTACACATGGAGTACTATTCAGCTATTAAAAGCAATAAATATATGAAATTCCTAGGCAAATGGATGGATCTGGAGGCCATCATCCTGAGTGAAGTAACCCAATCACAAAAGAATTCACATAACATGTATTCACTGATATGTAGTTATTAGCCCAGAAACCTAGACTACCCAAGATACAATTTACTAAACACATGAAACTCAAGAAGGAGGAAGATCAAAATGTGGACACGTCACCCCTTCCTAGAATTAAGAACAAAGCACATATTGAGAGAGTTTCAGAGATCATGTGTGAAGCTGATTCCAAAGGATGGACCCAATGACTGCATCTGCCAGGGTTCCATCCCAAAATCAGCCACCAAACATAGACACTATAGCATATGCCAGCAAGATAGTGCTGAAAGGGCCTGGATATAGCTGTCTAGGGGGAAAATATACCAATGCCTGGCAAACATGGAGGTGGAAGCTCACAGTCAGCTATTAGATGGAACACAGGGTTCCCAAGGAAGGAGCCAGAGAAAGTACCCAAGGAGCTGAAGGGGTCTTCAACCCTATAGGTGGAAGAATAACCATGAACTAACTAGTACCCCCTGAGCTCATGTCTCTTGCTGCATATATAGAAGAGGATGGCCTAGTTGGCCATCATTGGGAAGAGAGGCCCCTTGGTCATGCAGACTTTATATCCCCCAATACAGGGGAATGCCAGGGCCAAAAAGTGGGAGCGGGTGGGTATGGAAGCAGGGCGGTGAGGGGGGAGGGTATAGGGAACTTTCTGGATAACACTTGAAATGTAAATGAAGAAAATATCTAATAAAAGTCGGAAAAAAAATACACAGTATTTCTGGCTGAGCTGTAGACACAGTGTAGAGAGAGCTAGTGCCAGTTGAGAGGATGTGTTCTTTTTCTCTGCTTCTTTTACAAATAGAGTATCTGCCAAAAAAAAAAGTACAAAGCTGGCAGGCAACAAAGCCAATCTAAGCACCTGTGCTGTAAAACCCAGCAATCGTAATTGCCCTCAGTAATCCATCTGTGAGACTGGTACTCACCACATGTGAGTTGACTCACTTAATTTGGATTGGAAAGGAATATGCCCTAGAGAAGGAAGGAGCAAAGTTAGTCCATCATTTGGCTTTTGTAAATTAAAAACTTATATCAAATGTTTTAGAAAATAGTAATTGTACCAATGAATAAAGACTGATAATAATTATTGCATGGTGAATGTCAGAAATACCAAATATATTCTTCGAAATTAATTCGCATTAATTAAAATAAAATTAAATAATTTTAATGTCTCATAATACAGAACTAGATTTTCAAAATCAAACAAAATCTAATAAGAATATCAAAGAAGGTTTGCCTTACCAAAGAAACTAAAGCAAGCCGGGCATGGTGGCACATGCCTTTAATCCCAGCACTTGGGAGGCAGAGGCAGGCGGATTTCTGAGGTCGAGGCTAGCCTGGTCTACAGAGTGAGTTCCAGGGCTACATAGAGAAACCCTGTCTCAAAAAAAAAAAAAAAAAAAAAAAAAAAAACAGTTTTAAAAAGAGATAGAACCCCAGGAGCTGAAGAGGTCTGCAACCCTAGAAGAGGATCAACAATATGAACTAACCAGAACCCCCAGAACTCGTGTCTCTAGCTCCATATGTAGCAGAAGATGTCCTAGTCGGTCATCATTGGGAAGAGAAGCCCCTTGGTACTGCAATCTTTATATGCCCCAATACAGGGGAACGCCAGGGCCAAGAAGTGGGAGTGGGTGGACAGGGGAGCAGGGAGGGGGGGTGACGTTCGGAATAGCATTTGAAATGTAAATTAAGAAAATATCTAATAAAAAATGGAAGTTAAAAAAAATGAAACTAAAGCAAAAGTTGAAGTTCCTTTTAAGAGTAATTTCATTAACTTGAACTCATACCAAAGAAAGAGTTTTATTACGTCCTCAATCCACTTTTGATTTAGTTACTTTTCATGAATGTTTTTTCACATGTGTTATTCTCTGATGTTCTTACCTATTCACAATTCTCGTAAACAACCAGGTCTTCTGTTACGACCAAGTTAAAGATCGTAGGTGTACTACCGAGTGCTGACGTCCATTAAGACCAATGTTCCGTAGATTGTCAGAAGATAAAGGATGCAGCATCAGACATACTTATGGAGAACACACATACATGTCCACCATAAACAAACACATAAGTAAACATAATTTAATTATACTAAGTGTGAAAATTGTTAGAGAAAAACGTTGAAAGTTCTTTGGGGGAAAAGAAAGATGGTTGAATATTATAGTTTTACATTATCCAAATAACACACAAATAAATTAAAAAATTTCACATAGCTTCTGTGGCACTTTCTGTGACTTTATGAGATACCAGTCGTGTTGTATTCTAATAATATCCTGGCTTCTATGGTGGTAAAACCTGAGCTCAGAGAAGTTATCCATTGTGTCACTTTTAAAAGAAGACCTACATAAATGTTCCTAAAAGATGTTTAGTTTCCTTTTTATCATTTTTGTGGCAGTATTCATAGTGAAGCCCATTAAACTGTACTTGATAAACATATCATTCCCTAAGCTAAGGAGACAGTACAATCCAATAATATTGTATTATGAACTATGTGTACAATACTGCACTAGCAGAGACAATCAATAGAACATAAAATATCCATGGAATAGGTAAATGAGAAGGCTAAAGTAGAAAAACAAATATTTGCCATGATAAAATTCTGGTAGGAAATGATACTTTTGGATTTGAAAAAGCAGATTCTCTGGATAGATCTATTAACTGACAAAGATATCACACTTCTGCTAATGTAAAGTTTGAAAAGAACACGTACTGAAACTCTCACAGAAGAATGTACAGCTGACATTTTCCTGTAATGAGTATATAAGCTGTTTGTTTTTCCAAATCTTGTAATATTTCTAAAATATATTTTCATTTAGTATTCACCATGGAATTAAAACACTGAAGCATCTCAAATCACACAGTGTATTCAGTGAGCAAATCTCGTCCGCTGGACACCCTGGAACCCATGACTGTAAAGTAGTTATGGAGTACTATTCTCAAGGCAATGAGAGCATTATATTTTGCTGTATTAATGACTTGAGAAGGCTTATGGAAATCATTAAGCACGTTTATTGACTTATTAATAAAATATTCCAATGAGCAATCATATGATGTGATTCCTAAGACAAGGTCATGAAAGGAGACACAGGTTCTGTCCTACTGAATGAATACGGAACAACCTCTCAGAACATAAGTGAGATTTGTGCTATGCAGCTTCTCAGCAATCAGACTTTGCACGTTTTACTAAGTCTTCACCTTGCCACTTCCATTGCTTGATAACTGCATTTCTGATCGCTCCCCTTTGTAATAATTTGGGGGATAAGGAGTTCCCAAATATACAGTCATGACTTTTGATGAGCAATGCCTAAGGACCCAATAAAATATGCTTTTATGATCCAGTTTAACTCTCTGTATTTAGGATACCTGTGTCAGAAATGGGGTTCTATAACAAACATTAGAACAACAACAAAAAAAAAAAATGACTCTGACTCCACTATTACAAAGTCTACCTCAATACTAATCATCATATAAGAAAACAATTTTTTTTTTCATTTTAGTTTCTGTCTTTGTCAGGGTTTCTATTCCTGCACAAACTGAGGCTGCACTTTCACCAATGGCCTTCAATGGCTGCTCACAGTGCTTCCGTGGCCTCAGCTGCTCTGCATGACCCCTTCATGCCTTCAAAACCAGTACCACCTGGGTAACTCTTACACATTACCAAGTCCAGCCACGGCACAAGGCTCTCTGGAACACAGCCTCTGTGCTCTCAGAAAACACTTCCCAGAAGATGTCACCTCAATGATGCTGGTCTCTTCTTAATCACCCCTAATTTCTTAACTCCAGCTAACCAGCATCAATAGTCCCCGTAATGCAAAGATTTTGCTTTAGTAGTTCTGGTATCTTGTTAATCACAGCTGATTCTTCAGCCCCAGCTAACCAGAACCACAGAATCTTCGCAAACAAACTAGCAATGGCCCTGAAAAAAGTCTTTAATCTTCCCTCTGAAATTTCACAAGCCAGGCCTCCATCTTCTGCACTGTTCTCAACATTATCTTCCAAGCTCTTACACAACATCTCACAGAGCTCTTAACACTGAATGTGTCTTCTGGCCCAAAGTTCCAAAGTCCTTCCTCAGTCTTCCCCAAAACATGGTCAGGTTGTCACAGGAATACCCCACTATGCTGGTACCAATTTGTCTTAGGGTTTCTATTCCTGCACAAACATCATGACCAAGAAACAAGTTGGGGAGGAAAGGGTTTATTCATCTTACACTTCCATATCGCTGTTCATCACCAAGGAAGTCAGGACTGGAACTCAAACAGGTCAGAAAGCAGGAGCTGATGCAGAAACCATGAAGGGATGTTCTTTACTGGCTTGCTTCCCCTGGCTTGCTCAGCCTGCTCTCTTATAGAACCAAGACTGCCAGCCCAGAGATGGTCCCACCCACAAGAGGCCTTTCCTACTTGATCACCAATTGAGAAAATGCCTTACAGTTGGATCTCATGGAGGCATTTCTTGAACTGAAGCTCCTTTCTTTGTGATAACTCCAGCTGTGTCAAGTTGACACAAAAATAGCCAGTACAGTTTCTATTTCTTGTGATTGTTTTTGGAACCTCCAGTCCAAGCATTGGAAATAGAGTTCAGTGCATTTATATAAGATTTGTTTGTCCCCACCAAAATTCATGCTGAATCTTAGTTCTCAACACTGTTGTTTATGGGTGTGGTGCAAACTTTAAGAAGGTGTGATTGTTGAAAAGTGTTAATTAGTCAAAATTAGGGAAATTAGTCATATTACCATACATAGGTCAGGAAAGAAGACTGAAGAGAAAGAAGTAGAAAGGAAAGATTGTCAGTGGTTCTATAAAATGACAGACAATTGTGATTACATAAACAATAATGTGCATTTCATAATCATAGAAAAGATTTTGATACATCTCAATATGAAGAAACCATTTCCATGTGAGGGGGAAAGATGGCTACCTTGATCTTGAGAGATGATTCAGGAATTATGGACCCTTGATGTTTTTACAAAACTACCCAAGTTTAGTTCTGAGCTCTGGTATATCAACATAATATGCTCTGTAAGTTCTGTTCCATCGAATTCAGCACTTTATTCTGTACTTCTCCAGCACTGAGCAGACATGGATAAGATTCATACATGCAGAAAACAATAATAAACACAAAATAAAAGTAAATTTAATTTGATTGATTCAAAAATTTAATGATGCATGAATTTGTCAAGCCATTCCATTATATAACACTAGTATGTACACTTAAAACAGCATACACACACACACATACACACACACACACACTCACACACGCATGTAATGAAAGGCAAGGAAACCTCCCTGTTATACTGTGTAATTTTTCTATAGAATCATTGAACAAACAGACAGTATATATTTCTTTACATAGAAAAATAAAAATTATTATTTTACTAGATGATTTTTTTTTAATTTTAGAATTCTGAGATTTGATGAGATTGTTTTAAGTACATGTTATGGATTGATTGGTAGGATTGATTGGTAGGTGACTGCTGAATAGACAGTAGACAGTGAGACTAAGCTTGCCCTGAACACAAGAAAAATATCTGATTTTGGTTAGACAACAATGATGACCAATGACATAAACTATACCACACAGTTTCTTTAAACAGATTCTAAGCATTTAGTCTTTTTTTTTTTTTTTTTTTTGGTAGAGAAGAGTCAACTGCATGTGTGAACAAGGAAGCCAACCACAGCAGTGATAGTCATTGTTCCATAGCTGCTGCTGTTTAATTTCCTAGACTATTCACAAGGCATTGTGAACTGTGAATTTTTTTCTTGTAGTCTAAGAACTAGCTTTCCTTTCAGATTAAATGGATCCTTATTTGTTTGATATTTATAGGTTTTAAATATTTTATAGAAATTGTGGCTTGATCTTAAATCTATTTTTACCCTATATAGCAATTTAGTAAGTATGCCTGCAACATTTTCTAGCTATAACCACCCTCCTTAATAAGTAATGCCATAGAATAATGAATTTCTCTTATAGCCAGGAATGTCTGTTTGAACTCTTAAAAGTAGATAAGAAAAGAAGATGGGATCAAGAGGCATTGAAGAACTATCTCACCTTCATTTAAATTATTATCCATTTTATCTCCTTCACTTTGTTTCTGTAAAACATTAATAAGCCTGTAAGTCTAAGCTCTTATGTCATTGTAACTGTTCATAGCTTTTGGACTTTACAGGAGATTGACTCCAAATATGGCATTTTCTTGCTACAAGAAATGTGCAAGTGAGAGGCAATAACTCATCTCTGCAAACTCTAATTCCATAATAATTTATTCCAGGGCCTTGGCAGCTTAAACTTCAAGCACTATTAATAGAAAACTGTGCAAGTCGTGTAGGTGGTACTTTCAGTTTAGTAGTGCTCTAGTTAATTTCTTTAATTTATAAAGTGCTTTTAAGTCTCATTTATGCAAAGCTGATAAAACTGTGTAGGTAGGAAACACTTATCTCTTTATCTCACAGCCTCCTAAATTAGACCCACACCACTAGCCTGGCTTTTTTGTGTCTTATTAGAAGGTGTGACTTTGTTAACAGTTGTGTGTCTCTATAGCTTTGATGTTTCAAAAGCCCATGGCATTCCCAGTTAGCTCTTTCTGCCTCATGGTAGTGGATTAAGATGTGAGCTCTCATATACCAGCTGGCCCTAGCCCCAACTCCCTCCTCTACAGATGTAGGAGATGTGAATCGCAGTCTTCAGGCGAGTCCGAAACTACTGGAGCAGGAACTATTATCCCTAAAGCTGTTGCCTGCCTATGGAATCCATTTTCCTAACTCAGCTGTCCTATTTGGTCACAGTGGGAGAAGAAGTGCATAGCTCTACAGAGACTTGATTGGACAGGAGAGGCGGGGTTATATCTAGGTGAGTCCACTCTCTCAGAGGAGAAAGGAATGGCAGATGGGAGAACAGGAGACAATGAATGTAACATGAATTAATAAAAAAGATGTGAGTTCTCAGCTTCTGCTCCACCACCATGCCTGCATGACTGCTGCTATGTTCCTCACATAGCTTTTCACAGACTCTAACCCTAAAATTGTTAACTTCCAAATTAATGTTACCTTTATAGGTTGCCTTAGTCTTGGTATCTTATCACAGCAATAGAAAAGTACCTAATACAATAGCTTATGAAGCTGGCATATACAACGAGCAAGCCACGATTAATGGCCTCACCATAGTTTGGCACTGGACAACACAAAATAAACTTGAACCTTCACAAGTGAAATCAATATTTATAGTTTATTTCATTTGCTTAGTTGGAACAATTTTACTAAATTGAACAAGACAATTCATTTTGCAAAGGTGAGAAACTTGAGGAAAACACTATATTATACATAATATATTTTAAATCTAATATTAAACTTTAGTGACATCAAAGTGGTACATAGAATAATAAGAGGTACACAATTTACATATAATACATGCAGCTTAAAGTATACAGCCGAAAAGTTCTCATATGTATATATCTTCAAATCACCACCTCAATTGGACAGTATTTTATTTATTTTCATCATAATCAGATGAAGTTAGGTCTTCATTTACAGTTAAATTTCCATCAAGAAACACAACTCTCAAGGCATACCTAACATTGGTCATTGGGCTCTAATTTATTTTTGGAGACATGTAAGATGTTGAGCTGGAAATATAGCTCTGGTAGAGGACTGCATGTCTAACATGGAGTAATCTTTGTGCTCAGTCCCAAGCACTACATGAACCAGGTATTGTGTCATCAGTCTGTGTTCCTAGAAATAGGTATGTGAAGACAAGAAGATTGTAACGTCCAGGTAATCCTTAAATAATTAGTAATATCCAGGCCACTCTGGCCTACATGGAACCTTACCTCAAAAAGGACACAGTGAAACAGCTGTAAAATAAAGCATCAACAGCACAGTGTGTTCTGATGTACATCATTGCGCAAGGTGGTTGTAGCTGGCAATGCTAAGGCATTGGTTATTCAAAAGGATTCCAGTGTTTTGGAAAAAAAAAAATATGATGTTTGAATAGACAGCATGTCTACTCTGATACGAACACCACCACTGCACATATACAACAACACATCACACAGTGCTTCACAAATATGTGTGAATTTATGTTTTATATACTATTACAATAAATTTTTAAAAGATTACAATAGAACTCAATGTTCTAAATGAATTGAAATAAAATTGTATATAACCTCTTTCACTAATATTTGTGGGTTCCCTTCCTCCCTTCTGCATTCACTTCCATCTTTTGTACCCCTCTTTCCTTCTTTTTTTTTTGGAAGGGTAGGCATTGCTTCATGTGTAAATATTCTGTTATTTTTGGTATAAACTACAATTATCATGTGTTTGAATTTAATTACAACTTTGTGTTAATTGTCCTCTGTTTTAAAACACCATTCATTTTGTTTTCTTTCTTAAAACTTAGTCCTTGGGATGCTGAACCATACAGACAGGCATCTAGCATTTGAGAGGCTCCACTCAACAGCTGTCTGTCACAGACAGATGCAGACACCCACAGCCTAACAGTGGACTGATCGTGAAGACCCTTATGGAAGAACAAGAGGAAGCAATGCTACTTCTTTTTTTTTTTTTTTCAACTTTTATTAGATATTTTCTTCATTTACATTTCAAGTGTTATCCAGAAAGTTCCCTATACCCTCCCCCTTCCCAGCCCTGCTCCCCTACCCATCCGCTCCCACTTCTTGGCCCTGGCGTTCCCCTGTATTGGGGCATATAAAGTCTGCATGACCAAGGGGCCTCTCTTCCCACTGATGGCCAACTAGGCCATCCTCTTCTATATATGCAGCTAGAGACATGAGCTCAGGGGGTACTAGTTAGTTCATGGTTATTCTTCCACCTATAGGGTTGA
>LR751715.1:78938-141781 GCA_902729485.2 Mus minutoides
ACTTCCTTGGGAACCCTGTGTTCCATCTAATAGCTGACTGTGAGCTTCCACCTCCATGTTTGCCAGGCATTGGTATAGTTTCCCCCGAGACAGCTGAGGTAGGAACTAACAGGAAGACTAACAGAATCAAGTAACCTGAACCCTTGGTACTCTCAGAGACTGAACCACCAACAAACGAACTTAACACAGGCTGGACCTAGGCCTCCCTATCTATATGTAACAGATGTGCAGCTTGGTCTTCATATGGGCCCTGAACAAATGCTGTAGGGGATAACCCAAAAGCTATTACCTATATGTAGGCTATTTTCTTCTATCTGGTCTGCTTTATCTGACCTCAGTGGGAGAGGACACACCTAGCTTCACAGAGATTTAATGTGCCGGGGGGGGGGGGGGATACCCAGGGAGCCCCTACGTGCTCAAACAAGAAGAAGAAGAAGGGTAGGATGTGGAGAAGAATTGTAGAAGGGGTGACCTGGAGGGGTCAGTGAGCAGGATAAAAAGTGAATAAGTTAAAGGATAATAAATATATTTCAAAAAAAATTAATCTCCTCTTATATAATATATGCCAACTGAAGTTTCCCTCCCTCTGTTTCTCCCAACCTTACTATCACATATCCTCTTTTAACCAGATGCACTCTTCTGTTTCCTTTCAGAAAATAACTGACCTTCCATAGATGCCAACAGATCATAACATAACAAGATATAATAATACTGGTACAATTCTTCATATCATGGCTAATCAAGGCAACCCAGTAGGAGGAAATGGGTTCCAAGAGCAGGTAAGGGTCAGGTTCATCCCACTCCCATTGTTAAGGGTCCCATAAGACCAGCAAGTTAACAACAATACCACTTTTGCAGAGGACCTACATTTCCTATTGTACTAGGTTTAAACATTGCCAATGACCTCCAATTCCAGCCATCTCTTCCCACATTCTCATTTTCCATCCACCTGAACTGTCATCTTTCTATTACCATACCATGTTTATTTTTTCTGGATCTGGGTTACCTCACTCAGGATGATTTTGTTTCTTGGTCTATCTTTTTTGCTTGCAAATTTCTTAATAGCATTTTGTCCCTTAATAGCAGAGTAATACTCCATTGTACAAATTACTACATTTTCTTTATCCATTCATTCACTGAAAGACATCTAGGTTGTTTCCAGTTTCTTCATACTATGAATAAAGCTACTATCAACATAGGTGAATAAGTTTCTTTGTGGTAGGATGGAGTGTCCTTTTTGTATATGCCCAGAAGTGGTATAACTGGATCTTAAGGTTGATTGATTCCCAGTTTTCTAAACCACCAAATTGGTTACTAAAGTGACTGTACATGCTTACACTCCCAACAGCATAGATGTTCTTTGTCCTTATCAATATGAGCTGACACTTTAGCTTTTGATCTTAGACATTCTTACAGGTGTAATGTAGAACTGCAGATTCATTTTGATTTGTATGTCTATTTGTTTCTCCTCTGTGAACCCCCTATTTCTTCCTCCATTCCTCCTGCTTCTATGAGGGTACCCCCCACCAACCCACTCCTGCCTCACCTCCCAACCATTCCCCTACACTGGGGCATTGAGTCTTCACAGGACCAAGGACCTCCCCACCCCGACTAGGCCATCCTCTGCAGGCTCTGGCACAGCCTCTCAGGAGACAGCTATATCAGGTTCCTGTCAGCAAGCACATTTTGGAATAAACAATAGTGTCTGGGATTGGTGTGTGCAGATGGGATGGATCCCCAGGTGAGGCAGTCTCTGGATAGCCTTTCCTTTGATCTCTGTTCCACTCTTTGTCCCTGTATTTCTTTTGGACAAGAGCAATTCTGGGTTAATATTTCAGAGATGGGTAGGTAGGGCCATTCCTTAACCAGGGGTCATACCTAACCTCTGGATATGGTCTCTACAGGTTCTCTCTCCCATTTGTTGCATATTTCTGCTAATGTCATCCCAGTTGGATCCTGGGGGCCTCTTGCTTTTCTAACATGTGGAACTTTCAAGTGGCTATCCCCAGTTTCCCATCTCCCACTGTTACAGAGCTCTGTTCAATATCTTGACCCTCTGTATACCTCCCTAGTCTTCTCTCACACCTGATCCTGCTCTCCTTTTTCCTCCTACTCTTTCTCCCTCCCAATTTCCTCCCTCCAACTCCTGTGATTATTTAATTGGATTATTTGATTGTATTATGTCCAGTTTCTTGTGTCCTGATGTATTTTGCATTTTTCTATTAGCTCTCATGAGATGTGAAGTTGGTGAAGAGCTTTTTTGCATTTTGTAGGCTATCATTATGGGATACCATAACATTTATAGTTGTTCTCCTTTACTGTTTGTTGTTGGTTTTTTTTTCTCTCTCTCATAAAGTACACTCCAAGCACAGCTTCCCTTTTCTCCACTACTCTCAGTTTTCCCTATCTCTTCTCTCGCACAGATCAATTCCTTCCACAGATCAATCCACAACACAGGAAAAAAAACCAGAAAAACAAAACAAACAAACAACAACAAAAACAGGCCTGTGAGGAACATCCTCTGAACATGGTGACTATGTTGAATATGTTACAATAAGACCCTCAAATAAATTTTATTTCAGATATAATACCTATTTATATATATAATTTGAAATGTTTATGTTTTAAAATAATTTTCCAAATTCTGAAACCTGAAACTGTGTTTCAGTCTACTAATTTTTCTGGTAATTTTCACATGATTATATTTTTCCTATTTCCCTGTTTTCTCATTTGACTAGATTTTATTTTCTTTCTTCCTCAAGTTACTAGTATATTTCAATTATATGTTTAAAATGTAGATGATGCTTTGTAAGATGCCTTGTTTCATTTTCACCCGAAGTATTTTCCTACACAGAAACCACATTAGTAGTAGATCATTTTTGTATTTTATCAAAGCTTTTGTTTTGGGATTTGATAAGTAAAATCCACTCTGGTTCTATTAATCCTGCATGACTAGCATGTATCTTGAAATAGGCTCAACTACTTAAAGCCCAAACTGTCTGCCTTTCATCAGGGTTCCTGACATCCTCAGTGTAGTGTATGAACTTCACAGAATTAAACTCTAGTTTCTGACTTTGTAGATTAGAAAGATATTGAAGAATCTGGGCTTTTACTTTCCTGTCCTCACAATTTTCTTCCAATTGGACCTCAGCAGTTAAGCTTTTTTATTTTGCAGTTTGATGACTTATGCTTTTAATAAATTTCCATCTTATAATAATGTAGATTTTTCATTTCTAAGTAACTTTTATCTATGTATTCAGCTATCCCACCTCAATGTTTCACATAGTAATCATAATCGATCCATATTTGTTATCTTGAGAAATAGACTATTACACATGCAATTGCAAATTACCAGCATTCTCATTCATTGATGGAGCAAAAAACTAGCCCACCTTCTTTCCATTGTATAAAAGTCATGGGAAGTTTTAAGAAGTGAAAATTTACTGTGAAAAAAAAGTCCCTAAGTGATGTTCAAAGTACAGCATGAATTTTATCATATTAACAGAAAGTCATTGGGAAAAAAAAATTAATAGTGTCAGCTTGACCAGGAAAATAATGACAAATGTGTGTGTAAAGGATGGCTAGGTGGCATGCTGTTAAAAAGGCCAATGCCGTTTACAAAGAATTAGTTTCATTACTGAGAGATAATTGAACAAGGCTGTGATGCAATCTCTTAATTCTTTGAATTCTCTGTTCTATTATAGCTTAAGGACTTTGAAGGTAAAAATTATTTTAAAAATGACCCAAAATTAACATCCCCAGATTCTTCCTGCCTAGTGCCTTCTTAAGATTACTTTTCCTGTTTCAGAGTACAGAAACCAGCTTTGTAACACTGTGACAAAAATAAGTAAGAGAAATCAATTAGAAGGAATACAGGTTTGTATTGGCCATATTCTTAGATGTTTCCATCCATGATGACTTGACTTCATTGTTTTCAGGAAAACAGTAAGGCAGAGCACCCTAACATGAAACATAATGGAGAAAGCTCAGAAGTTTTGTTGTGTTGAATGCAGAGAATAGAAGAGAAAGGAACCTGGAATAACATGTTTTGATTCAGGACATACCTCCAGTGACTTTTCTGCTCAAATTAGACAGTGCATATTAGACTATCCACTGTCTTAAAGTTCACTGAATCAACTAATACTCAACAATGTATTAATAAATTGAAGATGTTAATACTTCTATTATTCAGCCACCTCTTAAAAAATTCCACAAAGGTGTATACCAAGTATCACCAAACATTTAATAAATGAACCCTTGGGAACACTGTATCCAAACTATAAAATAGACAGTAGAATAATGGTTGCAATTAATGTCTATGTGGACTCTTAGCATTCATGATGTGCATTATTTCCAAACCAAATTATAGATAACAGCACAGCTATAAAGGAAACCTGGAAACCAAGCAGAAGTTTACAACCAGATGACTATCCTAGGAAACCAATATAGACTACAATAGTTAGAAAGACCCTTTAGATACACCTAGAGTAGGCACATCAAAAAAAAAAAAAAAAAAAAAAAAAAAAAAAAAAAAAAAAAAAAAAAAAAAAAAAAAAAAAAAAAAAAAAAAAAAAAAAAAAAAAAAAAAAAAAAAAAAAAAAAAAAAAAAAAAAAAAGGAATAGCTGCCAACTATATTAAAACTTGGGAAAACTGGGGAACCCAGAACGGATAGGAACTCTACAGGAAGACTAACAGAGTCAACTGGCATGGACACTTGGGAGCTTCCAGATACTGAACTACCAACCAAAGGTCATATATGGGCTGGATCTGGGCTCATCATACATCTGTAGCAGATGTGCAGTTTGGTCTTCATTTTAACACTCATACAACTGGAGCCGGGATTTACCTTGACACTGTTACCTGCCTATGGATGCTGTTCCCCTAACTGGGTTATCTTGTTTGGCCTCCATGAAATCTAGTGCTACATTGACTTGGATTGCCAGGGTTAGTTAGTACTGAGGAAGGCATCCCCTAATCAGAGGAGAAAGGAAAGGGGAGGAATTGTGGGAGGCAAAAGGGGGATGAGATTAGGATGTAGAATGAATAAAGATGTAAATCAATGGGAAAGAATACACTGGAGCTATGAAAGACAACTTGCAAAATTATTCTTGTTGCTGGGCGGTTGTGGCACACACCTTTAATCCCAGCACTCGGGAGGCAGAGGCAGGCGGATTTCTGAGTTCCAGGCCAGTCTGGTCTACAAAGTGAGTTCCAGGACAGCCAGGACTATACAGAGAAACCCTGTCTCGAAAAAACAAACAAACAAAAAATTATTCTTGTTGAGGCACCAAGTGATTTGTGACGTATGTCATCACAATGAGAGAAGACGGCC
Organism: Mus minutoides; assembly: GCA_902729485.2. Lineage (NCBI taxonomy): Eukaryota > Metazoa > Chordata > Mammalia > Rodentia > Muridae > Mus > Mus minutoides. Next base: position 84,272 of record LR751715.1, read on the forward strand.
TCAGCTTTTACTGTAGCCTGTACAAAGTGCTGATCCTGTTGTTTGTAACTTAATGTCTTCTCTTCTTGGCTTTGGACTTTTCATAGAACCTGACACCATTATTCCCAAACTTATTCTGCCATCCAGAGAATATTTATCATAAACTTGTACCAACGTTGTATATTAGAAATAGCTGCTAATATGTTGGCTTCTTTTATATACTCAGAGTTTCTGTTGACCCTAGGTAAGACTTTTAAATCAATGGTGAAGCCAATTCAGACGGGAATCATTGTTATTAGAATCACTGCGGTTTATGTTGTGACAATGTACTAATTCTGAGAATATAGTACAAAAGCCTATAATTTGAATATAGTATGGGTGTTCTTTATAGCAATCTAAATGATAAAATATTTAACCAGCAAAGTAAGGTGTTCAAAGTATGAAAAAAATCCAATTATCTTACTTTCAATTACACTTTTAGAATGTGATTGAGATATTATAAAAACACAATAGTAGAGTCTTATAAATGAAAACTTGTAGGGAGAGAGACAGAGACAGAGACAGAGACAGAGACAGAGAGTTCTTAGAAGGCACAGCTTTAAAAAGTATGTTGTCAACATCAAATGCAAGAAAATAGATTCAGGAAGTCTACATTTAAATAAAACAAGATCAGATAAACAATCTAAACAATCCCATAATCCTTTGTGAAATAGAAGGAGTCATTAAAAACCTTCTCACCCAAAAAAGCACAGGGCCACGTAGTTTTAGGGCACAATTCTACCATATCTTCAAAGAGCTAAAACTACCATTTCTCAAACTATTCCACAAAACAGGAACAGAGGAACACTACTTAATTCCTTCTATGAAGCCAGTTACCTCATTTCCTAAACCACACAAACATTCAACAAAGAGAGAAAACTTCTGGTTGGTTTTGCTTATGAAAATCAACACAAAATATTAAAATTCTCACAAACCAATAGAAGAACACGTCAAAAATTTCATTCACCACAGTCATAGAGGCCATCCTGGCAATATAGGGATGGTTCAGTATACAAAAAAAAAAAAAAAAAAAAAAAAAAAAAAAAAAAAAAAAAAAAAAAAAAAATCTATCAATGTAAACCAATATATAAACAAATTCAAGTTCTTTTATTGTTATAAATTGTTTTTGTTTTCCTGGTTTTGTTGGTTTTCCATATGAAATTGAGATTAACAACTTCAGCAAAGTGGCTGGATATAAAATTAACTGAAAAAAACCAATAGTCTTCCTTTATCTAAATGATAAATGGTCTAAGAAAATATGGAAACAAAACCCTTCAAAATAGTCACAAATAATATAAAATATCTTGGGGTAACTCTAACCAAATAAGTGAAAGATGTGTATGAAGAAACTTCAAGTCTCTCAAGAAGGTAATCAAAGACGACCTTCAGAAAATAGAGAGATATCCCATGCTCATGGATTAGTAGGATTAAAATGGTAAAAATGATCATCTTACCAAAACAATCTTTAGATTCAAGGCAATTCCCACTGAAATTCCAACACAATTTTTCACAGACATGGGTGGTGTGTTTTTTTACTAGTTTATTGGGGTAAGAAATTACTCCAACAATGTGGTTCATTTAATATAATATAATACTATTTAGCTATTAAAAACAAGGACTTCATGAATTTTCAGGCAAATGGATGGAACTAGAAAATATCCTCCAAAGTGAGGTAGTCAAGACCCAAAAGGGCATGTATTATGCTATGTACTCAATGATAAGAGGGTATTAACCAAAAAGTAGGGTTTACACCCTACATACCCAAAGAAGTCAAACAAAAGGAAGGCCCAAGTGAGGATGCTTAAATCCTACTTAGAAGGGGGAATAAGAATTGACAAATGGGACCTCATAAAGTTGCAAAGTTTCTGTAAAACAAAAGAGACTTTCAACAAGACAAAAGGGCCACCAACCTATTGGGAAAGGATCTTTACCAATCCTAAATCAGATAAGGGACTGATTTCCAATATATATATATAAAGAACTCAAGAAGGTGGGCACCAGAAAATAAAATATTCCCATTAAAAAGTTGGGCACAGAGTTAAACAAAGAATTCTCAACTGAGGAATACTGAATGGCTGAGAACTACTTGAAAAAATGTTCAACATCCTTAATCATCAGGGAAATGCAGATCAAAACAACCCTGAGATTCCACCTCACACCAGTAAGAATGGCTAAGATCAAAAATTCAGGTGACAACAGATGCTGGCATGGATGTGGATAAAGGGGAACACTCCTCCATTGTTGGTGGGAATGCAAGCTGGTTCAACCACTCTGGAAATCAGTCTGGTGATTCCTCAGAAAATTGGACATAGTACTACCAGAAGATCCTGCAATACCCTACTGGGCATATATCCAGAAGATATTCCATCTGGTAATAAGGACACATGTTCCACTATGTTCATAGCAGCCTTATTCACAATAGCCAGAAACTGGAAAGAACCCAGATGTCCCTCAACAGAGGAATGGATACAAAAAAATTGGTATATTTATACAATGGAGTACTACTCAGCTATTAAAAACAATAAATATATGAAATTCCTAGGCAAATGGATGGATCTGGAGGCCATCATCCTGAGTGAAGTAACCCAATCACAAAAGAACTCATATAACATGTATTCACTGATATGTGGATATTAGCATAGAAACCTGGACTACCCAAGATACAATTTACTAAACACATGAAACTCAAAAAGAAGGAAGATCAAAATGTGGACCCGTCACCCCTTCCTAGAATTAAGAACAAACCACACATTGAAATAGTTACAGAGATCATATGTGAAGCAGAATCCAAAGGATGGACCCAATGACTGCGGCTGCCAGGGATCCATCCCACAATCAGCCACCAAGCATAGACACTATAGCATATGCCAGCAAGATAGTGATGAAAGGGCCCGGATATAGCTGTCTCATGGGAGACTATATCAATGCCTGGCAAACATGGAGGTGGAAGCTCATAGATGGAACACAGGGTTCCCAAGGAAGGAGCTAGAGAAAGTACCCAAGGAGCTGAAGGGGTCTTCAACCCTATAGGTGGAAGAATAACATGGACTCTTTAGTACCCCCTGGTCTCTAGCTGCATATATAGAAGAGGATGGCCTAGTTGGCCATCATTGGGAAGAGAGGCCCCTTGGTCATGCAGACTTTATATGCCCCAGTACAGGGGAACGCCAGGGCCAAGATGTGGGAGCGTGTGGGCAGGGGAGCAGGGCCAGGAGGGGGGAGGGTATAGGGAATTTTCTGGATAACACTTGAAATGTAAATGAAGAAAATATCTAATAAATTTTGGAAAAAAATTGAAAAAAAAGATTTAAAAGGTTTTAATTTATTAACAATATAAATAAAATATAATCAACAGCATAAACAGAGGCTTGAAGCCTTCAGGGAGCTATAAAGCATATGCTTTTAATATAAATAACATTGCTGATTTGAATGTTAACAAGGTGAAAATGATGAGGATCTTTTTTCAACCAACCTACAGAATATGAAATAATCATATCAAAATTAAAACTGAGTAGAAATTACTTATTGGCCTATAAACCCCATTAAGAAAATAAAACAAGTATTTGGGAATACAGAAAACAAAATAAATATTTGAAAATATGATACTTTTAGGATTAGTGCACAAGCATGAAAATGTGAGTTCCATTTCATGGCATACCACAAAAGAGCCAGCCATGGCTTCATGCTGTAACCAGAGTGCAGTGGGCAATGGAGGTGGGATATCCAGATCTTTCTTGCTGTCAACCTTCTCTATGTTAGGTGACAGGTCCTGTATTAATGGAGAATAATAGAACATGATTCACAATGTCACTGCAGAAACAGGTGCACATCATACAAACATGCATGCACATGCACACACACACACATGTACATACACACACACACACACAGAAGCAAGAACTAAAAATAATAATGAAGATACATATAATATTAGTAATAAAATTAATAGGAATTATTTTTTAAAACTACAAACCTAAAAAATAGTCAGAAATGGGAAAGAAATACAAAATTTTGTATACATACAAAACAAATAAAGTTACAATGAATTGAAATACAAATAAAAACAACTTCTTTAAATATAAATGTTCTATACACTACAAGTATAACGTCAGATTTTTGGAAATATAGATTTGTAAAATAGAATTACAGGAAGTAAATTCAGTTTATACAGGGCACTCAACATAAAAAACCCACATTTTCCATAAATGATTGGAGTTTGATAAACATGAAACCATTAATAAAAATGGTTTATCTCTATTATAGACAGAAAAAAAAAGCAAAGTTGAGAAGAATAATCTTAATATAATATGAAATTTTGTGATGATAATAGACTGGTATTTTCAGGAAAAGTATAGCAAACATATCTATATGGGTATCTGAGATATTCTTAAGCATGAATGAACAAAACTGCATTGAATAAAACTATAAATGTAATTGAAGGTTATAAAAGTTTTTAATTGAAAAATTATCAGATGAAAATAAATGAGGAAGAAGCCATGAATAACAAGATGAACAAACTTCACCTAAAGGTTTTTTACAACACTCTATTCAATATCAAAATACATGTTATTTTAGAAACACACAAACCATTTTAAAATCCTAACATATTAATTGTTTTTATGTTGGTCTTTCAGTGTCTCCATGTAACAGTAGTGACTTTGAGAAAAGACAAATAATACAGTCTCCCCAAATATTTCTCTTGTCCCTTATAATCTACTTCCTATAGTTGCCAATAATCAGTCACCTGTACTCAGCTCAGTACATAGAACAATATTATAATTCTTTCTGTTCATGACACCAGCAAGCATGTGCATGTCAGCATTTTCTGAGTAAAAACATATCTCACAAATATATCAATGGGAAGAGAGGCCCCTTGGTTATGCAGTCTTTATATGCCCCAATACAGGGGAACGCCGGGGCCAAGGGGTGGGAGAGGGTGGGTAGGGGAGCAGGGCCGGGAGGGGGGAGAATATAGGGAACTTTCTGGATAACACTTGAAATGTAAATGAAGAAAATATCTAATAAAAGTTGAAAAAAAAAGTAGAAATCTACCTGTCTGATACAAAGACAGACAGATAGATACACATTAACAAGTATAAAAGAGTAAAAACAGATAATTTTGAAGTACATTGCTATCAAAAGGCCAGGTTACCTCGACCTTCTATACACATCATTTCTTTATCTTATAGCAGGTCACTTTTATATCTATATTTGAACTTTTATTTTTTACCAAGATGTATTGGATTATTTATGTAACTTTGGACCTCATTATACAATAATTAAATGTGCCAACAAATTTAAGAGTTGAACTATCCATTTCAAAGACTATATTCTTCAAATTGTTAACCACTATTGTGGTTGTTATTTTTAGTTCTATTAGAGTTTTCATTATTAATGCATGAAGACTGAATGAAATCACTATGTATGGAGATCAATGAGTCTGGATCATTATGGGGTCACTTTGCTTGTAGAAAATAACAAAAGGGCGGTGGATGGATATAAATAGAGAAGTCCAAATCAAAGAAAGAGAAACAATGTGCTAAAATAAAGCCTTGGTAGCATAAACAGCTAAGGAGGAATTATTGGCCAATAATTGTACTGCCTGAGGCAAGATCTTTTTGTTCACTCCATTATTTATATTAACGAGCTTTTTAGTACCCTCATCTTTGCCTGTGAACACAGACTTGAGTATGCACACCTCAGCAAGCTTGGTGTATAGCTATGACTTAATGACAGACTATTTTTAGCAAATCCTGGAGACATTGCAAAATTAATAGTGGCACATACATGATATGAAGAGCTGTGTCACTTTGAATTTGCTGCTTGAGCAATTTTGCTTATAAAAAGTGTATAAATTGCACTGTGGTTTTTAATGAGATGAGACATTTGCCTTGATATTTACCCTATAACGTCCTTTTTATGATTCCAAATACATTTTAAATCTTTCTTGTGACAGTTTCGTGTGTGTGTGTGTGTGTGTGTGTGTGTGTGTGTATGGTGTATACTGTTTTGTGTGTGTATGTGTGTGTGCATGGTGTTTATGTGGTGTGTGCATGTATGTATGGTGTTTTTGAGTGTGTGGTGTGATGTGTGTGTGTGTGTGTGTGTGTGTGTGTGTGTGTGTGTGCGCACGCTTGCGCGCGCTCGAGCGTGTGTGCTATATTGTTATTGTGAGAGCCAGATTACTAATTTGGGGATTCAGTTTGTTCCTTCTACCATAGGATCTTGGGTTTTAATTCAGGTTGTTGGGCTTGTGAGGAAAGCATTTTTTCCTACCAATCTATATCACAGGTTCCACCCCCATTTCCATAAATAATAAATCTCTATACATTTACATGTCCAGCTACTATCCATCTGTCCATTTCTTTTCAACAGAAAGATATGTGTGGTCCCAAAGCTTAATCATTTGGGTCCATGAAAATTCTTTCATGTCAATGAAAGTGTAAAAATGGTATTCTATTAGTAGTGTGATAATATTATCTCAGAGAACACTAGCAATGTTAATAAAGAACACACATTACTTTTGTGCTTTAGAGAGTGCATGCATACCTTACTCTATTTGCATTAAAATTACACCAACTGAAAACGAAGCAAAATGTCCCCAGTTTAAATATGAGAAAGAGCACCCTTAGGCCATATGAGACTTTCACCTTGTAATATAGAAAGAATTTGTTTTCAGGGTCAGATATGTTGGAATATCAATTGGGCTCCCAGTATGATACTAATAATCTTGTTTGAAGAAGAGACGAGCTTGCACACTTTACATATGGATTATTCTTTCATTTAAAAGTAAATATGATACATCTATCTATATTATATTATAATTTCTTTTAAAAACACCAAATTGCATTTAATTTTATTTATCTACATAATTAGGTATTGAAGCACTTTCTCAGAGATAAAAGTACCAGAATTCTGAATGATGATTTAGACCGTGAGGATGGTTTTCTACTGGTGTAAACAACTTTTCATGCTGAGCACTTTAAAGCAATCTATTTATTATTTCACACATTGAACAACTAAGATCACTGGTATGGTGTAGGGGGGAAAATCATTGTAGAAATGTCATTTATGTAAGCAAGACCAAAGGGTTCCATAGTCTGTTTCTGAATGTTAATTAAAAACAGCATACAAGATTTTCTAGATTGAATTAAAGCTGGATATGAGACAGGAGAAACACGGAATTATGTTTGTTCTATTAAGTATATTAAACGTATTAATAAGGAAATGAAGTCTATAAACGTAATATCTCTTTTTTGGTGAAACAACACAGTGCAGACTATCACCTGTTCAATCTGTATGAAGATGGATTTCATAATCGGTTAGCAGATTCATCATCATGAGCCAGCATACATTTTCTCTGTGACCCATGATTAGCCACTAACAACACTCTTTAAGATTGCAAAATTGGTGAAATTATAATCAAACATATTCCACAAGTGAAAACACCTGCTCACCTTTTCCCACTGATATCTCTCCATTGCCGTCCTCCCACACTTAAGGTAACTGTGACCTCCTGGGAAGCCGAGCATGCTCAGGATTTTCCAGACATCACCTGCTTTTCTCACCTGTTCCTATTCCTGCTTTTACGTCGCCATTACATTAAAACAGATAATTTTTGAAGTAAGAAACCACATATTCTATACTATATGCTTCTTTCTCTGTCTGAAAAATGTCTTCCTGGATCACTCTCCACCATAGCTTTTGAGACAGTCTCTCCATGAATTCAGTGTTCCCCTACTTGCCTAGAAGGGCCCCTATGCGACCTAATCAGCTTGTGTCCACTACTCCAGCACTAGGTTTTCTGAGGCATGCCACTATATTTGCATTTATATGGAAGGTACTGGAGAGCTCAAATCAGAACTTCAGGGAGCACGTGCAGTTCCAACTGAGCCATGGCTCCCACGCTTCATTTCAGAATCTTTTGACCATCTATTTAATATATACTTTAGCTAAACTAGCTACTAACTACATTGATTGCAAAATAATATTTTACTTATTTAGAAAGTTACAACTTAATATAAGACTAAAAGATTTTGCTCTTTTTCACCCCAAGTTTTAAAACCTATAAGCAAGCATTATAGTGAATTTATCTTAAAATTATGATAAAATGCTAACCCTTCCTTTGAGGTGTCCACAGCAATGTTGCTGTTACCTGTATAGCAATCATTTCTATAGTAACTAGAACTTTTAGGTCAATGCATCTAATTTCCTAACTTACTTTTTTTCATATCTTTGTTTATACACATATATACATATATACATATACATAAACATATACTTCTGAGTAGATTCTTTGTTTAATGTATACTTCCTGTTACATATTGCACTTATATGTCTTCTGCAAATCAGGTAATACTCATTCTTATTCATTAAGTGCTGTATACCGTTGCAGTGGAAAGGCACAGATTTAATCCAACTCTTTTTAGGTGAGAAGACCTGCCTCAAATCTTGGCTATGCTTTCTTCTGGAAGCCTTTATCAGAACATGGAAGATAGAAAAGTTTTGGTTTATTACTTCCTTGATTTCACCTCCCTAGCAAGTCTATTCCTGCACTGGCATTAGAGTCTAATCTTCCAGCTATGGCATACATTGTATGCTGAAGACCAACCTTAGACATACAGCTTAGTTCACTGACAACTACTTTATTCTTGGACTTACTGTTCATAGGCAGCCATTGTTGAATTAGCAAGACCACAGCTAATGACTGTAAGTCATTCTAATAAATTTCACGCACACACACACACACACACACACACAAACACACACACACACACACACAAACACACACACACACACACACTATATATATATATATATATATATATATATATATATATATATAGTACACTATATATATATATATGTGTGTGTGTGTGTGTGTGTGTGTGTATAATACAATATATATGTGTGTGTATATATATTTATATATATATATATATATATATATATATATATATATATATATATATATCCTGTGCTACATATCCAGCTGGAGCCGTGGATCGGCCAATGTGTAATTTTTGGTTGGTGGTTTATTCCCTGGGAGCTTTGGGGGTCTGGTTGGTTGATATTGTTCATCCTATGGGGTTGCAAACCACTTCAGCTCCTTCAGTCCTTGCCCTAGCTTCTCCGTTGGAGTCCCTGTGCTTGTATGGATGTTTGACTAAAGCAAGTTCATCTGTATTGGTCAGGATCTCACAGAGCCTCTTGGAGAACAGCTATATCAGGCTCCTGTCAGCAAGAGCTTCTTGGCATCAACAATAGTGTCTGGGTTGGTGTCAGCAGATGGAATGGATCCCTAGGTGGGGCAATCTCTGGATAGCCTTTCCTTCAGTAGATGCTCTGTTCTTTGTCACTGCATTTCCTTTTGACAGGAGGAATTCTCAATTAATATTTTTGAGGCGAGTGGGTAGCCCCTTCCCTCAACAAAGGGCCATGCCTATCTACTGGATACTACAGGTTCTCTCTCCCATTTGTTGGGTATTTTGCTTAATGTCATCTCTGTTGGATTCTGGTAACCTCTTGGGTCTCTGGCATCTGGGAATTTCTTGTGACTGCCTTCTTGATTTTGATACCTTGCCTGTCTACTATGTTAGAAACCATCAATGCACAGTTAATGTGGGAAGCTAGAAGTCATACAAGTGACTATGAGCATAGCTGTGCAGCAAAACCCTGACCAAATAGGTTACTGAGGCAGTTTTATTTTTGTTTTGGATGTAGCAAATCTGTGTAAGCACTTAATCCTGTGGTTCATTTCTAATATAGCTTCCTCCATAATTTATGTTAAGCTAACCGCTTTTCTCTTCCCGTACTTCTCGTCACTTAATGCTTTTCTGATGTGTGTTGTGACAACCACTTTCTAGACTTCAGGAATCTGATCTGTCTCAAGTGCATCTAAAAATACCATTTGCAGCCTTCGGATTTCTGCTACACTCAAGTCAAGGGACGTACATGCTATGTGTTTCCAACAAACAACATTTATATCTCTGAAAAATACCTAGTAATACCCATGTGAAACCAGAGATTGTTCCTGAAATGAAATAAAGTTCCTCTTATTTAATTTACATGTTACCTTCCCTAAAGATATTGTAAATTTCTTTGAGATAATGACAGTCCAGCAACAATCACATGCAAATCAGCAATGCTCTGTTCTCATGTATTAGCTAGGTGATTTTTTTTTTTTTTTTAATTTGCTTTATGCTTCTAGCCATTTGTTTGCTTGGCTTCCTGTCCGGATTACAGGCTCCTCATTATGAGTGTATGTGTGTGGGGTGGAGGCGAGTGGAGGAATCTAGGAAGTCCCAGAGACCATGGGTGGGGTAAGCTCCCATGATTCAATGCAGGTATACTTAGCTGAGATTTTTAAATGGGTTCAACATGGTATTTCTTTTTCCATTCTTCAAATGGCTTTTTTCCTATGTTGAAGGGCTAAATGTCATTTTATATAAGTGCCTATAAAATACAATTTCTATATTTAAAATGTCCAATGATATGTTTTGTGTAGTAATATAACAAAGGACTGTGGAGGTAATATCAGAGTTGTTAAACTATAAAATGTTAATATTGAAATAAAATCAGAAAAAAAAATTCCAGTAGATTTAAGGTCATCTTGTTATTATTTTTTTATTTATTTTAAGTTTTCTTTCCAATTTTTGTTAGATATTTTCTTCATTTACATTTCAAATGTTATCACGAAAGTCCCTTAAACCCTCCCCCAGCCCCTGCCCTGCTCCCCTATCCACCCACTCCCACATCCTGGCCCTGGCGTTCCCCTGTACTGGGGCATATAAAGTTTGCATGACCAAGGGGCCTCCCTTCCCAATGATGGCCAACTAGGCCATCTTCTGCTACATATTCAGTTAGAGAACTCATCCAATGGTTATTTCTAATAATACAAAATTACTATTTCCTTATACTGCAAAGACAGGCTTACAAAACAAGTATTCTATAAAATAATTACATCATTAATTCTGTTCACTGCTTGGTAAAATCCATATATTATCTATATAAAATATTATAATGTATAATATATACTTATTATCTACATAATAATATAGATATTACATACAATACACATATACAATATAATGAATTATATGTATAATAGTTTGCATATATTATAATTACATAATACCTATATTTATGATATATGTAATGTATTATATACATCATGCAATGTACAGTATAATAATATATTATATTATATTATATTATATATATAAACATATGATAATATGATATATATATATATGTATATATATGCACATTGTATACATGTGAAATATATACATAGCATATACAATAAAATAACATATGTGGAGAATTTTCTATATTCTCATTTCTCAATTATTGAGCAATTTAAATCTAATGTCAAACTTAGTAATATCTCATACCACTCTTAAATTCACTCCTAATGTGATACACTTCATCATCCACTATTTGTCATTTAGAATCACCTAGGAGACACATCTCTGTGCATATTTGTGGTCATATTTCCAGAGAGATTCCACTCAGGACTCAACCCCTCTTAATTAAGTACATTTAAAGTGTCCAGCGTTATTTTGTTGCAACTCCTAATGTGAGTAATACTATCAAATGGGCTCGCTCTTAGACTAAAAAAGCACATGAGAAGGAGGAAGCAAGTAGAGTATCCTCACTCTCTCTCTGTTTCTTGATTATAGACTCAATGTAGGCATGCATTTCACAACCATAGTGGGCTTTATCTTCAAATTTTAAGCCAAAATAAACTCTTTCTTCTTTAAGTTACATTTGTTGATGATACAAACATGAACATATCACTTACCATATTCTTTGGCATTACAATTTTTATTCTGGCTCAGCAAGCTTCAATGCAGGACACACACAAAAACTGTTTATAATAAAGAGGTTTAACTTTATACATCTCCAAATAAAAGTCTATTCTCTCCTGACTAATGATTATTTGTAAGTAGTGAAGAATATTAACATCGAGTTATTGTACTTTTTAAACAGAATATGAGAATCCATTCTTGAAACTCATTTCTCCTACAGTGTATACCAATTGGCAGTTGAGGAATCTCAACCTGTTGAAATCTCTATAGGATTCTCACTATTTTCCTCTACACTCTTCTCTGTGCAACAAGTTGCCAGGGTTTCCTGTCTGAGCTATTGTGACAGAATTCTCTCAGCTTGTCCTTCTGCATCTGTTTTGCCCCAGTTCAACCAAGGTGAGTAGTATAAATTGTTCAACTACTATTTAAACAGCTTCAGGTTTTTAACCAAAGTGTTTTAAAAACTTGATCAAGTCGGGCAGTGGTGGCACATGCCTTTAATCCCAGCACTTAGGAGGCAGAGGCAGGTGGATTTCTGAGTTTGAGACCAGACTACAAAGCGAGTTCAAAGACAGCCACGGCTACACAGAGAAACCCTGTCTCAAAAAACAAAAAACAAAAAACAAACAAACAAAAAAAGACAAAACAAACAAACAAACAAACAAACAAAGAATGTGTGATTAATGTTAATTACTGGGAGAAGCCTGTCTTGAAAATTTCTGTAAAACTGCAAATGTATGAGAAGTTTTTTTGTTTGTTTGTTTGTTTGTTTTGTTTTGTTTTTTTTTTTGCTATTTTCCAATTTATTTTATTTTTTTTCACTTTATTAGATATTTTCTTCATTTACATTTCACATGTTATCCAGAAATTTTCCCTTACCCTCCCGCGTAAGGGAAAATTTCTGGATAACATGTGAAATGTAAATGAAGAAAATATCTAATAAAGTTTTTTAACTTATATTGACCTCTTTAAAATGAAAGTGGAAATTAGACAATACTGTTTCAGTGGGAGGCATTATAATATGGTTTAATAGAAAAAATGATTAATATATAAAATGAATACAAAGCTAAGAAATAATAAATGTTAAACCTTTATTTTTAAATCATATTTATAAGTGAAAGTAGAATGATTACCAAGAAAGTTATTCTACATCTAAATAGAAATATGGTAGATAAAGAGAAGATGCTAGGATGTGAAGAGACATGTGCACGATTCCTACACTTACAAAAGGTTAAGATCCATAGCTCTAAGATGAAATTAGACACTATGTGCAAAAAAAAAAAAAAAAAAAAAAAAAAAAAAAAAAAAAAAAAAAAAAAAAAAAAAAAAAAAAAAAAAAAAAAAAAAAAAAAAAAAAAAAAAAAAAAAAAAAAAAAAAAAAAAAAAAAAAAAAAAAAAAAAAGAGTAGACATAATAAGAACCCCAAAACTCAAAATTAAAGTAATGTGATATCACTTGAGATTTTAATGATAAACTGTGATGAAACACACACAAAATATTCCATCAAATATGCAAAAGAAAAGTGCACAATTTTATCTCTTAAATGCTTAACACTACTAGTAATGCTATTTAAAACATTTAAGAATCAAGGAAAGACATAACATGGTGGAAAGTAATATTCAGACATAGACAAGCAGTCTATACTTTTTCTCTAAAATGTGTACAAAATTGTTCTTCCATGCAGGGTTCAAATTATTTGGAATAAATTCAAAGTCTTTTGCTTGAAGGACTTGATTCTTGGTATTCATTGTTTTTTCTTTAGTGCATTATTATTTTTCTTTCAGCCAGCTTAGTTAACTACTTCTATTTTGAAATTTCAGCAATTTTAATAATGCTGATGTATCAGAGTTTCTACTGTAATTAAAATTACAATATTTGCCACCATATTTTTCCATTATCATAACATACTTAGTGATATTAATAATATAGTTGCTCTTTCAGTGAAAATTCATGGTCTAATAAGTACAAAGATAGTTATTTTCTGCTATTTCATAAATAGCATTTAATCTGTATCTCACAAATACATGTTATATAATTTAAAAATATATTATGGATAAGGTGACTACTTCTGTATGAGTGTCCACATATTTCCATTACAATAATGCTCTATTATTCTCTACGTCATATTAATATTAGAACTGAGCCCATTTTTCCATATTATTTTCTTTTCAGGTCCCAATAGAACAAGGCTTGTAGCTAATAGAACACAGGTAACTTTAATATAAATACAAGTTTTTTTAAGTAAACTGATAAGTAATTTATTAAAATGATAAAATAATAATTGAGCTCTAGAACAATTTAAATTCTCACTAGTTACTGACATCTATAAATCTATCCTATAGCTGTGGTTTTTCTTCCTCTTCATCTTCTTCCTCCTCCTCCTCTTCCTCTTCTAATTTTTCTTTTATTCAGAGGTTTATCAAATCTTTTCTTAAGCCACATGCTATTTCATACAATAATGACAAGGAAAGTTTCTGTCTGTGTCAGCTAGCAGGTGAAACATTTAAAAAAATTCAGTATAAAATCACATTATGAGAAGATTGCATTATTAGGCATTAGGAGGCTGGATAAATGTGTGGGTTTATTTCCAGGAAGACATATAATGTTTTTAACAACCTTGTGTGTACTTTCCCTTTTATATTAATATAGGGTTTAAATCAGCATAGACTATAAATCATTATAAATCTTGAACATGATGCATAATAAATTTTTCTTTTTGACATAAATTGTGGTCTATCATTTTTAAAATTGTTTTAATTACTCTCCAAGTGCTGTACAGGTATGGATTTTGAGAATGTTTTCCTGGAGAATGTTACTGCCATTACATACAGATGATGCATAAGAAACTAAAATCTTCAGCCAACAGCCAGTGAGGAACTTGAGCCTGCTGACAATCATATAAGTGTGCTTGCTCCCAACTGACTTTGAAATGTGATTGTGCTCCCAGCTTAAAATGCCAGTGTAAGCACATAAATATCTTGGCCAGAGCTATGAATCCTGATTTCAACATGCTCCTAATGCACTGTAACTAAATAAGTATAGTAAGGACTGGTTAAGGTCTGGATGGAAACCTTATTTTATGCATTAGAAATATCAAGTTCACAGACTATAGCATATAATCTAAGGAGTACGAGTTTTGTCGTACTCCTTAGACAAATGGACTTAATTTGTCCAAGTTCCATCGAATTATTTGACTTTGAATCTAAAACCTTAATATAACTTTGTACCTCAAATATAATTTTATTAACATTCTCCTTAATTTTTCTAAGTGAAATTATTCCTATTCTCATTAAATATGCCATGATTCATATTTCTGAACTTAAATCATATTTATATGTACAATATATAAACTACTAAATGTACTTGTATACCTATATGTATGATTATATGCAAACATGCATACCAGTATATGCAGGAATGATTACATAGACGAGAACTTGACTTTGAATATTTTCCAGTTTTGCTTTCCATCTTTTTGTTGTTTTGTTTTGTTTTGTTTTGTTTTTGTTGTTTCGAGACAGGGTTTCTCTTCATAGCCCTGGCTGTCCTGGAATTCACTTTGTAGACCAGGCTGGCCTCAAACTCAGAAATCCGACTGCCTCTGCCTCCCAAGTGCTGGGATTAAAGGAGTGTGCCACCACCACCAGGCTCCATCTTATTATTATTATTATTTTTGTTTAAGAAAAGTCAAATACTGACCTTAGAGTGGATTGTTTCTGATAGGTTGGCTGGACACCATGCCCCTGAAATCTATCTATTGCTTCTTCCTGTTACCAACATGGGCTTTTTAAAGATATTCAGCACTGGACCCAGCTGGTTCATATGTACTGCCGATGTGACCTCATTTCCCAACATCTTCACAGCAAGTACTTACTCAGTCAGCCTTCTCCCCAGACCCTGAATATCTTAATAAATTATATCTAAAAATAAGTGAAGAGTTGGGTGATTATTTTACAACATTTTGCACATAATTCCAAAAATTATACATGCCGTGCAGTAGTTCTATTTGACCTCTTAGTAATGTTACATGTTATGTGTGTTTTTGATAAATTTTTTGCCATATGCCTAATGTGAAGAGCTCATTCTTTGCAAATGCTCTTCCTTATTGCTAGGGATAGCATACGATTTGTTTTAAGAATTTCTACTGCAGTGGAAATTTGAGTTAATTCTAGCTATTTTTTGTTACATTCAATATTTTTCAAAAGTATATGGATGTGTCTTTAACAGAACATAAATTACATTGTTAAGAAAATAATATACTTGAAAGTTGTATATTGAAAACCCCCAAGAAGTAAATTAACTTAACAAATTTTCTTGCATATTTGACAGATAATTGTTTGAACAAACAGTGAATTAATGAACTAAATCAAATTATGCCATTACAAAGACAATGTAACATAAAAAGAATTTTGTTCTAACATACTTTTAGTAACAAAAGGTAGTTTATAATCTGATTAAAATATTAATAGATTTATAATTAATCTGTAACAAGTTTTTGCAGCCACTTCTCTATTCAATTAAAATTATATTGTTACAGTATGAATATAGAGATTTTTATCAAACAACACAAATGGAGGATGGAATTTTCAGATCTTGAAAGATATGATATAAACTTGGAAATTGCTGTATATGTGTATATGTGCTAATACAAGCCACATTGTCAGTTAACATGATATAATTATGATTTTGTACCTCAGCTATTTGGTATAAAGTTTTTCTGCTAAAAAATATAAGAACTGTAATAAAGCATGAAAGACAAATTTGGAACCTAAAGTACTGATGTCGTGTTACTAAATATTCCTTACGTTATTCATGTTTAATAAGCACAAATACACATATTTATCTCCATTAAATTGTTTGGATTAATTAACTGATTTGCTTTACAGCCTGGTACCAGCATCACCTACTAGTCCTACCCTCTTAACTTCCTTTCTCTCATTCCCCTATCTCTATTTCTTCAGAGAAGCAGAAGCCTCTGATATCCTCCTGAATATTAACCACCCTTAGCTTATCAAGTTTCAGTAGAACTAGGTGCTTCTCCTTTCAAGGCCAGACAAGGCAGCCTAGTCAGAGCAATGGGATCCAAAGGCAGGCAGCAGAGAGTAAGGCACCCCTGCTCCTCGTGTTAGGGGTCTCACATGAAGACCAAGGTTCACATCTGTTGCATGTGTGTAGGGGGCTAAACTCTGTTCCATGCATGCCATCTGTTTGCTGTGAACACCTATATACCCAGATTAGTTGATTGTGTAGGATTTCTTCTGATGTCATGGCATGGGTCGCAAATTGGGTCATGCGTTGTTGGGTCATACCTTTTCATTTCTGCTCCATCTTTATCCCTGTCCATCTTGTAGGCTCACCTCTGATGAGCTTATTTTTATTTCCCTTCTAATAGATATCCAAGCATCCTCCCTTGCTCTTCCTTGTTCCTTAGCTGTTTTGGATATGTCGATTGTAGCATGATTATTCTGTACTTTATGGCTAATAATAACTTATTAGTGAATGCATGCTTTTTTTTTGCCTTCTGAGTTTGGGGTACATCACTTAGGATATATTATACTTATACCTATTTACCTAAAAATTTCATGATATCATTGTTTTTAATAACTGAGTAATATACCACTGGGTAAATGTACCACATTTCCTTATCTATTCCATTGTGAGACATCAAGGATTTTTCCAGTAGGTTATTATCAATAAAGCTTCTATTCATGTGTTTATCATCAAATGCCCTTGTGGTATGGTGGAGAATATTTTGAGTATACTCCAATGAGTGGTATAGCTGAGTCTTGTGATATACCTAATTTTCTGAAAAATCCCCAAATTGATTTCTAAAGTGGTTGTATAAGTTTGTATTCCCACCTGGAGACGTGTTCCTCTTTCTTTACATGCTTGCCAGCATGAGCTGTCACTGAGTTTTAATCTTAGCCATTCTAATGTGTTTAAGATGGACACTCAGAGTTTTTTATTTGCATTTCTTTGATGACTAAGGACATTGAAACTTTCTTTAAGTGTTTCCCAGCTATTAAGGATTCCTCTCTTGAGAATTCTTTTTTAGATCTGTACCCAATTTTTAAAATAAGTTATTTGGTTTCTTGCCATCTAAATTTTTATGATCTTTATATATTCTGGATATCAGCCCTCTCTTGGATTTGGATGTAGGCTGCCATTTTGTCCTATTGACAGTGTCATTTGCCTTTAACAAGCTTTCCAGTTTGTGAGGTCCCATTTATTAATTGTTAATCTCAGTAGATTTTCGATTACTCTAGCCTGGCATTTGTCCTATTAACAGTGCCCTTTGCCTTATAGAAGCTTTTCAGTTTGTGTGGTTCCACTTATTTATTAATTGTTCATCTTAGTGACTGAGCTGGCAGTGTTCTATTTTGGAACTTGTTACATAAATCTCTTTAGACTGGGGCTAGAGAGTTGGATTAGCAATAAAGAGAACTTGCTCAACTTGCTCTTGCTCTTTCGGAGGGCTCAGACTCAGTTTTTTTTTTTTTTTTTTTTTTTTTTTTTTTTTTTTTTTTTTTTTTTTTTTTTTTTTTTTTTTTTTTTTTTTTTTTTTTTTTTTTTTTTTTTTTTTTTTTTTTTTTTTTTTTTTTTTTTTTTTCCAGAAACTGCATGGCAGTTTATCTTCGTCTGTAACTCTATTTCTAGGGAATCTGATCTTCACAGTGTGCACAGCTTGTACGTGGTGCACAAAAATAAATGCAGGTAATACATACACATAAAAAATAAAAATAAAACTGGCTTTGCAAATGGCTCAGTTTAAGACCACTGGCTGTTCTTCCAGAGGCTGTAAGTTCAATGCCCAGCATCTACATGGGAACTTATGACTTCTGATAACTACAGTTTCAGGAGATCTCACACCTTCATACAGACATTGATGCAGACAAAACATCAATGCACATAAAACAAAATAACCGATAAATTGTAAAAAAAAATAATAAATCTTTAAAAAGTTTAAAAACATATAATTTTAATATGCTTTCAGTTTAGCATTATTGCATACATTTTCCATTTAGCCATTATCCAATATATAGTTAAAGAATTTAATAAAAACAAAGATTATATTAATAAGTATAAGCAATATATAATTTTCTGTTATAAGTAGCCCTAAACACAATTCAATGTTGTTTGAGATTTAGACTGTATCATAATGGTTCTCAGATAGAATTGATTTCAAAACTGACTCAGGTACATGATAACATAGCATTTTCTGTCTAGCCTTCCTCTTGGTAAAACTTGAACATATTTTTATATGTTCTGGTTTTAATTCAAAGAGAATTTTCAGAATGACATTTTGCAGGTATCTCTTTCATAAAACAACCATATTATTATACTTAAAAATATTTCCTATTTTACAAACTCTAAAATGTCAATATCACTTGCAGTACACTGCATTATTTAATGATTTTTCTTTCAAATTTCCATTGTAAAATAATTATGAGAATATAAATTTGATACACACAATATATGTCCCTGGATAGTAATATATTTTCTATTCAATTATTTATCACTTCTATAAATACAAATAATTTCAGTGATATCATCATGAGACAAGTAAGATGGATTGCTTTTAACAAATTGTGCAATCATATTGTTGAAATTTTATTGTTACAGCTTCTTACCCATGAAGAGAAGACCCTCTATACAAGTAGGAATCCTGGTCCTCTGGCTATTACAGTCTTTCTACTCCTTGTTCCATGATTTTTACCTGAGCCTCAGATGGATGGGTTGCCTTGCAAAAATATAATCTTGGATCAAACACACTGCAATTGCTGATTTTCTGCATTTTGATTAATTGTGAATATCTGAAATAGTCTCTATTCATTGCAAAAAGAAGTTTCTTTGCTGAGGGCTGAGAATTGCACTCACCTATGTGTATAAGAATAAGTATTTAGAAAATAGAAATTATATTGATTTAGGTATGTGGCAGTAATCGATTTTACTCTCAGGTCTACGACCTCTTCATCCTCAGGCAATCGGCTTGGTTTATAGTACTAGACCTGATTTCCTTCCTACTGGACAGGCTTTAAGTCCAACTAGACAGCTGTTGTTTACCTGAAGATAAAAATGCCACTAATACAGCATTGAGGATATATTTCTATTCTAGCCTTTGTTATGGTTCATAGGCATCATGGATGTGTAGAAATGATTGTTCTTTCTCCCTTGGCAGCTCACATATTATCTCTTGTACTATGAGAGCTAGTCCTTAGAAAGGAGGCTTCTGGTCAATTTTTTTAAATCCACTATTAGAATTTTATGGAGTTTTCATCAATAAACTCTTACCTTCAAGTTCTGAAGTGTCACTAATAGTGATGGCAATGCCTGTTTTATTTCTAGAGTATGTTGAACTCACCTAACTAGAGCAACTCAACGGGAAGTTTCCCATACCAGGACTATTGATTTTACTAGATACTTTATTGCTTTCTGAGCTATCCTCATTTCATTTAAATAACACAACTACATTTAAACACTAATTTTCATCTTGGTTTTGTGATATCTGGCATTTAGGTCACCTTAACAAAAGCTACAGTCATTTGAGGAAAGGGAATCCTATTTAAGAAAATATATCCATGAGTTAAGTCTGTAAGCAACCTTTTAGTGCATTCCCTTATTTAGTGTTGGAGGACCCAATTCATTGTGGGTAGTAACATTGTGGTTGCCGGCTCTGTGTTCTATAAGAAATGGGACTCAGCAAGCCATAAAGAACAAGATACTAAGTAGGAATTCTGCATGGTCACTGCATCAGATCATGCTTCCAGGTTACTGACCATTTGAGTTTCTCTCCTCACTGCCTTTGATTATAAACATTGATATGGAAATGTTAGCAAAATAAACTCTTTGTCCCCAAGATCATTTGTTCGTGATGTTTCATCATAGCAAACAAACAAACACATTAAAACAAGTGTCATATATATATATATATATATATAT
Organism: Mus minutoides; assembly: GCA_902729485.2. Taxonomy (NCBI): domain Eukaryota; kingdom Metazoa; phylum Chordata; class Mammalia; order Rodentia; family Muridae; genus Mus; species Mus minutoides. Next base: position 105,043 of record LR751715.1, read on the forward strand.
ATATATATATATATATATATATATATAATGTATAGTATACTGTATGACCATGGACGGGGGACCATGACACCCTGGAGCAGGTACCTCAGGGTATAGGCCTCCTCAAGTGCAGATTTTTGCTGTAGGGAAGGCTTGTTTGTATAATAATATATTTATTTTACTTCATATTTCTCCTTTAGAAAATGGTCTTTTTCCCAAGATTACTGGAGAATGTTCTCTGCCAAGGTTAATGACTACATAATAATAACAAAAAAAAACCCACACAATTCTGTGAGGCAGTGGTGTGTCTAATGTTCCTCGGCATAATAGTAATGCAGTGACTTTCAAGAAAGCTCCTAAGGATTTTAGAAAGAACTCTGAAAACATGAGTCCAAGAATATATAAACAGGATTTCTCAACAATGAAAAATATAAGGATGCAATATGAATTGTATGATGGGCTTCAGAGACATGAAAGAGCTGTATGAATGAGTCAATAAAGGGAAAGGAATAATTAAAAATAAGGCTCATGGTTTAACTAATAAAGGAATAGCAGGAAGTGAAAGAGTGATGATCTCATGGCGGGATTCCACCCAGCTAAGTTAATTGATTGTGTTAACAAATACAGGCAGATCCCTGATCACAAGGTCTATCTACAGAGTAATTTCCAGGTACCAGTAAGCTTAGGTAATGAAGCATTTGGAAAATAGAAAGCTAACTGTATCACACAAAAATAGCCTATCTGTCTAGATTTGGCAACCACAACCACTGTGCCCAGAAAAAGGCATATGACTTGCTATGTACAAAAATGTACTTGCTGTCTTTTTCTAAGAATCAAGGGGTTAAGGTCATAAAATGATGATTTGTGGAAAAATCAAGAGAACTTGAGGTAAATGGGTGAATTGATATACAAATAGAATATTGGGTTTGGTCAGCAAGAGGTAAGTTATCTAGGGAGCTGAAACAGCTCTTTCAGAATTTTTCTGTCTCGTTTTCTGACTTTGTTTAGAAATCCCACATGCTTCCTAGAGAACTGTCTAGAGAGCCACCTGAGCATTCCACAGCGCTATCATCTTGCATCATTGCTGACTGCAAGTTGTTCTTCTGCTACTTCCAAACACCCCTTCATCAGGACCTCACACAAAGCTGAGACTGGACCTCAGCATGCCTGCCTGCATGCATACAAACAAATATATATATATATATATATATATATATATATATATATATATATATATATATATATATATGTGTGTGTGTGTGTGTGTGTGTGTGTGTGTGTGTGTGTGTGTGTGTGTGTGTGTTTGTGTGTGTGTATTAAATAAGTTTATAAAATAATGTTTTCTATGGATTTTTCAAACATCCTTAGAAGTTTATGTTTCTTCCTCATTTTCCCTTTGTATTACACTTCCCCTATCCCCTCCTCTCTCAAGTCAGAGATACCTTCATTTCCCTTCCCTCTTCAAAGAACCTGTGACCATCTGTATTTCTGTCTAGAACTTCTTTCCCCTCACCACGGTCCTTCCTTCTGCATTTACTTCAGGATATATATATATATATATATATATAAAATGACTGAAAAGTGCCTTTCAAAGTCTTCAGCTGCCTTAACAAGGCAATGCATACTAAAACTCCATTGTGGTTTGTCTCATCCAATTTAAGAATGGCTAAGGTGGAGAAAACAATTGATTACAAATGTTACAAGTATGGAGCTCATGAGTGTGTGTGTGTGTGTGTGTGTGTGTGTGTGTGTGTGTGTGTGTGTGTGTGTGTGAAGAGAGAGAGAGACAGAGACAGAGACAGACAGAGACAGAGAGACAGAGAGAGAGAGAGAGAGGGTGTGTGTTTTGAAGGTAGGTTCCACAAATTAGAGAAAATGTGATTTTTATCCTTCTGAGTCTACATACCTCATTCAGCATAAAATTTTCTAGTTCTATCTATTTATATTCAAATTTCATTATTTTGATATTTTTATAATTGATCATAATGTTATTTTGCAATAACCATATCTGCATTACCAGTTATCAATTGTTAATATTGGTTTGATTCCATTTCTTAGATACTGGGAATTGAACAGGAATGAACATCACCAAGCAAAGTATACACTGAGTAATGATATCTACTAGGATATTTAGTTCTTTGGGTATATGTCAATGAATTCTATATCTGCATCATGTGGGAGATTAGTTTATAGTTTTTTGAGAATCTATATACATTGATTTCCATAGTGCTGTACTAGTTTACAATCTGTACAACAGTAAATTAGGGCTACCCCTGTGCTTCATACTTGTTAGCATTTGTAGTCAATTGTTTTCTTGATCTTAACCATTCTTAAATTGGATGAGACAAACCTCAATGTAGTTTTAGTATGTATTGTCTTGTTAAGGCTGATGAAGACTTTGAAAGGTACTTTTCAGTCATTTTATTTATTGTTTATAGAATTTTCCCTTCAGCCCGACAGATTTTGTTTTAGTTATTTCCTTTGTTGTCTTTTCAGTACTCAGACCTGCATAATGACAATACCATATAACATAGCAACATGCAGGATAAAAGATGGAGAAAAATATGCAACCAAAGGATGCTGAGAGAAGGATGATTGTCCAAGAAGGAGCCCTTGATAGGATAGCCCTTGATATCAAATGATCAGGCCTAAACATGCATATATAAGAATAATGATAAATATACCAGTAGGTGGTGTGTGTGTGTGTGTGTGTGTGTGTGTGTGTGTGTGTGTGTGTGCATGTGTTAAGTTATAAGTTTAAAAGAAGTCCTGAATATGAGTGAGATTTGGTGGAGCCTTAAGAAGGAGTGGAGAAGAGAGGCAATAAAATAATAATATCCACATGATGCATAATTCTTGAAATTTTCAAAAATTTGAATAAGACTAAAAAGGAATACCAATGTGTTGTAGGAACAACAAGATTTAAAGGAACTTGAACATAATTTCTATTTCCCATTGGTGTCTGAGTGAATCTCAGATACAATAAAATCTTTTCAGTGATGTCAATTGATTTTATGGACTTGAGTTATAAAAAAGTGAGATAAATTCAAGAGGCAGTTTATAAGCATACATTATTAGTCACAGATTAAAATTTAGTTTAGTACTATCAAATACTAAAAAATAAATATTAATTAGTTAAATATTATTTTAGTACTATCTTACAGTTATAGTTCAGTTGTTTTAATTCATTTTATTTATGTATTTAAAAATGTTACACAGTACTCAGTACTTTATATTTTGTTTAGGATATATATATATATATATATATATATATATATATATATATATATGATATAACTCTTATAATACATATATTAGTTTTAGTTAATAATCTTTACCATCTAGTTCTTTCCAGACACTATTTCTTCACTTTTATTTAGTATAGTTTGGTAATGAAATATATATATGTAATGCACAATAGTCAAGTCAGTGTAAATTTATATTTTTTCTTGGGTTATATAAAATTTATAGATGAGATAATATATTCAATTTCAATGTATCTTTTAAATAATTCCATATACTAACTTCTTCTCCAGCCTTTGTCCAAGGTTCAGCATTCAGATCTCAAGTAACACAATAGGGTAGCATGTTTTTATCTCAGTAATTTTTAAGTAGCTCTTAATTTTTTTTTTTTTACTGTATTCTGCACCCTAGAAAATCCCATTCTTAGATTCTAAACTAGAATTTCCCTAGTTTTCCTGCAGAGTTTTTCAAAGTGTTATTTTGTATTTAATCAGAAATAGACTCTAAGGAACATTTCATTTTTCTAAAACGTGTTTGATTACACAGTCATTTCTAAATGTACATGAACGTGCATATGTGTAATATTCGTCTTCTGGACATTATGCTCTGAACAGCAGTCAAGTCTAAAGAAGCTTTTTCTATATTGGCGATTCCCAGCTTCAGCACTTAGCTCCTGAATGGAGAGTGCTTGTCTGCCTGCTGAAGTTACTTCTTCAGAGTCCCTCAGATGCTTAGCACAGACCCAATGTCTGCCCAGTAGATTCCAGTAACAGTGGACAATGCTGCCCAATACCACCAAACATGTTCTGTGCAACAGAACTGAACTCAGCTGAAAATGATTGTCTTATGTAGACAAGGGTAAGCTCTCAGTAAAGAATGCAAATAGTTTCTCATTCAGGTTGGAATTCAGTCAAAGGAGTTGGAATGTTACAGTGAGTATTTGGTTATTGTTGTTGTAAGAGCTCAGTGATAATATCAGAAAACAAAGGGTGTTAAATGCCCACAGCATTGGCTGGCTGATTTCTCAAGTGTTGCACTCTCATGCACTCCTAATGCTACTGCAGTTCAACAATAAATAAAATACTTCTTTAAACTCAAGGAATGAAAAATCTTTTCAATATTTTATGTTTTATAGTTTAACTGGTCTTCCTCCCATTACAAGTACTTAAGGATTTCTATGGTTTTTAAATTTACTTTGAAGGTTCTTCCTGGAGAACTGGAACCACATCTGCAGTTTAAAGTAAAACTAGTGTCTGGCACATATAGATCAGCCAGCTTGTCTTAAATCCTGACTCCTAATCACAAATTTACACCACAAGGAAAAACTTTAAATCCACTAAAGCCTGTTTGCAGTTAATTTACTTTTACTTTTGTGTCCCTGTGTGTAGGTTTTGCATGAAAATTCGATGCCTGTGGAGGCTTGAAGAGCATGTCAGATTCTCTTCTGTTAAAGTTACAAATAGTCATGAGCCACTGGATGTGAGTTCTGTGAATCAAACTCCAAACTTTTGCAAGAGCAGCAAAGGATTTAAAGCTCTGAACTATCTACTAAGCCTCTGTTTGTAATCTTTAATTAGAAGTCTCACCAATTCCTAGTCACCCATCAAGAATGTTATCATAAAAATCTGCAGTCAAGGGAATTGATACAAAAATTCAAGAAATTAAGTGTTTAGGGGATAAATATACCAATTAACAAATTCACAAATTAACTGAATGAACGGTTTTCAAATGTAGATATATGTTGCTAAGTTAAAAAGTGTTCAGAGAAATACAAATTAAAACTTCTTTGAGATCCCTCCTTACCACATTAGGTATGACTATCATTATAAAATTTGACAACAAATGCTCGAGAAAAGAAAAGAAAAGAAAAGAAAAGAAAAGAAAAGAAAAGAAAAGAAAAGAAAAGAAAGGAGTTTTGTTGTTGTTGTTTGGTTTGTTTGGTTGGTTGGTTTGGGTGTTTTGTTTTGTTTTGTTTTTCGAGACAGAGTTTCTCTGTATAGCCTTGGCTGTCCTGGAACTCACTCTGTAGATCAGGCTGGCCTCGAACTCAGAAATCTGCCTGCCTCTGCTTCCCGAGTGCTGGGATTAAAGACATGTACCACCAAATCCACTGTTGGTAGGGGACCAAATTAATGCAGCCATTATGGCCGTTAGTGTGGAAAATTCTTGAAAAGAAATGAAAAATAGAACTACCATGTGACACAGCTATTTCACTCCTCAGCTTCTACCTGGGAAACTCCATACCCCATCAAGGAGATTTGAACTTCTGTGTTTATCATTGTTTTATTCACTATAACAAAGGACTGGAATAAACTTTGATGTTCATTAACAGATAAATGGACAATAGAAATTTAGAGCTTATGTATATTTGAATATCACTCAGCTCTAACAAATACTAAATTAAGTTTTACAGAAAAAAATGAATGTAGAATATGTATTATTAAGCATGTTCATAAAATCTTAAAAATAAAAAAGTATCTCTCATATGAAGAATTTAGCCAAATATGTAAAAATGTAAAAACAATCAAAAAATATATAAAAAATATACACATGAGCAGAGATTATCTTGAAAAGACAACCCAATAAATGCTAAATAAATGGAAATGAAGAAAGACGAAATTCATGTAAGAGACATGAGTTACAAAAGTGGATACAAAGTGAATTGTTTTGCTAGTTGTAATTCTTTCATGGATTTCCTATTTTTAATGAAAAAATGCATACAATATTTACAATACTAAAAGTATAAAATATAACATGACACTCGAAAGCTTCTCTTCTGAATATCTAGTCTAACAAAGAAACATTGTATAGGTTGTGGGTCTTGATAATGTTGATATGTGATGCCTTATTTGATAGGATTATAAAATGTATGAAATATGCAAATGAAGCTTCTCCCCCCAAGGTGAAGAGCAACCCAATATATGAATATTAACATGAATATTTAGAAGACAACAGTATGACTAGTTGATAAAACCAAATCTATCAGGTCCTACACAAAGGCTTGTGACCTCCATAGCCACCAGATTCTGATCAGGATCACAGCATCGTATTAGGAATGAGATTCCCTTCTATGGAGCAGGCTTCAAAGCCTATCAGATGGTTCTTAGTTCCACACAAGAGTAGATTTACTAATGTAATTGTGAGGACATCTTACCTGGCATGTCAGTATTAGGGCAAGGAGCATTGCTGGGTAAGATTATTGGCACTTAGTTCCCTCTTGAGCCTGCATAGAACCTTCTGGCACTATTAAATATACTGTCAGAAAGGAATTTCCCTGCTCATTTCAAAATTCAATTCTCTTTATCTTCTAGTTCTTCTTTTTCCTCAGATTCACTGCTATGTAAATTACCCTACTTAAACTTTGTTGCTCATACTTCTTGTTTATTTTATTTTTCCTCTATTTTCAACATCCCTCAGCTCACACTTATCAGCTTGAATATTGCCAATAGCCTTTGCTGATGAGTGGTCTCTGGAATTCTTTGTTTATTGAGCTTTTATGATAATGAATCTTCAAAGTCAGTATGAATGGATTTGGGTTTGCTTCAGATAAGCATTCGTATGTTTGTTCACATTTATGTTTCCAGGGAGATTTACCAGAAAAGGGAAGACTCATGTGACTGTGGGTATGCTATCTTATTGGCTAAGATCCCAGACTAAACAAAGGAGAAGAACCAATGTGGGCAAGCATTCATTTCTTGATGCTTGCTGATCTAAAGAGTGAGAGAAATATTACACCATCCCTGTGTGCAGTTTCCACTGCCAAATCTTCCCTAACTCTGAGCCAAAAGAAACCATACCTCCCTTATGTTACTTCATGTCAGGTATTTGGTCATAGTAATGGGAAAAGTCAACAATAAAGCTCCCAAAAGTAACTTTCTAAAACAGTACCTATATTTAACTTATGGATACAAAATACTTTGTTAGATCTTCACTGTGTGCTAGCAACTGTGATTTATATTGCATGTAAAGTAACTTAGAGGATGGACATGAACTTCTTTCTAATCAAATATGTATTTAATAAGGAGCTAGCTTTTAAAAAGAGAAAACATATTAGTATAAAGATGAAAGATAATACATTGTTTCAATGAAATAAACCAAGATGCTGAGATAGAGTTTAACTTAAGAAACAAAGAGAAGCATATTCTAGACAGTATTCCTTGCAAGCACTTCAGATGAGATATGTACGTTGAAGCCTGAAGGAAGCAATACTAGATCTCCCAATGAGCATCATAAACATTTTGTACTGCAATGTGTGTTTATAGAAGTACAGATCTGAATAAGGAGTCCCTCCAAGGATGCTGTTATTACTGCACCTGCAGGCCGAAGACAAGTTCCTGGCAGGATAGAAAGGGAAGTTGTGTGATATGAGGAGGAGCAACCCCAGTTAGAATAAGCATGGAAGACTGAGATGGTGATCAGTTCTTAGTAGTCAAAGATACTGACATCATTGGTTTTCATGATCTGAAAAACAGAAACTCTGGTGAAAGAAGTCAATGTAGCTCTGGTTCAGGAGGTGAAGAGGTCAGAGGCAGACCTGTCGTTCTCAGAGTAGCTACTGGTTCAATATGTACATGTTGCTAACAAAGGAGAACGGCGTCTGAATAGCAGCGTCTGGACAGAGTTCTCTTGTTCAACTGCTTAACTATAGAAGAGGGCTATATTTCATGCCCTCTCTGCCTCCTAAATCTCAAGCCAAATAGTTTCTGTGTCCTCTATAATTTCAAACCTAGGTAGCAGTATTTGGTGGGAAATATAATTAATTTTAGGGAAATACACACAAAAAATTTCATCACACTAGTCAATGTATGATTCAATAATAATGTCCTCTAAGCCTGTGGGTAATGTGAAATTCCTGCATAACTTGAGAGTTTGGTGTGGTTGATGACTTATTAATTAAAATGGTTGAACAGCAGTAAGGACTATAAGAACATGAAATTCCCTGAGAGAATACCAATGTTGGTTTTAGACAGTGACACAGAGGTTACAATGGTAGTTCATGAGTGTTTTCTGCAGTTCTTCCCTGAAAAGTAAGTTCAAGTTTCCTAATGTGGTATCCAAACTGCAAAACAGCAACAACAATAACAAAAGGTTTCAATATCCACAGTATTGATTCTTACCTGTGAACACTTGTCTTAACCACAGATGGAAATGTGAACAATCTCATTCTTGTTTATTATAGCCAGAAGTTATATTTCAATTGTATAGTTGTGTTTCAGCTATTGGATAAAATGTCAGAGAGAAGGGCTTTTAGAAGTATAGTCCTATATATTTGTGTCTTCTCACTCACAAGGAATTATTTTCTTTTCCTGGGTTTTGGAAAATAAAAAGTCATCATAAGATAGAGCTAGATCACTCTAGGGCATGTACCTCCCACAAAAAAAAAAAAAAAAAAAGTCCATCCTATCAACAAATACACATGTTCATGGTGAATTTATTCATAATAGCCAGAAACAGGAAACAATCTAGTTCTTCCTCAACCCAATAATGGATAATGAAAATGTGGTATTTTTATACAATGGAGTATTACTTCACTGTTGGGAAAAGTGGCATCCTGAAATTTGCAAGCAAATAAATGGAACTAGACAGAAAAAGAAAGAAAGAAATCATTGTGAGCAAGGCAACCCAGAACCAGAAAAGCAAACATGGTATGTGCTCACTTAGAAGTGGATATTAGTTGTTAAGTAAAGCATAATCACACTGCAATCTAAATGCAGACAAGTTATTTGAAGAGGAGAAGTCTAAGGGGGAACATAAGAAATCCCTGAGAAAGGGAAATAGAATATTTTTGGGTGTGGTTGGGGACTGGAACAGGAGGAATCAGATAGTGGATAAAGGAATGGAGAGAGTACCATTCCTGGAGATGACTGAAATAGTTGGGACTTTAGGGTGGGACGTGGAGGGTAATGCAGTAGAAACTTTCTAGGATCTATAAGATTGGCTCCACTGAGGACTCCTAGTAATAGATAGAGCATACCGAGCGAGACTGAACCAGCAATCTTCTGTAACCAGGTAGGCTCCCTGTGATGGGACTGAGAATCCAACACAGCTACAAACTCTTTGACTAACAACATGTTCTATCTAAAAGATGCCCCATCACTGAGATAATAATGGCTCAGAGCTAGTGAGAGTGACCAACCAACTAATAGAACCTGAGGTCCATATCAGGAGAGGGAGCATGTACCCAAAAGTGCCTAACAACACTGACTAGATTGGCCAGAATCTTGAGGCTTCATGGTTTACAGGCATTTAGAGACACAGCTGACCAAAGAAAAAAATCTACATTACATTCAGAGACTGATGCCTAGTCTACTTGTCATTACGGAGAGTTCTTCCAGCAGCTGATGGGAGCAGATACACTTTTCCTACCATTGGGCCATCTTTCAAGACCATTTATTTTCATTATTAATAAATAAAAACGGCCTTCTATGACCACACCAATCTTAAATAATTTATCACATTGACTGGAATAGTAATCTTTCAATATCTTTCACTCACACTCTCTACTGTCTATGTGAAAAATGAAAGGAAATTAATGACATATATTTGATGTGTAATAGACTTTGTGACCTTGGGTTATTCTTCCTACTTTCAAAACTTTTAAGTTGCAGTCAAGGAGTAGTTATAAGTAAAAAAAAAAAAAAAAAAAAAAAAAAAGATATTTGGAGTAAGAAATGCAATGCTAATTTTTAATTTTCATATTCAAGTTTTGGCAGGAACTATTGAGTTTTGTTATTTTCCAGCTGCCATCTGCTTCCACTGACTACATGACACTTAGCTACGTCAGCTTTGATTAGCCTTACTGCTTTCCTGGTGCACACTCTATTGGGTTGTACATATTGAGTAGGAAGATATGCAAAATACATCTATTGTCCCATGAGAACAATCAACTTCATGAGGATATTGGTCTAAGGCAGATTGGAGCCTGGATTACTCCACTGTCCACTTTGGCTGAGTCCTTGCACTTCTTGTATTTTGGATACAATGTGTGAAAGGGATTGTGTTCAGCAAACTTATTGTGAATGCTGTAAGTAATAAGAATTACTGTATATTGTGTATGGTTTGAAAATGTCCCCAAACAAACATCATTTTAAAAATGTAATCCTCATGAACAATGTTTGCATGTGGAACATAAATGACTATCTTAAGACAATAGCATTTTTATTTTCATTAATGGATTAATGTTTATCATAAAAGTACTGGAAGCCAGAAGTTCCCCTTTTCCCCCATGCCATGTGTAATTTTTTTCATTATGTGATGCTTTCTGTAGAAAGAAGGACACCAAATTGTGAAAGGCTTCAATTGGACTTTTCAACCTTTAAAATAAAAGAAAAATAAACTTGTGTGTTGTATTAATGACATAGTTTGTGATAGTCTCTTACAGCACCACAAGACAGAACAGAACACTCTATAATGTACTTGACATTTGAATTTGTGTTGATTTTCAAACGTGCACACAAATATTCATGAGTTGTCTATGTATGAAGGTTTACTTATAGTATGTATTTACATTTGTAAATATTAATGTATATTTTCAGCTAAAGTTCTTAGAGTAAATCATTAATAGTTCCTAAATTAATTTTAAAAAGTATCATGATGTATTACTCCTAAGAATCTGAATAACAGAAATATATTAGCTAGCTTTAGGGGTAGGAAAGTAAAACTGAAAATATTAAATGTTTTTATTCTTCCTATTGCTGAGACATTCTGAAGTCTCATACAGAATGAAGAGGAAATTAGAGTGTCACGATTGCCACGTAGCAGGATAGCATTTCAATTATTATACTGTTTGGAAAAGGTTATTGTCTCAAACAGGTAATTTTTGTTCAGCATTACTGTAGAGTATTCAATTGATTCCATTCATTTCAGTACATAGAGTCAGAGTCATAGATGATGAATCTCTTTAAAAAGAGAACTATTTGCAGATTTAGAAAGTAATTTATGTGGCTTCAGTTGTGTCATGAACAGAATAAAAAGCATCAAGAGATAGTAGCATTGTCCTGTTACTTACCAATAGGTTACCTTTCTATTGTTTGTGCAGATAACTCAAAGGTGTGTTATGTTTTAGTACTGTCCTTTGTCTTTCCATGTAAAAAGTTATACTCTTGTACAAAAGGTCATCTTGACCCTACTCATTCCCTTTTGGTGCATTTTTATGCTGCTTTAAGATGTCACACTTGAATGCACTGAGACTCACACATACACACATAATGACACACAGAAACACACACTCACAAACAAAGACAGAAGTTAACTACAAATTACATTTATTTTATTTCATAAGACACTGTAGTATCAACAAAGAAAGTCATCATGAAGTAGACTGAGAACCCAAGTAGATGTGATATTTATTTAATGATATTTTCCTGAGGATCAGACAATCTCAGAGAGGTCACACAGACATAGCAGAATATCAGCCTCCTTAGACTTAATAAACACACTATTATGGTTACTGCATTAGGAATAATTGCTCCAACTCTTAATTATTTGGTCTTGATCCAAGTACTCTCAGGAGACAGAGCAAGTTTTAAGAGATGAGGCACTGGAAGTGGTCCTCGGATCTCTGGAGGGAATCTCAGATTGCCTGAAAGGGAACATTAGGAACTCAGGCTCTTATTTTTCTTCTTTGGTCACCAGTCACTTGATAAGTGCTTTCACTCAAGTGTAAGTTTCTCCTATCATGCACCGCCACAAACTCAAAGTAACAAATTCAAAGAAACATGGACTGAAATCTATTAAACTATTAACCCAATTCAAAAACAAATGAAGCCAAATTGTTCCTCTTTTATAGGTTGGTTAAATCCACTATCAAAATGGCTCAACAGTCAAAAATTAAAAGGAGTATAATCATAATCAGAAATGACTGACAGCTTAAGAAATGAGTAACTATACCAGAAAGTAGAGACATCCAGCAAGGTACGTAACAAACTGGGAAAAAATAGGAAAACATGCTGCTAGACGTCAATCAATTGAAATATTAGTTTTATAAAGACAACCATTAACACACATGACTTTTAAATAAGATTAAATTTGTCCCTGTAATTAGACAGAATATTCCTCAGTACCTTTGTGGCTGAAATTATCAAAGATTAAAAAAAAAAAAAAAGCAAAGTCAGGCATGGTGGCTCATGCCTTTAATCCCAGCACTTGGCTTGGGAGGCAGAGGCAGGCAGATTTCTGAGTTAGAGGCCAGCCTGGTCTACAGAGTGAATTCCAGGACAGCCAGGGCTATACAGAGAAACCCTGTCTTGAAAAACCACCCCCACCCAAAAAAAAAAAAAAAAACCAAACAAACAAACAAAAAAAAGTAAAACAAACGAACAGAAAAACAGTACCATAGTATATGCAGTTGAATTCTAGTTATTTGGATTGGAAGATAAAGGATTAACAAAATTGTATCATCTAAAATTTTTGAAATTATTTTTAATGGTAAGCATAGCAGGTTGTAATATTACCACAGTGTGAGCTTGGTAGTTATATAGGAAACAGCTTAATAAACTTACAAGGTATAGAAAACCAGCAGTTGAATAACCAGAAAAACAAAGTTTTAGGACACAGATGGTAGGATTCCATTCTATATAATAATCGAGGGATGGTTCATTCAAATAGCATCTAAAACTGTATCAAGATTTTAGAGTTCATAAACAGAAATTCTGAAACCACCCTTCTAAAATTCCAGCATTCTTGTCATGAAGCAACAGACATGCACAGTTCAGTTCAAAGTGAAAATGGTTAATTAAGGTAAAGACAAGCAGTTTAGAAAGCATGTGAGTCACTGGCTTTTTCTTGGATTCACACACATATCATGCTATGAAGTTTCTTATATGAAGACATCCAATTCTAGATGCCCCTTTTAGGATGCTATTTAAAATACCTTTAGGCCTCAGAAACATCTCTTGGTGCATTTCTTTTCCCATCAGCATCTTTTATCCATCACTTTCAATTTCTCCTAATAGCATGTCTTACTCAGGGCTTCTATTCCTGCACAAAACATCATGACAAAGAAGCAAGTTGGGGAGAAAAGGGTTTATTCAGCTTAAACTTGCACACTGCTGTTCATCACCAAAGGACTTCAGGACTGTATCTCAAGCAAGTTGGGAAGCAGGAGCTGATGCAGAGGTCATGGAGGGATGTTAGTTATTGGCTTGCTTCCCTTGGCTTGCTCAGCTTGCTTTCTTATAGAACCCGGGACAACCAGCCCAGGGATGGAAAAACCCACAATGGGCCCTCCCACCCTTGATCACTGATTGAGAAAATGCCTTATAGCTGGACCTCATGGAGGCATTTCCTTAAGGGAGGCTCATTTCTCTGTTATAACTCCAGCTTGAGTCAAGTTGACACACAAAACCAGCAATACAGCATGTTAAATTTGACTCTATCTTGCTCTCATTTTCATTATGCTATGTAGATCCTAGCTCCATAAACCTGCTACATACTGTCTTCATTTTCTTATATTTATAATGAAACTGAGAATAAGAAATTGTTAAAGAAAAACAGATTAACTTACAGTTTAGTCAGAACTGTTAGTGAATTTTTTTAGGTCTTTCCCTCCTTCCCAGGGGTAGTCTTACAATGTCATAAACAGGCTGGAACAAAAAACAGAAATGCACATATTGAGAAAAGCCTAGAGAACTATAAATTATCTTCTTCGGATGAAAGTTTCTCCTCAGTCTCAGGGATTTAGCTGTTCTCTATTCCAGAATGGGATTACTGTCAGATCTTTGAAATATAGAGGGTCCATTATGTAAGAGTCCAAGACACAACTCCTTCAATCATATTGCATTTCCATTACTATCTCCACATCACCTCTACAGTATTCCTTGACAGAGGAAGCATCATTTTATTATTTTAACCTTAGTGCATAGCAGTATGCACACCATATTGCCAGGATAAGGCAAATGCACGTATGGTAAATTCCTTCAATGTAAATGTCAATAAGAACACCTTATCTGGTCACTTAGTCTGGTGCGCTTAAGGGATGAAATCAGGTCTCATATTTCATAATATAACACACTCTTCCAACTGTGTAGCATCTAAATGGTATTAAATATTACCTTATGCTATAATTTAACTTGGGTCTGTCTTATTGTACTAAAGTGTCATTCCATGCTATATTATGTTGCAGTTGACATGCTTTATAAATACACCTTTATATAAAGAGTAAATTTTAAGACTTATAGATAAGATTATTATTCACTATAATCTTCCAAAGTTGTAAGATCTTCCATCAGTCAGGTGTCTGTGTAGAGAACTTGTTTAGAGTACACATGTTTAGAGGATAAGCAAGACCAAGATGATCTGTGCTCTAAAGGGTATGGAATGTGTATGCAATAGAAGTGAGTGCAGTTCAGTTAAGTTCAGGCATTGCAGTGGAGTTAAAGTGAGTTCAGTTGAGTTTAGCTTAGTTAAGTTTGGAGTAGTTCACTTTGTAGCAGTTTGGTCTGTAAGTCAGAGACAGTTTTTTCAAGTTGAACAATTCCTTCAGAAGCTGAGAGAAGCCAATTTGAGTCAGTTAGTTAGAGAGAAGTTTGAGCCAGCTGAGTTGAACCATCCAGCCAGAGTTTAAAGAAAACTAGAAAGGTTGAGCTTATTCAGTAGTTGGCCTCTAAGACAACAATTACTCCTGGTGAATCCAAGTTACTTTTACAAATAAATTATTTTTCTAGCATCTAATCCTCGAGATACTTGAAGCCCAGGGAGGGAGGAGGTAAGGTCGGATGGGGAGGGGTAGGGACATCCTCTTGGAGATGGGAGAGAAGGAATGGGGTATGGTATAAGGAACTGTCAGAGGGTGGACCAGGAGGGGGATAATAACTGGACTGTAAAAAAGGATTAAGTAATAATAAAATAATAATAATAATAATAATAATAATAATAATAATAGCTACATAAGAGCAAGAGGTTATTTGTTTTTTGTTTCTTTGTTTTTATGTAGACATCCCTTGGACTTGTTATAAATGGTTGATGTTTACAGTCTCCAGACACATATGTGACATACATATAAACTTATTCACAGGAAAAACATTTATACAATACAATAAAAATAAATCTAAAAATAAGAAGACTCATAAAGTAAATAAAACTTACAGTTCTCAAGAGACCCATAAACTTACTAGATTCATAAGCATCTTCCCCAAGTCTATACAGGCAGTCCCAGTTCCTGAGAAAAGGACATTTTCTATCTAGTACAGTTGTCTGCAGGTTACACAGTGAACTCAAGAAATGAAGCTTCTGTGTCTCATCACCCAGATTGAAATAGGCTGTTAGGTGATACAGCTGCCTTTATCTTACTTATTTTACCATAAGTATCTTCTTGTATACTCTCCTAAAAATATACACAGAAAAAGTCAATGGTTCAGTAAGGTACATTTGGATGCAATAGTCATGGTCTTCTATCTTGTCAATAGAAGCATTTGTCCATGGTCTCTTAAAAAAAAGTTATATAACACATAATAATAGTCTTTTTTGTATGGAATATGTATTTTCCTGTGAAATATTCAAAGTTCGTGTATAACCTACCGTGAAAGGGAACAGTTTCTAAGAAATAATGTGTGTAGCTAGCAGCTGTTTTAAAAAGCTATTAGAGCCCAAAATTCAAAAGAATATGTGGATAATTAGGATGCTAGATAATTTCCTTCACTTTTTATGCTGCTCTTTCTACTACCCAAGAAGCTGGGTTTTAATGAAAATTCAGGATTTAAACATTACATTTAAGTTTCTTTTACAGTGCCTATGTTATTTTCATACTTTTAAACACAACAGTAGTGCTCTTCACTCAGATTACCATTGACATTGGGTTCTTGACTAATGTTGCCTGCTCTGCAAAGCCATTCATTTACTTGAAGCAAATTTTCCCTCACCTTAGTCTCTAAGGAATCATTACTAATCCATTATGGTTCAGCTAGTCTACATATGTATGTCATAAGCTTGAGTTTCATTTTGAAAAAAAAGTGTTTATAATTTAGGCCACAAAAAAAAACACATTAATAGATAGATTGGAAATATACACAAATAACCTATCACTCAGGGGACATTTTTCCGCAACATAAAACTTGTTTCATTATAGAAAGTTGAAATGATGACACCAAGAATGTCTGATCAGACTCTCAGTCATTAACAAATTACTCTTTCAAGCGTGAATATATGCAAGAGACTGTTGGAAAGGCTTTCCTTTTATTTCTACATCATAGCTAGCTCTCTGGAATAATCCTACAATAAGCAGATCAATAGGAGAAAACATTTGCAAAATTTAAATATCAATTTACGTATCTCCTGTAGGAGATATCTTAGAAAAGATAGATGAATATTCAAAATCGTGGCGATATTTGAGAAAACAGTTTTTTCTATTTATAGGTGAAAAGGGGATAATGTATGAATCTCATGGAGAAAAAAAAAATTGAAAATTCAGAAATTTTAGGAACCAAGATTGTCTTTTTCAGAAGACTGGGGCAGTTAGATAGAAACATAATGGACCTTGGCAAAGTTGGAGAGTAGAGTTAATTTTCACTTCTTGCAGGAATCAAAAATCCTGGTTCTTGAAATACCCATAGAGTGAATTTAAGACAATGAGGTTCCCTTGGCCAAATGAGGCCCTTAAAGTAACTTTTTATCTGTGATTGCTATACCTTAGAGGCTTCAGATCAAAATATTCAACCACACCAAATTGTTTTGTTTTGCAGTTTTATGTCCAGAACTTATTTATAGCTCTGACATAGTCTAATCTCCCTACACCCCCATGGGAAAAAATAAAAAAATGAAAAAAAGAAAAAGAAAAGAGAAACAAAACCAAACAAACCAAAATACCAGATATTGGAAAATAAACACGGGGTTGCTGCGTCTATGGAGAATATGAGTGCTGAGAATAAGTGTACACATCACAGTTGATTAGTTTATCATAGGCAATGAATAATTTTCAGAAACAACCTACCCACAATTGTCTTCCCTGCACCTTAAAGAAGATTCCAATAGTAACTATTATTGCTCCCTAAATATACAGTGCTAGTTCACTGTGACTTTTCTATCAGAATTATATAATATCAAAAAAATCTTAGTAGTATTATATATACTAAAGGTTTTTCTCAAAAAATATTATTTCCATTTCCTTAGTTATTGTATAATATCTTCTTCTTTAGAATTTGTGTTACCAGAAGCAGTGAAAGAACATAATCATTGCTGTGTGAACTTCCTGTTATTTTAAGGTCTAGGAGACAAAATGAGTTTGAAGGACACAAGAAAATGAAAGTAATCAAAGGAAAGAAATGACACATTTATAAACTAACTATGGTATGTTATATTGACACAAAATATTGTAAATAAGCATAATTTTGATAATAATTGGGACATGGTTAGAATTATTAGAAAAGTCTATTGTAAATATGAAAAAAAAAAGTAATAGCACATTAACAGTAAGTAGAATACAGAATGGGTAAGTCTACAGAAAGAGTGTGTGGACAGAAGCAGTTTAAGATAGTTTTGATGTCTATAGCAACAACAGCAACAGCTGTCAAATGGGCGCAAGGAAGGTAGATAGTGATAAACTGTATTAAGTGGACTAGCATACATTGAGTAAGGTGGATGAGTTGACTGCACAATGCCTGGGAAGGCAAAGCACTTTGAATGTTATTTTCTAAGTCTTCCTGTGTCTATTAACAGGAATTTAAATTTTAACATAACATCTGACAGGAAGTAACAAGGTTTTCACACCTGCTACTTTTTAAGGCAAATGCAATAAAAGCAATACATGACCCCAACCTTGGCCATTATTCCTAAACATCAACTAATTTGAAAACATAGGGTTACTTTAACTTTAAAGAGAAATGTCTAGAACAGATACAATCAACTAAATCTGAATATATAATGAATTAAAATTACATTTAAAGACTGTGTTAAAATGAGGTCTTATATAAAAATACATGTGCTCCATATGAAATTTGCATTTTCTAGAAATTTGTGTTATTTAGCTAAAAATAATTATTATAATTATAACATTAAAATAGACTTTTGCTACTTCTAAATTTTTAATAAAAGTTCTGAGTATTTTTAATTTTTAGACATAAAGTAAATTTGAAATTTAAAAATGAGGCAGAGGCAGGCGAATTTCTGAGTTCAAGGCCAGCCTGGTCTACAAAGTGAGTTCCAGGACAGCCAGGGCTATACAGAGAAACCCTGTCTCGAAAAAGAACTAAAAAAATAAAATAAAATAAAATAAAAATGAGTTTTTATGCTCTTATGTAACAATATTATTTGATAGTATATCAAAAAGTAACTTTTACCACATAACCAAGGATAACTAACACATAATAAAAGTTTTAAAATACCTAGTATTACAAACTATCTTCTATTTCTTTCAACTAACCAAAGTGAGATTTTTTTAACCATGTAGCTATAAATCAATTAAAAGAGAATCAATATAATGTTTCATTTCAATGGTTATATTCAAGTACATGTAATCTAAATTAAACTTATATTTCAAAACACATTTTTCTAAATTTGTTTTGATTGTAAAAATTATAAATTTAATCACAGCATAGAGTTAAAGTACAATAAAAATTATAATGAAATGAAGTTCTATTTTTTTGACAATGAGTCCATATAATAAAATGGAGTTTTATTAAATTAAAATGAATGGATTTACATGAAGTTTGATGTTGAAGAGTAACATAAGGATCCAATGCAATTTATTCAATGAATAAATATGTAATATATTTGATAAACTGATAAATAATATTAAATCAGGGAATTAATAAATTCAATACAATATAGGCTAGAGAAAAGAGAATGAGGTAATCCAACAATCAAGCTTGTCTGTAATTTAATGAATGATAGATGTCTTAGTTCAAATGTACACATAAAAGGCTGACCTTTGTCAAATTTGGAACATTTGTATAATCTAGAGTACACTACACCTAAATTGTATTTAAATTTGCGACAAAGCTTTTCAAATTTATAAAATATATTTCTCTTTTTCTAAAAAACATAATGGTATTCAGGACAGAGTACTAGAAAAAAAACTATTAAGAAAAATTGGTAGTTGACTGACACATGGACACAATACAAGAAGATAAGTATCTAGAACATTTGATATTTTAATGTCGCACTACTGGGTCTAATTTTCTCAGTGACTGACTTATATGATACCTTGCGAAACAACAATTCCCTATGTAATCATTGATGAATTAGAAAATTAAACAGGACTAAGCACGCTCTCTGGTTGTTATGAAGGACAGACACTAACAAAAGAAGATCAAAACCTGAAAGTCCTATAAGACCTGACTGTGGACGAATTCAAAAATCAAACTGATTTTTAAGTGACTTATAAATATATAGCTAGGAGACACTCAAAAATGGCTATTTGAAAATAATGTTGAGAATAAGATAAATGTAAAATTCACAATAAGGAAATCCTGTTATTTGGCATAAAAAAATAAAAATAAAAATAAACATTCTGAGCCCCTAGTGAAGAACAGGACAAAACTAAATGAGTGTGAAAGTATGAATAGAAAATAATGAATAGTATTGTTCTGCTAAAATATAAAGAGTATACTAGATTTCAATCATTCAAAGCTAAATTCATTAATATGATGACAATTATGTCAGATATATGTAAAACTTAAAAACATCTGTTGGATAATAGATAAAATGATATCTTTAAAAATCCATTGAATTACACAAAAATATTAATGGTATTCAAACAACATAGTATTTGTCATTCTTATTGAGTATATCTTACAGACCAAAAATTTTACAAAGATTTCCCTGGGACAGAGGTGAGGCTCAGTGAGTATAACACTTGCCATATAAAACTGAAGACCTAAGTTTCAGACCCTAGAGCACATGCTAAGCCAAGTACTATAGCATGTAACTATAATCGTAGGTTTCTTAACTGATTAGAAAGTTAGAACTGGAAAAACCCCCAGATCATGGACTACCTTGCTTAGCGTATACAGCAGCAAACAAGAACACTGCCTCAAATAATTTAGATGGTTAAGTTTGATGCTTGGGTTGTCCTCTGATTTCTACATGTGAGTCATAGCATGTACTCACCCAACGCAAAGGCATATGTATCATGTACGTAAACAAAAATTAAATTTTATCTGTATTAACTCTTTATTATAATGCATTGCCTTTTTTCAGTCAAACCTATGAAGAAAATACCATTGCCCTTATGTTATTTTTAGAGATGAAAAGCAAAATTTGTCATACAAAACAATTATTTTCTTTATTTCAAAAACAAAACTCACAGGTAAAAATTTCTTTGCTTTCACAACTAAATGACAAATACCTACCCTACATCCTTGACACATTGTATGTCAACGAAGTATTTGTACCTAGGCTGGCAGTAAGGCTGAGATTGAATTGTAGATCTTCAAACTCCACTTAGATTTTTTTTTTTTTGTACATCTATATTTTGTCTTTACAAGAAGAAAAACAATAAACAAATGAAGGGGCTGTTTTGGTAAGCAAACTGGTGAATTCTCAATTGTAGCTCATGGATATGAGAATAAATAGAGGTTCTTGAAACATCAATGACCACAACAGCCACCTCAGGCCAATGGCTTCCAAGTCTTACCTTGTTTGTTGAAAAACTTTCACAAAATTACGTGGGAAATTTTTCACAAGGCTTATTATAGTTTTATGAGATAAACTTTAGTAGACATCATTCATTCATATGTTCATTATTCTGTTACAGATCTTGGTGAATTTCATTCAAATTTAACAAGAGTTTTTATAAATGTTACATATCAGTAAACAAAGATTTAACAAATAATTATTTATGTTAAACTTTTTTTTTCCCACTATGAGTTTAGCGTGAAGGAAGAACTGAGAGTGGAGTTGATCAAAACACATTTTCTGTATTTATAAAATAAATTTTAAAGTGTCTAATAAAATTATTCTCTTTAGGAATAAGTTTTTTTTTCATTTAAGTTGAAGTAGTACATGAGTCTGTAGAGTTCTTGGTAGGATTGCCATTGTTATAGTATTAATCCTTCCAATCCAGGAAGATCTTTCCATCTTCTGCTGAATACTTCAATTATCTCAGCACTGTTAAGAGCTTCAGTGCAGAGATCAACTGTTTTGACTCTTGATTAAATTTATGCCCTGGCTTGCTTTGTTTATTTGTTTGTATTGTCCCTAATTTCAAAGAGATTGTTTTCAATTTTTTGTTTGTTTGTTGTTTGTTTGTTTTTAATATGGATGCAATTGATTTCCTTGTTACTCTTCTTTTTTGCCGAGTGCGTTTATCAGCTTTAGAAAATGATCAAATCATTAGCAAGTGAGGATGTTTAAACATCTTTCTTTCTAACCTGTATTGCCTTCTTTTAACTTTTTGCTGTAGTTGAGATTTCAAGCAATGCAAGTGATTGTAATGAAGAGAGTAAACAACCGGGCTTGTTCTGGATCTCAGGGAAACTCACTTAATGGCTCTCAATTTTCATTATGTTGGTTATAGGTTTGTCATATATGCCTTCAGTATGTTGAGGCATGCTTCTTCCATCCTTACCATTTTTTCATGACTTTTAGAGCATAAAGAGTAGTAAATAAAAATCTCAGTGCCTAGCACAGGTTACCTTTCTATGAGTAATTCATTAGGAAGAATATGGTGGCATCCCAAACCAAGGCAGCCTCTTGTTATTACTTGCCCATTAAAAGAAGTGGGTAAGTGCCTAGTGCTAACACACACACACACACACACACACACACACACACACACACACACACACAGACACACACAATTTAAGACCATAGAGAAATCAATCTTAAAGTAACCTGGAAATTTTCCTCTTGCTGGCTTCATTTCACAGTACTAAAATATAAACTTTAGGTTGTTAGGAGGGAAAGATATCAATGGTCATAACTAACACAGTACTCTACATACTACAACACTGATCTGCCAGGAAAGTATGTCCGTTAATGCATCGGTGGCATGATGGCTACAGTAATAACTAAATACTCTCTTGAGTATATTTAAGACCTGTTCCACTGAAGTGAATTCAAGCCTGAAAATGTAAACATAGTGGAAACCTATGGGTAGAAAAGCTATAGGCCCTAAAGGGAGGTTATCAATTTTCTTTTCTAAATGGTCATTTTTAAAAATTGCTTTCTAGATACTTATATTTAAATATGTAAATTTGCATTTTCCTCAATATTTGTCAGAGAATCTTTTTGTGGCAGAAGAAAATGTCACAATGTAGAGACGAATAAGTGCTCAAACTACTGAGAATAAAAAAAAAAAAGATGTGTGTATATGCACACACACACACACACACACACACACACACACACACACACTTTTGCATAGTTGGAACATCTATATCACACTCCCATATCATATGGCTCACAGAATGTCATGGGAATGGAGGCAGAAAGAACTTAAGTGCTACCAAGTGTAGTGGACTGTTGTACATATATGACTACTGCACACAGGAACTCACATCATACATCTGTAACCCATATAAGACATCCCCTAGAGAAAGATTTCAATAGTATAACATGGATGGGAAGGGATGCTAGTTGCATTACCTCTAACATGAGAAGCTAACATAGAGAGAATGCTGCTAGAGGGAGAGCTATCTTTTGTCAGGGGTAGGGGCAACTTTGAAACATTGATAGGATTGTCCTACCTTACTGATGACCTTACACATATGTGCATTGAGCAACACTAGTTAGACTTACTGGGTTTAAGAAAAATAGATATGAATTTGGGAAGGACTGGGAAATATGTCAAGGGTAGGAAAGCTAAAGGGAAGAACTCAGAGATAAACATGACCAACATAATTTTTATACATGTATAATAAATTCAAAGCAGACAAACATAATTGTGAAAACAAACCTACTTCTTTTTTTCTATAAATAATATAAAATCATGAATCTCTATGAAAATACCATTATATCATCAAACAAAATATACAACACAAATCTATGAGAAATTAACAATAAATTATTAGGTGAAAAGAAGAAAGTTAAAATTATAGCCTTTTCCTTTTTTTGCAAAATAGGATGAAAAATAGGAAATCCAAAAAGACCAAATTATTAAAGAGCCATTTACAAAGTTCCAACCACAAATGATTAGAAGTCTTAAGACATGCATTAAACATGAAGAGGAATCTGAAATTATGGTTAACTTTCCTGAAAATGGAAAGACATGAGCTTCTGAGTTGTAAAGAATCATTTATTTCCCGTCAAAATAAATGAAAAGAGACAAATATGATTATTTATTAGCCTGAAATTTCAGAGGCCACAAGATAAACAACTGCAGAAACTTTTAGAGAGATGATACGAAACACTCTTTAGACAGAATGACAAGAGACTTCTCAGAAACAAGACTGGATAATAACAATAACAACAAATCAAATCCTTCAACATTGTGAGAAAATTATCATCCACCTAGAATTATACGTCAAGTCAAATTATTAATTAGATGTGAAGACCGATTAAGGTCACTTTTAGTGTGCAACTCCTTTCTAAAGGAAATTACTTCTGTCAGGTTTTCATCCTTTGAGAAAATATTGTAAGGTGAAATTATTCAGTTACATGTTTTGATTACCCAGCACCTTTGTTAAACTATAAAATAAAATCAATTACCTAGTTAGATACAAGCTATTTGTTTTTCTACAAGGGACAAAGAAGTATTATGATATATTTCAGAATTATTTTTGAAGAAGCTGGCCCATACTAAAATCATCAGATCACAATAAAGAAAAAGATAGAAATGTGCAGGAAAACCTAAAAAAATAAAAGATCATATTCACTGAAATTAAGAAAATACTTGAATTATTTGATATACAAAGACTCACATTAAGAAAAACTGGCTCAAATTTATGTTTGCATATACAATGAGTTGGATATTTTGTATGATGATGTTTGGAATATTTAGGGGACAAAATCAGAATAAAAAATGATATTCCACAGGTCTGTTTCTACGTTCTCCTGGTCAATGTTAACATAAAATGAATCCTGAAGACAATGGAGTCATGAATATAAAATTCTTAAGGTCAAGAATGGTGTTAGTAGCTTTTAATCATATTTATATTCTTTTGTGTTATCATTTTCTTTAAAGCGTGTTTACCTTTTAATTATAGAAACTTAAATTTTATGGATGTGTATTTATTTGGGCATGTATGTATAGATCTTTTCACGTTTGATGTCTTGGGATTTAACCACATATTACAAGGCAAAACTAAAATAAAAACAAACTGTACACATGTGCACACACACACACACACTACACACACACACACACACACACACACACACACACACACACACACACATGGTACATAAATAAATCCTTCTCCCTCCTCTGTGTTTTGGGTCAGTTAAAACTATGCTTCCTCTTCCAGAAACAGGGTTCTGACTAATCTTAATTTTTTATTTACTTTTAATTTTTTAAATTTAGTTATTCACTTTAAATCCCAATATCAGCCCCACCTCACTATATATTATGTCCCTACAGGTGTATATGCATCATCTTCCAATCAGGTCAGAAAAGGAAGCCTAATTAGTGGAGGAGGGATCCACAGATAGGAAACCAAATCAGGGACAGCTCCCTCCCCAACCCATCCCGCTGCACAGTGGTTGGAGAAGCCACATGAAGGCCAGCTGCACATCTGTTACATATGTGCATGTGCCTAGATCTAGCCCCTGCCCACCCTTTGGTTGCTTGCTCAGTCTCTGGGAGTCCCCAAGGTTTCCAGATAGCTGACTCTGTTGGTTTTCCTGATGAGACCCTGTTGTCTTCAGGTACCCGATTTCTTCCTGCAACTCTTTCATAAGACTTCTGAGCTCCATCTACTGTTTGGGCGTGAGTTTCTGTATGTCTTTCCATTGGCTGTGGGGCAGAGTCTTTCAGAGAAGTTATGCTAGGCTCTGGTCTGCATGAATAACTATCACTCATGGCATCATACATTGGTGCTTGCTCATTGGGTGAGTCTCAAGTTGGTTCCATTATTGGTTGGCCATTACCGATCTCTGTATTTGTCCCTAAATATCTTGTAGCCAGGACACAGTTTGGGTTGAAGGTTTTGTGGGTGTGTGGCTCTCCTTGTTGTCCACTAGAAGTCCTGCCTAGCCACAGTAATATTCCACTTCTAGGTCCATATACCCCACTGTGAGGAGACTTAGCTAACAGTCCCTGGGGCTTCACCCCATCCCAGGGCTCTGGCACATCCTAGAGTTTCACACCTCCCACACACACACACATTTCCATTCTCTCTTGTTCTCCCTACATCTGATCCCTCTATATTCAGCTCTTCAACCCATTCCATTTCTCCCACACTTCCTTATATCCATCCACCTCCAACATTGGTTTTATTTTCTCTTATGAAGAAGAGTCCACCATCCTCCCTTAGGCCCATCGTGTTATTTAACGTCTTTGGATCTATTGATTATAGCATGGGATCACCATGCTGCAGTATAACTGTACTTTATGGCAAATATCCACTGTATGATTGGGTTTGCTTTACTCGGGAAAATATTTTCTATTCCATCTGTTTGCCTACAAAATTCATGATGTACTTGTTTGTAATAGCTGAGTAGTAGTCTATTGTGTAAATGAACCACATTTTCTTTATCCATTCTCCAGTTGAGGGACATCTATGTTTCTAGTTTCTAGCTATT
Organism: Mus minutoides; assembly: GCA_902729485.2. Classification (NCBI taxonomy): domain Eukaryota; kingdom Metazoa; phylum Chordata; class Mammalia; order Rodentia; family Muridae; genus Mus; species Mus minutoides. Next base: position 130,879 of record LR751715.1, read on the forward strand.
GTAAATTAAGCTGATATGAACATAATTGAGCAAGGGTCTTTGTAAGAAGGTGGAGTATCTGAGAAATTGCCAAATGGATTTCCAGGGTGGTTGTACAAGTTTGCACTCCCACTCGCAATGGAGGAGTGTTTCCTTTGCTGCACATCCTTGTCAGCATGAGCTGTCCTTGTATTTTTGATCTTAGTCATTGTGAAGGGTATAAAGTCATTTTGATTTGCATTTCCCTGATAAAGAAGGATGTCGAATATGTGTTTGTTTCTTGGCCATTAGTGATTCCTCTGTCTAGAATTCTATTTAACTCTATAATACATTTTTTTAATTGGGTTACTTGGTTTGTTGGTTTCTAACTTCTTTAGTTTTTAATATATTTTAGATGTAAGTCCTCTATCAGAGGTTGGTGAAGATCTTTTCCTAATCTGTGGGCTGTTGTTTGTTCTATTGACTGTGTCCTTTGACTTACAGAAGCTATTCAGTTTCAGGAGGTTCCATTTATTAATTGTTGATCTTGGTACATGAGCCATTGGTGTTCTGTTCAGGAAGTTGTCTCTTGTAGCAGTGGGTTTAAGGCTATTCCCCACTTTCTGATATATTATCTAATCTTAAGTTTCAATGTAATGTCTATCAAAACCTTCATCATGCACAAATTAAAAAAATTAAATGCACAAATTAAAAAAAATAAACAAAATATTTAAATAATTATTTCAAACTTACTGCCAACTCCTCTAGTTAGGAAACATTGTAGTTGGAAGGGACTGAGTTAAGAATGTAGGTTTCAGTGTGAGTGTGAGTGTGTGTGTGTGTGTGTGTGTGTGTGTGTGTGTGTGTGTGTGTGCGTGTGTGTGTTGGAGACAGAGACTGAAGCAGAGACAGAGATATAAACAGGTAGATTCTGTGGGTGGAAAGCAGTGCTCTGTGCCCCACACACATTTACTGCACTAATGATCCATATCCTTAGCCTTGGATTTATAGTAATTATTTTGTTTGAATGGACCTATAGATTTCACATCATTCTTCTTCTTTCCTCTGAAGTAACTGTCAGAAGGTTAAGTAGCTAACTCTGACTGATGCTATGGAGGTAGAAACTATAGACTTTACCCTCTGATTAAAGCTATTAACTACCAGGAACTTTGCAGCTTTTCCTTTTTTCCTGTAGTGACTAAAGAAGACTCATTTACAAATTACTCTGTCAGAAACTTTCCTGTACATTAGTATCAAGTACAATGTAAGCTCTGTGTTATAATTAGCCACTAAAAATTGAGGATATTCATGTAACTAGCTCTACTAACACTAGAGTAAACGACAACCAATCAAAATTCTGAGTTGTGACACCCAGTACCAATGGACACAATTAAAAAATGCTCCCAGATCTAGGCTCAAAAAAGCCTGTGAAAGAATGTACTGCAAGATTGTGTGATAGCCAGATGATCCTGGATTATGTAGTGCAAATTATTCTTCTTTAATGTCAGAAGCTACACTCATAAAGTCTCACCAATATGCCTGCTCAAAGATGAACTAATAAAGGATGGCACTAGTGGACATACCAAATGGGATAGGGATGTGCCCACAAGTGTCATCACTATAAAAGAACTGCAGGCAGCTAAGGGAAGTTGTCAACAAGATAGATCGTCTTCCCCAGCGAAGAGAACACTAATTCCTTGTCAAACAGTCCTGACAACATATATGCAGGTAAGATTATATAAACAGAAATGTTATATTTGAGAAGATGCATGCATATTCGTATACATAAATGCTTACAATAGCAATTAGTGAAAATATAAACCATGAATTTGGAGAAGATTGAGGGGGGATTTAAGGGATGATTTAGAGGTAGGAAACGGAACGGAAAAGTGTAATTGAATTACAATCTCAAAAAAAAAAAAAAAACATCTTCCTTGAATTAAATGCCACAATACATAATTTAACACTATGATAATGTTTAATTTATGTAGCATAAGAGCTCTATGCTTGTGCATCTATTAAATACCAATTTATCTGTGAAAATTACCAAATCAGAATCATACTTAACACTGTTTGTAAAAGACAATGTACATATTAAAATTTTAAACTGAGTTTCAAGTTCTGTTTATTGCATAACCTTGAGCTAGACTTTTTTTAAATTTATAAATTATTTTCTATGACAGAATACTATAACACAAAATTAATACAAAAGATGTCAAACACAATTTTTAATTTTGACATTTAAGTAATTTATTAGATAACTGGATTTTAAAGCTATGAAGTTTTAATCTATGATTCTAACAGTATTTGGGAGGTATTAGTTTAAGACCATGTTCATTTGGAAAGACATTAGTGGTGGGTTTTCTCCTAGAACCTATGGTCTATGACCTATTTGGACACAGATTTTTGGTCCTTGTTACATAGTTCCATCTATGGGTTTTATCTTGTGATGCTTCCCTTACACACCAACAGAAAGAAAATAGTATTTGTGTTCCCTGAGTTTTGTGTCACTGTCATGTGACATTTAGTGAGGGCTGTTTTCATAGATTGAAAGGTTCATAGCTAGACAAACATGTCATGTTTTCTCTCACTTTTGTTTAGAGTTGAATCTTTAGATTTTCAGATATGTGTTGCTTCTGGATTCGGGAACAATAAAATGTTATGAGGTCAGTAAATTAGAAGGGGCTATGGAGGTCTGATTTACATGACAATGAAGAAGGAAAACAAGTGTGTGTGTGTGTGTGTGTGTGTGTGTGTGTGTGTGTGTGTGTGTGTGAGAGAGAGAGGGAGGGGGGGGGGGGAGGGGGGGAGGGGAGGGGGAGGGAGAGAGAGAGAGAGAGAGAGAGAGAGAGAGAGAGAGAGAGAGAGAGAGAGAGAGAGAGAGAGAGAGAGAGATTAGACTTGGAAGGGTGAAGATGTGGTGAGGATCTTGGAGGAGTTGGTAAAGGAGGGTATAGGGGACATATGGGATAACACTTGAAATGTAAATGAAGAAATTCTCTAATAATAAATAAATAAGTAAAAACAAAAACAAAAACAAAAACAAACAAACAACAACAAAAAACCCTTATCTCAGGAAATAAGCAGAGATCTGGTAGACCAGGATATACAACTGGCCTCCATGGGTATATAAGCATATGCTTCACACAAAATCCTCCCCCTGCGAGTACAACACACACACACACACATACACACACACACACACACACACACACACACACACACACACACACATGTCCCCCAAGTCCCCCTTTCAATATGATTCTTGAACTGTTGTTAAAGCTGTGTTTGATAAAGAACCCACTCAGCCATGCTGGACAACATCAACATTGTATGAAAAATTATTGATTGTCCTGGGCATTCATGACTTGAGAGAAAAATATTCATTTTCATGTGTTCTTTATTACCACACCAATATTTATTGACCTTCTTTTAAATTATTAAAACAGACATAATATGCAACATTATGAAAAAGATTTAAAGGGTGAAAACAGAACAGGGAATGTTAAATAAAAGTATGAAACATGAAGTCAGTGTAGGAAAATAAATATGGAGAGGAATAACTACTACTAAAATGTTTCTTTTCTGGCTTTTACAATTTCTGCTTAAAAGACTGCTATTGGTCATTGGTCGGAAAGCATTTCTTGGTACGTGTCTGTATTATTATTATTATTTTGTTGTTGTTGTTCTGTTTGCCACAATTGTCATTTTGACTGCTGCTTTTTGACAATTTGAGCATTATATGCTACCAAGAGTGTCGCATCTGTTTCATTTTAATAGTCATTGAATATTCTGGGCATGAATATCTTTTTATCAAGCTATGGGAGATTTTCAACAATTACTTCATTGATTATGTTTCCTGTGATACTCATCTCCTTCTGGAACACTCAAAATACAAAATTGTCTCATTTAATGCTGTTCAATGGGTTTTATGGTCTGTATTTTTCTTCATAATTATTGTTTTGATGTCTTTTTGTCTAACTAGGTTATTCCAAAATTTCATTTAAGCTCATAACATCTTTCTGATCCTGGATTCCGGTTTTTTTTTTTTTTTAAACTCTCAACTATGTTTTGCATGATGTATACAAAAGTGCCTGTCTTTAAAGTTCCCATTGCTGTTAAGAATTACAATGTCCAAAGCAACACTTATAAAGAACAACATTTAGTTGGTGCTACCTTACAGATTCAGACATTCAGTCCATTATTATCAGGGCAAGAGGTATGGCAGCCTGTGAGTAGACATGGTACTGGAAAAGGCGCTGATAGTTCTATGTCTTGATGTAAAGGCAGTAGAAGAAGACTGTCTCACTGGTTGTAGCTTAAGCATACAAGACCTGAAAGCCCACCCCCACAGTGATGTACTTCTTCCAACAAGACCATACCTACTCTAGGAAGGTGACATCTCCCAAAAGTGACACAGCTTAAAGGAGCTGGTTTTGTCAGCTGCAGGTAGATTTTGAAAATATCTGTTTGTCATTTTGGGAAATTTTCAGAGGGTATATTAAACCCTGAGAGGCACTATGGGTTGTTGCTTGGTAGTTATTGGCTAATGTTCATTGTTCATTAAGTAGTAGTGAGCAAAGAAAAGAGAAGAAGAAAAAAAATTAGATATCCAATGGCAAAGATCAAACTTGCCCAAGGAAATCAACATCCCTAATCAGAAGAGATTAATCTAATGATAACGGTGCCTCATCCCCTCTATCACTTCCCTCTCCTATCTACTTATAGGGAGTTGAAAGGGTGGGAAAGCAATAAAGGTGGAAGAAAGAAAAACCTGCAAATAGCCAAAGTCCTGATACAAATAACAGTACACCTAACAAGCAGAAATGGCATCTCCAGAGCCACAGGTCATCTGCCATATATTCCTGTTCACCTTGAAGAAAGGTCTAATCCTCACAATGAAACTGCTTCCTGCCATATAGTTAAACCATTATACTTCAATATTTGCATACATGATAGCAGCATTATTTTTACTGAACCGTGTGCAGCTACCTGTAGAAATACAAAGCAAAATTCTATGGCAGTTATTGACCAAGATCCCAAGAGGGAAAACAAATAAACAAAAAACTCTAGAAATAAATTGGTAAAGATTGACAATAAAAAAATTAATACACTGATAAGAACATGAAAGAATTAAACTATGATCACTGTTTTGGCTAAGAATTAATATTCACTAAATTTCAGTTATTAGAAATGAGTGTACCTCAACTAAGAATTGAAAATTTCACTGAAGAGACTATGGTGATATAAGATTAGTTTTCACACTTCACCCCATACAGCAAAATCTTAGAAAACTGCTTATTTTATGGGTTGCTTCTTCTTTGTTAAGACTGTTTCCCTGCAGCTACATGTTCTTCTCTTTCCTACTGCAGACATCCATATGAGTCCATGAACTGATTGTTTTAAATTAGTTATTATTTTTGTCATTGTACTCTAATCCAAAAAAAAAAAGAACAGAAATTAACACTGCACTCTGAAATTATTATCTCCTAACACACCGATGGGAAAGGACAGTATTTTCTATTAGGCTATGAATGACTTACCATATTAGTTTACACGTGATTTTTATGAAGTTACTTTCTAAGAAACTGAATTTGTCGAAACCACAGCATACAGAAATCACAATTACTTTGCAAGCTTGTGGAAAGAAACTACATCAATATCACACTACCACAGTCATAAGAGGTTTTTTTGTTTGTTTTGTTTTGTTTTTTGTTTTTTCAAATCATTAGAAGTCTGGGATGTGATTCAATGGTTGAGTACCTGCTTAATATGTGATGCTCTTTCTTCAATTCTCAAAACTGTAAAATCAAATAACATTAATAATATATAATATTAACTTTAATTTGTACTTTTAAGAATTTTAGTTATGTTTTCTTGAAACAACATTTAAACTTACATTGCAGCTAAAATAATTTAAATACTTCTGGTTAATAAAATATTTCAAAAAGCTGAGTAGTTGCTCAGTAGGTAGAGTATTTGTTCTGTAAGTATGGAGAGATGAGTTTTGGGCTCCCTGTATGAAGAATTAATGTTTCTTATTTAATTTGATATTCTTGAGATTTCAAATTCCAATTTAAAATGGATGCAACTTAAGATAAAGTGAAAATTATAACACTGCAACTTTTAAACAAACCATTATTATTACCCTGGGTCCTTGAAAACTTCATCAGTATTTAAAATTTTATTTTGCCTTTAAAGCTATAAAATAAAAAGTAAATGAAAAAGATTTCCCTGCTTTTTTACACTATGTAAAATATTCTGTGATTATAAAATACATCTCAGTTCATTTACAGGTTATTTTATGCTTTGTAGAATTATCAGTCTAAATCATAAACACGTTCTTAGCCTCTTTATGTTTGTGTGTGTGTGTGTGTGTTTGTGTGAGCACGTACATGAATGTATGTAAAGAAAAGTTCACAATTAAGTGTCTTCTTCATTGACTCTACACCTAATTTCTGAGGCAGTGCTTCTCCTGGACCTATTTCTTGCTATTTCAAGTAAATCAGTGTCCGATAGCTTCAGATTTCCTGCTGTCTCCATGTCCCCAGCTCTAGTGACAAACAGTGCTGTGTTTGGCTTATTGTGTGAATGCTAGGGATACAAGCACGGGTTTTCATGTATATGCACAAAGCACTTTACCCCTCAGTTATCTACACAACCCAACTTTAAATATTTGAAAGTCATTTAAAATTATCCATTGTTTTAAAACGTATGGAGTTCAAAAATGTATTGACAAAATTATTTATTTTTAAGTCTTTTGTGCATATAGAGGGGGAAGCTGAATGTTATCCTTCAGCTATTCTGGCAGAGTGCCAAAATACCTTCTAAATATTACCTTTCTACTCATTGAGAAACTACTCTCAGCCTTAACCAGAGAATGTTCTTTCCAGTGAAAGTGGTCAGTGCAGTGACCAATGCCTGCACAAGATCCTGAGTCCCAGTAATGAATGATGTCTTTTTTTTTTTTTTCTTTTTCCTTCGCTTATTCACAGTTGGGTAGTGTCCTTCCCAACTTTTTAAAAAAATTAGATATTTTTTTTTATTTACATTTCAAATGTTATCCCCTTTCCTAGTTTTCCCTCCAAAAACTTCCTATCCCTTCCCCCCACTACCTTTGCTCCCACCCACTTTTGATTCCTGGCCCTGGCAGTCCCCTATACTGGGGCATAGAACCTAATTAATGATGTCTTATTACTAAACCAAACAATTGTAACACCCCCTCACACATGCACAGAATGTGACAGAAGAAATGATGCAAAGAATATAAAACTGGAAAATACAGAAAACGGTTTAGGTTCCCCATTTTCCCAACATGACCCTGCCTTTGCAATCCTGAACTGATAGTGACTGCTGATCCCTACACTGAGACTGTAGAAGAGTAAGTTTTTCAGCAAGTAGGCATAAAAGGAAGAAGAACAGGTCCAAATCTTAACTACTAAACTATTTGCTACTAGAAATTTCAGAGACAGGGAGTAACTGCCTTTGGTTGTATACCTAGTAGTGACCAGACCAGATTCCAATAGATAACCTCACATTCAACGATAATATGTAAGCCTCTGATTAAATCAACTGAATGTGTCACAAAACAAAGCCTAACTTCATGAAGCTTGAAAGGTTAATGGTAAGGAGAAGGCTTGAAAGGGATGGGAAGGAGAAAAGGGAGAGGAAGGGAGAGAACAATCAAAATGTGTCACATATGTGTATTGCAAAAATAAATAAATAAATAAATAAACAAATAAATAAATAAATAAACCTAATAAATAAACATTTTAAACGGAAAATGTTTTTGTCTTTTGCTTGCTTGGTTTTTTGTTTGTTTTTGCATTCTGGTTCTGAAGGTGTACTCTCAATTGGAGGGGCTAAAACTGAAGAAACTTACATAAACTTTTGGTCATCTCCCCCGCCCCCATGTAAGAAATAAGGTCAATACTATGTGGTAGAAAGAAAACACAGAAAAGATTCTTGTAAGCCCAAGAAAATAAACTTTCTTCTTCCTAAATAATCTACTTCAGCAAGGAAAATGAGCCTATTTTTAGCACAAAAATATACTGATTTGACATGAAGGGCTATTGGATCAAGCATAGGATGAAAGATCAGGAGAGACCCAGCTGTGCCAAGAGAAAGGTCAAGGAAGATGACTAGTGCTTGGATATCATCCTAAATCCCATTTCTTGAACATATAGCCTGTCACAAATGTTATATTTCTATGAAATGACAAATATAATGCCATTGTGTCTTGCTAAAAATCAAATATAATAAATAAAAGTTTAAACTGACAATGTTTTTGTTTTGTTTTGTTTTGTTTTGTTTTTGAAAGCTTTACTATCAATTATATCTATATCTATATCTACATCTATATCTATATATTACAGAGAAAGAGAGAATGATGAGGCAATATGTTTCAGATACTCAGGAGATACTAAATTAATGCTTGTTGATTTTAATTAGCATGGTTATATTTATAAATTTCTAAATCCTGATTAGAAGATTATTTCTGTTTCACCAAAAAATAGGAAAAAGGGAATAACTTTGGGGACAATTACAATGAGCCCAGAAGAGCTGATAAGCCTTTCAATGACTTTGACTAGAAGTAATTTACAGAGTTCAGTTCATATATGACACTAGCCTATAGGAAGTAATCTCTGTATAGAAGGATAGCTCCTAAGATGCAAAAAAGTGTCATCACCACCAAAAGGTCACTGTAGTTAGAACAAACCAGTGTCTGTGTACATAGTGTGTATATAGACAAAGAATGTCTGCTACAGAACATAGATAAGAACTAGTGTGATTTCACATGTCCTGGACTGAAGCAATAAAATATTGGGAAATATCTTCTATTCAATAACATGAATTAATTATTGTGTTGATTCCTCTTGCTTGCATTTGGCTTAGAATTATATTTAAAAATTTTAACTTTCCTTCCATTAGATACTCAATAGTCTTTTTCTATAAGCCATTGGGAATACTCATCTCCAGACAATTTTAAATATCAAAAATCAGTACAAATCCTAACATAGGGAATTTATAAATTTAGCATATTCAGTTTATATAATTTTTTTTAGAAACTCAAATTTCTATCTATAAACTCAAATTTCTATCTATACACAATAATGTGTCTTACTAGTAGTTTTTATTTAAGCCAAGATAGACAAAGTGCAAAGGAGCAAATTTCCTATCTCTCAAAAAAGCAAAAATAATGCCAAACATCATTAGTAATAATTTTTATGATACTAAAGATCAAAAGATAAAAGCAGTGTTTTCTGAAAGATGGGAATTTAATGACTGTCTCTGCAAATAACTAGGAGAGAAGTCCTCTTATGGTACAGGGATGGGAGAACCCAAACAAAAGCAACTGAACTTGTAAAAATAAGGAGCTCATCTGAGAACCCAGAGAGGAGAAGGTGACTAAAAGTCAGATATTTGAAGATTGTAGACAACTAGTGAAAGGGGTGGGGCTACGAAAGCTCATCTGTGAACCAAGGCATTGTTTTTAGATAGTCAGGAAAATTCTCTTCAGTGAATGCCTGTAAAGGAAATTATTTAAGACAAAAAAGACCCATCAAAAAAAACAGAAAGGAAATATACCTGCTGTTGGGCCCCCTGAAGCCTCTGGCATCCCAGTCTTGTCCCTGGGCCATCAACTAACACTCTTTTGCTTCTTCCACTGCCTTGCTTCCATCCTGTAATTAACTCAGGACCTTTCACAATGAGGACATTCATTTTCAGACCTTTTTTACAATGGGGACATTCCTTTGATGTTAATGTGTTACCCAGCACCACAGGTTTGGCCTGTGTACCTGAGCTAATACTGTTTGGAGTTTTCATCTTTAAAAGCCCTCCATTACCCAAGAATAAACAAGGCTTGAACAGGATTTCTGTCTTGCCTCTTTCCTTCCTGTCTTCTGATCCCCAAATTTGTCATTGTCGCTTCCTTGCTTTGAGAATCCTGTTGTTTAATTCCTGCAGGTCAGAGCAACCTGCAGCTCAAAAGTCAAGAAATAATGATACCTACACCAGAAAGATTGAATAACCCCATAGATAATTGGATATTGGTAGAATATTCAAAACCACCATGCTGATAGATTAAAGACCTTCATGATGATACTGTCCTAAACCCATATAACAAACTCCATAGGCTAAACCACCAAAATATTCATTTCCTGGTAATATATAGTTGTGACTTAGGTCAAAGATGTATAATATATAGAAATGACAGGATAGTCAACATTCATAAGAAAACTGAAACTACAGTTGGAACAAAACATTTAAAAGTAATTAACCACAGACTGGAAATTATGACTGATAGTGATGAGAAGAAGTCACTTGGACCAATGTATTAGGATTAAAAAAGTATATTTTAAATTGGTATCAAATATATCCATAAAGGGAGATACATGGAAGATTTTTACTTTCAATAAAAGAAATTAAATCTCCAAGTTACAAGGAAATATGGTATTTCAAGAATTAAAACCAGATATAGATAAACAAGTGGCAAAGCAGTTCAGAAATTTTAATTACAAAATAAAATTATAGCCTTAGCTCATAAATTAAAAGCTACATTATCACATCAGGTTTCAGGACAAGGATAGCTAAAACTAAAAGTAACCAGGAGGGAGGGGAGAATTGAGTATTTTCATACCATAAAATGTAGTGCACAGGACCATCATGGGAGCTTCCAATGTCAGTAGTAGTAGTAAGAGTTGTTGTTGTTATAGTTTTGATGCTTTTTATTTTCTTTATTTTTATTTGTCTTATTTTATTTTAATTTGTTGAAAAGATTGGCATCACATGATTAACAACCACCAAAAGATATAGATTCTATGACACAGACCTTCCTAACTAAATATGCTTCATTAAATCTTACAAGTCAACATCAGGAGGCTTATAGCAACATTATAAAAGACCCGAGTATTAAAAATAAAATTTTAAAACTGAGAGAATA